>JAHLSL010013733.1:12882865-12928429 GCA_025920805.1 Petroica traversi | reverse complement strand
GGAAGTGAATGCAATCGATGCTGATAGCCCGCCCGCCCGGCCGCACGTAAGTGAGAGCGGGCGGGGAGGAGGCGGCGGCTCTGACTCACGCCTCCGTTACCTTTTATAGGGGCTGGAGACAAAGTCTGCCGCCGCACGGTCCGGCCAGGTGAGCCTCCCGACGAGGGATTCGAACCCTGGACTCCCCCCGGGGGTGCCCCTACCCCACCCCAGTCCCCCGCCGGGACGTGCGGTGAAGCCGGGGGCGGGGGAGCCCAGCCGGGTCCCCAGTCACTTCAGCTGTGCGTGTCCCCTCCCCTCAGTGATGGTTCAAGGACCCCTCAAGGGTGGGGGTCCCTCTCCCCAGCAGAAGGTGAAAGACCCCTCAGCCAGTGGGTTTTCCCTCTCCTCAGTGATGAGTTTGGGATCAGTCAGCCATGGGTTTCCACTCTCAGCAGTGGTGTCTGCTCTCCTCAGGAAGGGAGCTGGCACCCCTTGGCCATGACTGTCCCCTCTCCTCAGTGATGGGTCAGGGACCCCTCCATTGTGGATGTCCTCTCTCCTCAGAGCTGAGTCAAGAACCCTTTGATAGTGGCTGTCCCCTGTCCTCAGTAATGGTGTTGGGACCCCTGAGCAAAGGGTGTCTCAGTGGTGGGAGTCCACTCTCCTCAGCAATGGGTGAAGGACCCTGCTCTATTGAGGTGCAGACTCCCCCATGGCTGTCCCCTCTCCCCAGTGGTGGGTGAGGGATTCCTCAGTGGTGGATGCTCCCTCTTCCCACTGATGTAAGACAAACATTTCTTTGGAGGCTAGAGAATGACACAACTCCACTCTGGATAGAAGTCTTTCCCCTGCTCCTCAGAGGTGGCAGGAAGCCCATGGGTGCTGCTCAGTGTATGTCTACAGTGTAGCTGGATACCAAAAAGCTTTAAACAAGGTCCTGCACCAAAAGTGACTGGGCTTTGACAACAGACTGTAGATGCAAAGTGCTGCACATTCAGTGTAATCAAGGATGCACAGCACGAGGGTGGGCTTTAATCAGCTAATGAAACTCATTGAAGAGACCAGAGAGACGTGGCGATGTCACCACTTGCCAAGAAAAAAGTGAAGTAAGCATCAGGGATTATCAAGAAAGAAACAAAAACCAAACCAAAACAAAAAAGTACACCCCATCCTGCTGTTGAATAAATCTTGGGTGAAACCTCTTCTCATTTTTTTGCCCATGGTTTTGTTTCTCCCATCACAAAAGGGTCAGGAACAGAAACAGCATGCATGGGGCCCCAGGGCTGTTCAGAGGTGAGGGTGGTTTACACATAAAGAGGGAGCAAAGCAGGCATGACTGCCCAGCCTGGTGGAGTGAACTCTGTGTCCATAGCATCCTATAGGAGAGCAGGGAATGAGCACTTATTCTCTCAGGATAGCGGATTTACAGCACAATCAACGAAAACCATCCAGCAGGAAGTCTGAGTCCAACCAGCAAATTATTTTTTTTCATGTGGTGCAGAAGGGAGTGGGAAAATCCTTTCCCCCAACATGTAATTTATGCACACACAAAAAGGTACTGGAAAAGTCAGTGGGATATTGTGCCTTGCTCTGCAGCACTGCCAGAGTCCCAGACCTGCCCCATAGGCTCCACGCCTCTGCTAAACCAGTTTGCCCAGCTCTTTCCCAGCCCAAGTCACTGGTCATCCCAACATCTTCCTTTATGAATGTGTTCAGCACAGCCCTGTGAATACATCCATACCCAGAGGCTTGACACCTCTGCAAGAGGGCTCAAGAGCCATCAACCGGTACCAAAGATCTGGCTGGGGCTGGATTTTGTGCTGAACAGAAGGAAACTGTGCCAAAAAGCTGCTGGCCATTGGCTACCTGGAACCATGGGCTTCTGTGCCAGAGATGGTCCCTCTCTCCTGGCCTTGACAGAGAACTGTGCCTCCAGGGGTGACCTGCGGGTAGGATCAGTGCAATTACCCTGATCCACCTTGTTCCTTCCAACATCAGATAAACTGAAACATCGGATAAGAAGATATTCATTTGTCAAGGCTCAAGGAAAAAAGGGCTTTTGGGGGAAAAACAAACCATAAACCGTAATTCCAATGCTCTCTCCTGCTCATGTTCCTGTGGCTTATCTAAATGGTCTTTATCCTGAAGGGAGATGAAGAAGGCATTTTAATATAGCAGAGGAATGACAGCCTCAGTCTACCATTTTTTCAGGACAAGCCCCACGAAGTTCCCACCTTACACCTGAGTCTGTCAACTCTGTTTGCTTCTCCAGAGAGGTTACCCTGCATTCTCTCTGCTGCCCTGACTTTGTTAGGTTTCATTGTCCTCCCTCTCTATTGCTCTTTGAGGATGAACATATCATATCACGGCCGCTGTAACCGCGCGTGTCTTCTTTCCACCTATGATCTCTTACACTTTGTCAGCTCTTTTGTGGAGATGACACTTGGCAGCTGTGGACGCTTAGAACGAAAGGTGACTCCATCATCAGGACACTTGTTCTGGGTAGTGCCTCCTGGGAATGCTGGAGTTTGTAAATCGCAGCCACGCTCCGTGAGCCTCGCGGGCCACACAAGGAAGAGCACAAGGGCTTTGTTGTCCTGTACAAGTTCACAACAGTGCTATCTCCCCACCAAAAGCTGCCCCCTGGGATTCCCTGTCAGAATTATGTCAGGGGAGATCTGATCAGAGGGATTCAGGCCCCAGCAAACAGCCTAGACTGTGCCCTTCTTTGCTGTGAGCTACCTGGAAATGCACAGCACCAAATCGTGCTCAGCTCAGCATGGATCCAGCCCGAGGCACAAAGCACTGGCGTCCCAGGGAGCTTCTCCAATCCTGTGCAGCACAAGATGCACCAGGCTGAGATAGAGTGGGTGTACTTCTGGAAACACTGGCTGGTCTTGTTTTAGCTCCAGTGCAGTAGGGAGGGACAACCTCTAAATGCTTGTAAAAGGGTTTATTCTCAGAAAAAAGATGTAATTCCCAGGAAAATTAACTCATGTTAAGGAAAGGCTTGGATGTCTAGAAGAATTTTGGCACTCTGGGCCTGATTCAAAATTGTACAAGTAATCCTTTCCCACGGGATATAGCAGTGAATTCCTGAGCTTATTGAGGGCTTTTTGTCTCTTACTTTTAGTGTAAAAACAGCGGACACTGTGCTGCTGCCATGCCTACTCACAATTTAGAGTTAAGTCCCCTGGATGATTTCCAAACAAAATCAGGCTGATCTGTGCCACTCCCTGAGGTGAATCCTGTGTACCAGCACCTGCAGTTTGTGTTTTATTACTGAGATTTGGGTTGAATTGCCTGAACATCAGTATTTCATTTGAGGCGATTTTAGTCTGCTTTCAAATTGCAAAAACAGCAACAAGTGTCCCCTCCCAGGTGAGAAATCTTTACTTTAATTTCCACATCTGTACGTTTTTTGCACTGGTGCCATCAGCTGCCGAAGCCCTACACCAACGCAGTGTTTGTCTCCAGCAAATAACCAACTTCCAGTGCCTGAGGGTAGGATGGCAAGGGATATATTTGAGGCTAGAGTGTTAATTAGCTGGTTGCTTTCCCTTCGATGTCTAGGATGATAGTCCCTAATTTCAGAGTGGGGCTCTAGATCCAGTCTAGATCCTGGTCTATTCTCTGTAGCCAAGCTATAGGAAGCAGGTAGCCAGGGGAACAAACTGGCCTGGGAGCTCCTGTTATGTGAGCTGTTTAAAACTGTGAATTCTAGCAGCTGCAGTGGATTTAAAATACACATTTTAATGTTTCTATACACAATTATAATGTGTATTATTTGCACACTCATTGTTGCCTATTGGTAAAAACAACCTGAATAATGGGAAATTTAATTTTATTTTAAGAGGCTTTCTTCCAGGTCTGAGTCTCAAAATATAAAAATGTCTTCAAACTGAAAAAGTCTGACTTCAGGCAAAATATACATAAGAGCCTCTGGATCCTTATGTAAGTATATTCCAGATAGGAAAGCAACCTCCCCAGCTGCTGTTGGCAAGCACCAGCTATAGTGTTGTCCCAGCAGGACAAAAATGTGGAGATTTGAAACTGGCAAGCACTCCCAAGAACACTGCCACGATATCTCTTTAGCAGTGAATACATCAATTTTTTTTAATTGTAGCAAATGGAGTAAGAGTTTACCTATAGCTGTGTCCAGATTAGGACTGATGATGTTTGCCTGGGCACTGTCTTTGATCCCACCTTTTTAAAAAGCAGCTTCATGATCTCCCTCATGACCTGATGAAGCCACGTGTGGAAAGCAGTTGTGCTCCTCCTGCCCTGTGTTTTCTTGGCCTTACTAGAATACCTCAGAGTTTATGAATCTTTGAATTTTCCCTTTAAAGGGAGTTTATTTACTTCTATATGAAGGCTGCCCTTTTGGTAGCATTTATTCCTGATGTATTTATAGGTGGCAACTCTATCCCTTCTCAAACTGCGTTTTGAAAGTTTAGACCAAAGCCAAGAGTTTAGCTTGTCAGAGACTAAATGCCCCTTCTGCTCTGGATCTCATTAACCCTCTGCACCTCTACAAGGTTTAAGTAATCTTTTCTGAATGTAGACATGTTAAATTATACATTTGACCTACATGGAAAAAATCCTTCTCCTGCCATATGTGAAACCACTCACAGTAAGTGCACAATCAGGTGGTTTGCATGCTTTTTTTTGGTTTGTTTGGTGCTTTTTCATTTTTTGTTTGTTTGTTTGTTTGGTTTGTTTTGTTGTTGTTTTGTGGGGGGTTTTGGGGGGTTTTCTGTTTTGGTTTTTTTTTTGTGTGTGTGGTTTTTGTTTTTTAGGTTTTTTTTTGTTTTCCTTCAGTAGTTTATGCCAGGAATTCTGATTAGCAGTTCATCAGCACTCAGGAACACAAGGTTCCATGACAGGCAGTCTTCACACCCCTGCGGCAACAACTTTATTTTCAATTGTACAGCAGTGTTTCCCAGTTTGTTTCTCTGGAATGTTCTTCTCCCTTGTGAAGGTCATTAATGACAGTATTTATGAATGTGGGTCCTAAAACCCACTTCAGCGCATTTCAATAATATCTTCTTTACTGTGCAGAGCCTCTTTTCTTAAGACAACCCATTACTTTTTCCTTTTTTTTTTTTTTTTTAGATTGTACCTTTGTATTCCTTATCATAATTCTAATTAATACTCATACTGGAAATTAGTTTAAAACATGTTGAAATCTTGGTAAATGAACCCAGAACATTTCCTTTGTCCAGAGAAAATCTAGATTAGTACACTAAAAAATCATTGTAGCAAATTTGTCTTCCTTTCTTGATCCCTCTTCCTGCTTATTCCATAACTTTCCTTCTTCCAAAGACATCCAGATCCCTTTTTCCACTGAATGTGAGGTACCTTTCTCAGTCTCTCCTGTGGCACCACCTCCAGCTGAAAACCAGACCTGTGGGTGAACAATTGATTCTCTAAGGTCTCAGGGTGCAATTTTCAAGCCCTTTGAACACCTTAATCTCTAGATTTTATTCTGGATGGAGTGGCCTCTTGTCCTACTTGCTTTTTTGTTTTGATCTCGTTTTTGGTTCCCCTGTCCCACAACGTGGAGGTGGATGCTTGAGGAGTCACACCCAATACTGGATTTTTAATCTCACAGGTTCCCCTCCTCTCTGCTGTTCTCCATCAAGGACTACTAAAGACCCTTTCACAGACCTTTGGAGATTCCTCTGCAGGCTCTCAACTGGGAACAATCCCCAGGTTTTCCAACTTGACCTCCCAGTCACAGCATTCTTTGTTAATCAACCTCTTTTATTATTGTCCAGATTCTTTGTTCATCCTCAGTATCATTCGCCATAGGTATATGACCACAGAGGGCTGGAGTCACCTCCTACAATATTTAGGCATTATTTAGGACAAAGGTTTCAAACTTTTTTGTACAGAGAGAACTAAAAAAATTCCATGTCACTCTTTGTTCCTTGCCAAGTCCTCGTGCTTCTCGGTCCAGGTGAGTTCATTAACTAGTTCCTGCAATTTATTGCTCTGGCTTATGTCCTTGAAATTAAGTATCATGATTGTAAACATTTCTAACCTTTCACTTGGTGCAATTAACCTTTTATCGGTGGATATAAGGTTATTTTCTGTAACCAGCCTGAATACAATAATTTCCACACGTCTACGAAATAGTGTTGGTGACCACTAGCTCAGGCCGGTTCTTTGGATGTTTAAATTGAGCGAGCCGTGGCTGGTGCAAGCAGCTTCGGAACAAACTCTGAGTTGTGTTATAAGTCACAGGAAGCTATCAAGCTACACCCCCGTTGAAAATTGGCATTAGGAAAAGAGAAACAATGTCTCAATGAATGACAAATTAGCAGAGTTGAGGATCTTGCCTGTAATTTACAGAAAATTGTGAAATGCTTTGTGGTGAAATTTCACCAGCCCTGCAAACTTCATACCTAGAAACCAAAATGTTTTCACTGCTTAGGAGATGCTTGGTGTTGATTAGTACTACTCAAACACACCACTAGCACAGTGGATGACTTTGTGGTGTACTGCATGATGACTTTTTCTTCCTTAAGAGCTTCTCTGGAAAGGGGAATAGAGTAGCAAAGCCTCTGCTGGGGCCATAAGACTACAAGACAAATATACAAAGAAAGGGGAATTAGTGGAAGAGCAGGTTAAAAATAACCACTCTGAACTATTGTCACAGTGTCTCATTGACCTAAAGCAGCTAAAATAAAACAGAAGATACCTGGGATGGAAGATCCCAGTTGCAGGTTAGAGACTTAGAGCTGCAAAAAGACTCTCCAGGCCATTCTACCAGGCATCACCTTACCCAATCACCTTGGCACCCAGCCTGACAGCTTGCACATGATCCAATGTTCACTTCTGGGAAACACATAGCCAGAGCTCATAAACCTTCAGGGGATTTAGGATTTTTCTTAGAACTCTCCTTCAATGGATGTTGAAATTACACGCTTTGTATTTGTTTTTCATTAGCCTGACTTTAACACCATGCTGCTGCTTCTCATTCTGCTGGGTGGCCAGCCCAGGATTCTAAACTGTCTCTGTGTATTTCCCCATATCTCAATTGAACCACCCCTCAATAGCCACCTTGATAAATTAATAAAACAAAGCCATTTAAACTAATCTCTGGAGGAACCATTTTCAGCCTTAAAGTCCATGTTGGTTTTTTTTCCTGTGAGTTCTCCAATTTTCCGCCGAAGTTATTTCAAAGATGTGGACACCAGAGCAGGACACTTTACATGAGCCACAGCCTCACCAAAACTGCTCATGGAAGAAGAATTCCATCTCTCTTCCCATGCACTAATCCAAGTTGGAAGATGTCCTTGCCAAGGGCAGGAAGATTGGAACAAGATAATCTTTGAGGTCCCTTCCAATCGAAACTATTCTGTGATTCATTGTAATTCATCCTTGTCTGGAAAAGCATTAGTTCCTTCTGCCACAGTATCCTGGTAAGAATTGGTACCATTCTGCTTCATATTGTATGTTATTTTCTAACATCTGGATTTCCAAGGAAAAAACTTTTTATTTCCTAAGCCTGCCCTGCTCCCTGCCCTCATGTTTGGCTTTCATGTACCATGATTTTGAACAGATCCATGTCACTTAGGTTTTATAGTAAATCCTCACTTCACCAGTCTTTGAGCACAGCCTGGATTTTGCCAGAGGGTCCTTGTATTAATCTCCACAATAGAGATTACCCACAGATAGAGCCAGTTTAGGCAGAGCTCCTGACAGTCATCCCAGCAGGTTGTTTAGCAGCAGGAGAGAACTGCTCTGCTGTCAAACACCCTCAGGAGCTGAGCTGTGGAGTTCACATGCCATGGGCATCTCTGGCAGTGCTTGTGCAGAAGCCCACAGACAGAAAATTGGAGGTCCCTAACACATAGCAGGCCAGGGTATCCCAGGATCAAGGGAGGTCACTGCACTTTTTCACTTTGTTCTTAAGAATCATCCTCGTCAGAGATGAGCTGGCAAAATAGGCTGAGGAAAAGGAAGTCAGATTCACAAATGACACTGACAGGGTTGTGACAGAGGAGAGGAGAGTCAGAAAGACACATGGAAATCATGAGGCTCTAGCATATGCTGAAGAGGCTCCCCACAAGGCAGTACAGCCCAGCACAGCCAGCTCATCCCTTGGGGATGCTGCAGCCTGCCAGCACCTCAGTCACACACAGCCACGGGGCAGGGGCTGCATCCGTCATGGAAGGGCATTGGTGATGCAGAGAGATGTAGCACACAAACAAAAGAGCTTTTTCTCATGGCCACTTGGCTTATAAAAAGCTAACAGGTCTTAAGCCTCCTCAGCAGGTGTCAAGGCCTTATCTTCCACAGCTCTATGTGGGGACCAGGCTCTGCTGCTTGCAGTGGTGAGCAGCAGAGGAGAGACAGGCAGGGATCTCAGGAGGGACGTGCAGACAGAGCTCCCACTGGCAAGGCTCGCTGCCACGTGATGGCTACGGAGCGAAGCTCACACCCGTGACTGCCGCACAATAGTGCAAACATAAAAGACCTATATATCAAACAAGCCAAACAGCTCTGCACAGCGGGGCACAGCCTGTCCCTCATTACAATTGGATGGAACTTTATTCATCTTGCCAGACCCAAGGTGCAGGTGAGCCTGCTTATCACAGCCACAAAGCCTTGTTTTCTACCACGCAATCCACGGGGCTGCTGTGTGCATCTGTGGCCAATGTCCATGCACAAATCAGCTGGAAACAAAATCACTGTGGAGAAGAGCTGGGAAAGAATCCTGGCTAGGCAGCATCCCCAGGGCCAGCTTTGCCTCCTAAGCAGACTCTAATGCTGCTGGGTGACAAACACAGATGTGAGGGATCGTCATAGAAATTAATTTCTTAGAACAGAAGCAGTACAGCCAAAAAATGGTGTCTTGGGCTGAAAGGACCAGTGTCCTGCTTTTTGAACAGCACAAATGCTCCTCTCCTCTTCAGTCCATTTGAGACTTTATAAACCCCAACCTAGACCTAGCAAAGCCTCTATTATAGCCTTATATCACTATAGAATTATAAAATAATTTATGCTGGAAAAGACCTCTAAGACCATTGAGTCCAGCCATTAACCTAACACTGACAGATCCACCACTAAACCATGTCCCCAGCTGCCAACATCTACATGGTTTTTGCACACTCCTGGGGACAGCAATTCCAGACTAACCTGGGCAGTCTGTTCTAATGCTTGATCACCCTTTCAATTAAGGAATTTTTCTCAATATCCGATTTAAACCTTCCATGGTGAAACTTGAGGCCATTTCCTCTTGTCCTATCAACCTTTCTTTATACAGGAAGATCCCAGTTCTGTCGCCCCTGGTTTCTGTCTGCTGCTGACTTCTAGCACATGGCAATGCTCCACCTCTAAGTGACACAGCATTTTAGGAGACAGGAAAGCCCAGGGGCTTCAGACCAGAGGGGCCTGAGAAAACCAGCCCCCCCATCCTGAAGGCTGTGACTGATGTCTGCTGGGAACAGAATGAACAGCCCAGCACCTCTCGGGTGAAGCCTTTGGGGAGCCAGCAGGACTGCACTGCCAGACCATGTCTGCATCAGATGCATGACACTGGGGCACTGTTTTAATTTAAAATGGATTAGGCTTTGTTTTCCTTTTAGCACAATAACATTGCACGCATTGTTGGGCGATAAAACCCACAGATAGCTCTGCCAGCAGGGTGTTGGGGTGGACGTGATCGGCAGCACAGTCCGAGCTGGGATGGTGAAAAGCATGGGGAAAGCCTATGGAAATGTGCTGCTGCCAGGCCTTGGGGAGGCCCTTGCACAACGGCTGAAGTGCTCCTTCCTCAAAGAGCTCAGAGGGGCAGCCCAGAATTTGGATAGCAGCTGGAGCAGGACACGGGTGCGTGGCAGCAGGGACATGTGTGAGCCTTGTGTCACTCCTACTCACAGCTGTGCAAGGGGGATGGTGCTGATGACTCCTGGGAGGACGCTGTGAAAAGGAGGCGAGGATGTCTCAATTCACCACAGCATCTATTAGTTAACTGCTGTTTTCCCCAAGCTGGTTCTGCCTCTCCCTGCGTGCTCCTCTCCTGGTTTTCCTGGGCTTAAGCTCTGCATTTAGCTCTGGCACATGAGGGGAGCATTGCCCGAACAAGGTGCACTGGCAAAATCATTTTGTTCCCTGGGTTTCTTGGCAGGACCTTGGTATCACGTGCACCAGGTTCCTTCACTACCCTAATCCGTGCCTTTTGGCTGGCAGCAGCACAAGGCACAGGGGTGTTATTCAGCAGCACTGCCCCTGAGCTGCAGGAAGCACTCCTGGACAATGAGGGCTTTGGGGTGTCTCAGGGCTCAGTTTGGGGACAGCTGCCTATAGCCCACTGTGGCCTTACAGACCAGCTAAAATTTTTGCCTCCTGCAGAAACAGTGGATTCCCTAACAACTCTTTCTACAGCCTCAACAGCTCATCAAACCAGTGCTACCAAGCAAGCTGGCCTTTGCGGGTCTCTGACCCAGTTGTTCCTGAGTCTCCTCTTCAGTCACATTTGCTCCTGACATGTGTGATGCTTGAGGAAGGTGATTTGCAGGCCGCAAAATGCAGCAGGAGTGCTCCCAAGATGTTTATCTAGCAGCTGGGGACCTGACCCCATGCAGCTTTCTGCACAAAATTCTCCCAGTACTTTTTCGCCTGAAACTCTTCATAACCTCTCATGGCTTTTTTTAGCATCAGTTTTGCTGCCGACGTGCTCCAGACCAGGCAACCCTTGGTTCAGAAGCTAACAGAAGGCACCAGGCTCTCCTGGGATCATTTGTCACTGCTAGAGGGACTTCTGGATCTGATAGGGACAAACCTTGCAGCAGGGCCTGTTGTGGTAGGACAGGGGGCAATAGTAAAACTGAAAAAGGGTTGATTTAGATTAGATATGAGAAAGAAGTTTCTAATAATGAGGGTGGTGAGGCCCTGGCACAGGAAGCCCAGAGCAGCTGTCGCTGCCCCACCCCTGGCACTGTTCAAGGCCAGGCTGGTTGGGGCTTTGGGCAACCTGGTCTAGTGGAAGGCATCCCTTCCCATAGCAGAGATGACCTTGATTATGTCCTTTTCAATTTAATCTGTCCTGTGGTTCTATGAGCTCCTGTGGACGTGCTGCGGGTTGGGCTCAGAGCATGCTGCAACATAATACATAGTGAAACCACGGCTGCTGCCTGAGGCAGGAGTGTAGGACCTCAGAAGCAGCATGAGAAAACCCCTAGCCCTGCATGCCACCCGTGTCCATCTGCCCTAACCTGCCAGGAAAGTGGAAAAGCCCAAACCAGCCAGACCACAGGACTGTGCAGGCCCTTGTAGCAGTGAGTCCCAGGAGAGAGTGGTATCAGCCTCTGCTGGTAGGAGCCCAGCTGCCCAGGGAGCAGGAAGGCAGATATTCTGAACAGTGCAGGAAAGAGGAACCAATTCCCACTGCTGCTCAGGTGATGCCAGGACAGACCAGAGCCACCAGGAAAGGAGACCGTCCCCAGGTGGGGAGGTGGCCCCGAGCACTTGGCAGGGGCTGATGCACCACCAAAGTCTAAGTGGACAGTCTGAGAAGACAAAAAATGAGGTGGGATGAGTCAAGTGCTAGCAGCAAAGCCAACAGCCCCCCCCCCCCCCGAGTCCACCTGGCTGGAGGCATTGCATGATGTGAGGGCTACATGAAAGCCTTCCCCTGGGCCACCACAGACGTCTGGCCAGGTGATTCTGTGGTCTCTTGCAAACTTGATACACCATGAACTGACAGGTTCTTCCCTGGCTGCAGTTTAATTAGACCTTCATGTTACACAGAGGCTCTTCTCTAACAGGTATAATTACAGCAGGAATGCAGAGAGTACAGTTTTAGTTCCATCAGATGCAGATAATTTCCTCATCCCACAGTCTTGCAGCATATTATTTGTCTGACACATAAGATCCCATTTTCTGAGAGGGGGAAAAAGTCAGCAAAACATAGCAATAACAAATTAAGTGTCATTAAGCCTGGCAGTCACAGGGCTGTGACTTAATGCACCAATTTATCTACCTCTTCCTGCAGAAGCACTTCGTAGTGTTATACCCCTCCTGTTGCTGATGGACTTTATTAGGACTCAAGAACAATGAAGATCCTTTCCATTTGACCTGGACTGACATTCTTCCATCCAAAAAGCTCCATATTTCACCTCCTATGGGGATGATACAGAGAGGACTCTGTCAAGTCAAAGTTCATGCTACAAAGTCAAGACTAAAGACAGTCCCCAGGTCCTGAAAAAAACCTCTCTGCAAACAGTAGATTGTCCTTTTCTACTCAAGTCCAACTAGATAAATCATCTCCTGTGGCAGCAGCCCCTACAGGAAGGAACAGAGTTTACATAAAGGAGGCAAAAGAAGAGCAACCGGGCAGTTTGGGGCTGAGAGAGGCAGGGAAGGACCCATTCAAGTACAAACTGACCATGCACAGAGTATTCCAAGCCAGTGTGAAGTGAACCAATGGGAAGGTAACATTGAACAAAGATGTCAACCACCAAAACTTTGGAAGAATAGAGAATTATGTGATTTAAAATATAGATATATATTTAATACATACGTGAGAAGAGAAAATAGAAAAACTTCACATCACACCGAGTTTGGCAAGTGCAGGCAGAAAACACCAGGTGTTTATTACAAAACCTGAACAACTGCAAAGTCATCTGCACATGCTGCAGGGAAACCTGGATCATTTATTATTAAACTGCAAAGCAGTTTTTTTTCTCAAACTATATCTTCTACAGATGACAAAAATCTGTCTGGGAAAAACTGGACAGGGCAAGCCCCTGCAAAAAAACTGAGGAAGTCTCATCACAGAGCCTGGAGCCTCATATTCCATGTTGCTCTCCTTGCTCTGGTGCCCATGGCAAGACTAATGCCCCGGGACAGCCCAGCCCCTGCCTCTCGCTCTGCTGCAGCAGGACCACGAGGGGATAACAGGATCAAAAGAGCAGTAACGAGCTCTGGGAACTTGTCAGACAAATGTGTTTTTAACCAAATCCCAAATGAGCCGCTGAAGGGAAGCATTAGTGCTGTCACGTGGAGCACATGATTTTGGAATTCATTAAGCCTTTGATGCAGTGTTAGCAGTGCCGTCCCCTGCTCCAGCCATTAGCCATCTGGCTGAAAAGCAGCCAGGTTTCCTTCGCCCCAGAACCAGAGGAATGGCCTGTGCTTGCAGCAGGTCACAGGAGCTACAATGAGTTAGAGTGTCCAGACTGATTGCTCTGATCTTGAGGGAAAATGGCACCTCTTCTTGGAGCCTGCAGCACAAACATGCCACTCCCCAGGTCCTGTGACGCTTCCTCAAAGAAATCAGATGATTTCAGAGAAGCTCCCTCTCTTCTTTCTCTAAGAGAGGTTAGAGAGGAATGAGAAATATAGTTAAGGAGAAGAGGAGCTAGGGATAGAGGTCCTGCATTTAGATACTGGGAGCTAGAACAGATGCACCTAAATTTGGATGGAATCAGAAGAGTTGCAATTGAAAGCTAAAGGCAAATGTTGCTGAGTGTTGTTGGCTACAGCACAGGGTTATGTTTTTCCAGCTCTATCTCAAATACAAAGTCCCCTCTGAAACTCCAACTCTCCCTTGTTTGAGGACAGTTTGTAAATTAACCTTGCTGCGGATGTGAAGACACAGAGGTAGCTCCAGGCTGATGTGAGCAGTGTGGTGCAGAGCTGGCCTGGAGCTAGAGCAGGACACATGATAACAGCCCCCTGCCCCAGCTCTGACCTTTGTGAGCACAGTGGGCACCTTAAACCATCTCTGAGGAAATGGCTTGTGTTAGGAATGCTGAGCTGTGGATCAGAAGTGACCATGTCAGATCCAGGTTGGTTTCTACAGAAGCATTTCTGTGTCTTGCACGGGCAAATATCTTCCTTTACCTAATTCATCAGGACTGGAGCCCATTCCCCCTTAATCTTCATCCAGGATAGCAGCAAACTTGTAGGCACCAAAAAACACAAGTTATCTTTTACAGCCTTAAGATGGGGTGACAGCTGCCTCTTCCTGACTGGGATATGCCTGATGGCCTCCATTCTTCCAGGGGAGCCACCTCGTTGTCCCTGGGCTGTGCAGAGCTCCTGGAGTACCTGACACTGTCCCCTTGCTCTCATCCCAGCACAGTGCAGGCAGTGTGGTGAGACTGGTGCAGTCTCAGCTCAGCAGGCCCTCGGCTGTACTGTTGCTGTCATTCCAGCCAATATTTGGTGAAACGATGCCTCTGGCAGGGACTGAGCTGCTGAGCTGCTGCCTGCCAGACCGGCCACAGCAGGGCTCAGTTGCTGGCAGACACCTCCAAAGCACAAAAGCAGCAGGAGAAATGCTTTGAAACTCTCACTCAGGTCTCCTGACAGTGTGGTGTTTCTTACTAATTTTCCAACATCCTAATTTGTCAAATGTTTTTGCTTGACTGGAAGCCAAGCACAGCTTAGGGAGTAAAATCTGTGGTACACAGGGGTTCCCCTGGCTCTCAGCTGCCAGGATCTGTGATTTGAAGAGCTGACACCAGACCCAGTAAGCAAAATTCAATGCACAGACCAAAACACAGGCTGAAAATCTTTTAGCCTAGCCTGCCCTGTCCACAGCAGCTGTGAACCTCAGACACGCTGTGCTTCCTCCAGAGGTCCTGCTGGAAACACACAGCATTCCTGATATGTGATGAGAGCAAAAAATGCCCAAAGCCTCGCGTAAGTGTGAATGTACCACAGGAGGGGCTAAAGACTGACCATAACTTTCCTGCTGGACTCAGGTCCATGGTGCTGCCTGGGGAATTAATTCTGCACCTTCTCTGCGTGCTTTGTAAAATCACAGAATGATTTGGTTTGGAAGGGAGCTTAAGATCATTTATTTCCAATCCCCTGCTGTGGGCAGGGATGCCTTCCACTATTCCAGGTTTCTCAGAGCCCCATCCAGCTTGGCCTCCAACACTGCCGGGGATGGGGCATCCACAGCTTCTCTGGGCAACCTGTGCCAGGACCTCACCATTCTCACAGTAAAGAATTTCTCCCTAATACCCAATCTAAATGAATGCTTTTTCCTCTAAAGGCCATTTCCCTTAATCCTATCACCATGTGTCCTTGTGAAAAGTCCTCCATGTTCCATCCTCCTCCAAAATGGCACCTCCAAAGAGGCTCATCATCCTCAAGGTAAAGCTACTGAAATCCAAAGTGGTGTTTCATGTAGGCTGCAAGAGGCAAAAAGGTGGCTGATAGGATTTTCTAATGGGTTTCCAGGAAACTCCAAATACTGAAAAATTAAATTAGTGCGCAAAAAGGAAAATGAGACATATCGGAAGAGACAACTCACCCTTCTGAGGATATTTCAACACTTCCAGCAATTCTCTGAAGAAGAGTAACCACAACAAATTAAATAGAAAACCATAACAGAGTCTGTTAGAGTGATAAGTTGAAAAACTGAAAAAAAAAACCAAAAAACCCCAAAGCCCCAAACCATTCCAAATAAAAAAACAAAAAAACATTTTGACCCTGGAAGTTTGCCATAAATAGTATAACAGAAGTGTGAAAGACCATTCAGAGAAGGTATAGAGGCCCAGCAGAAAAGCAAATGAGTAATCCACACCAGCAAGGTATGAAGAGAAATTCCCATCCTACAATCTCCTTTTGGAGGGACAGATGATTCAAATGAAAGCAGTTAGCAGGGTATGTTTAAACCCAAATTGATAACACAAACAGTAAACTATGCAAACAGCATTAATCCAAGTGCTCTGGAAGAATTCCAACAGAGTGCCACAGAGCAGCATCCACGGGCAATAGGGTAATAGGATTAAAGGAGAAGAAAGAACCCCACTCTAGCAGAAGAAAGTCATGTCTCACTCTTTAAAGGAGTGAGGAATCCAGTTTAATTAATGGATGTTACTGGATGCCCAAAACATTTTCAGAAAGATGCCACACCAAATGTCCTTAATTGCTCTCCTCCACAACATGCTTATTCCCATGGTTAATAGCAAGGCAGAAAATAATGAATGGAAAACAGTCAGTGTTTAAAATGGAGCACACCAGTGTGCCCCACCAGGATCTATGCTAAGGCTTGTGATTTTTGATGTTTTCATAAATGGTCTGTGTGTGAGCAGTGAAGGGGAAGAGTTTGATGGTGAAGCTGAAGAATGCAGTGTAATGAAAATGAGCAAGATCTCAGAATGAAAGCTGGGGGAAAAAGCGACAAATTGAAGTGTGGGTAGGTGTAATTTACAAGGACTCTTACTGCACAAAGAAGGAGCTCAGAACAGTTATCCCCAGCTGGAAAAGTGGCCTGGGGATCAGTTACAGGATTTCTCCCTTCCTTCTGAGAGAAGGTACAATGGAATTAAGAACTGGGAAAGGGGAAAGGGAAAATCAAATGCATAGGACAAAGAAGAGAGCAAAAGGAGACAAACTGATGTGTTGAAAACCATTTGCAGTAACTGAGGTAATTTGGAAATTATTACTTGCTTTGTGTTACAATATAGGAACAAAAGCATATTAATTAAGTAATGACATAGCAGGTTAATGCAAATTTAAGTACTCTTTCATATGCATTGAGGAATGCCCCTCACTGGAGATATTCAAGAACCATCTGGACACAATCCTCTGCAATGTGCTCTAGGATGACCCTGCTTGAACAGGGAGGTTGGACCAAAGGTGGTCCTGCCCAGCCTTACCCACTCTGTGAGTCTGTTAGCCTGAGGAATGATACTTTAAGAACAAGATTAAGCTTTCAGAGCATTGCTGAAAACCTGTGGTGGAGAAAGGACAGTGTTTTACCTTCCCTGCTCTTCCATCTGCTCCAACCATACCTCACTGCCCACCTCCTCAGCCAGAATCTGGTGGGGTTTGTCCCCTAAATCTCACAGTGGTTTCTATGCTCTTGTGGTGCACCATGAGGAGCAAGCTGAAAAGCAAAGCCCTCATCAAGTAGCCAGTCCTAAATGCTGTTGCAAAGCAAAATCACACTGTATGAGAACTCGGTATGGATAACAAAATTTACTAGAAGATAGGAAAGACTGTATCTCAGAGATGCTGTCACAACATTCCATGGTCACTTGATACAGGCTGGAGTGAAGCTAAGGGTAGTGTGGAGTAGCCCTTATCAGGCCTGAGGGCCAAATCGGCCTTCATGACACATTTGGGGAAGGAAACATGTCAACATACTCTATAAAGTTGGCCAGGAAGAAAGCAAACAACATGAAGGCTGCCATTTTTGGAAAAGGAGTGTAAGTGCCATACTGGCACTTGGGTTACAGGTTTGCGTTCCTAAAACTCAAGTGTACATCAGACTGGACTGGAGAGGAGGAGAAAAAACTGAACTGTGAAAAAGGAAAAAAGGAAAGGTTCCACAGAATGGAAAGAGAGGGAAAATTTCTGTTTTGGCCAATCTGATGGGGAGTTGCTAGCTAGATACCTCAAGGGCCAAAGGCAAGACTAGATAGTCTGGATAGGACAAGACTAACCTGGAGTAGATCTTAGTCCAGAAGTGATGGGCTAAAATGTCTGCAGCCAAGATCACTCAAATGCAACAGATAGAGGGAGGTAACAAAGGGGCACAAAACCCTTCTGCAAAAACAAGGAAGAAGGTTAGGGAAGCTCTCTAAAGGATGGTATGAAGGACCAGCTGCAGAGGTGGAGTGTAGGGGGATGACTATTAAGTCCCAGATTATGAAATAAAATTCCTCCCAAGCCTCAGGCCCAGAGAAACACTTCCAGTTCTCACTCCTGTGGGCTGCTCTTCCCACATTCCTGTGTGCTGGCTCTGCCCAGCTCCCCACACCTGTGTTTCTATTCTTACTCTCCCTCTCAGAGATCAGCTTAAGTCTCATGGGACAGGGCTCAGGAGACCCACAGGCTGCCTGATCCTCTTCTGGATGCTGCCCCTGCTCACACAGCCCAAAAAAGACTGGTATTTGCCCTCTCTGTGAGGGCATCCTCATCCCATACAGTTCATCATAAACAGTTGAGCTATAGCATGATATATCATGAAAGGTCTTCTTACCCTGGCTTACACCATTTATTCTTCACACTTTTTCCTGAAGAATAACTTTCCAAGTGCCATGAGGTAAGAGGCTGCTGTAGGAAATGAGGTAGGGCTGCTCATGTACCTGCTCCTCCTCAGGTGGATAATCACATCATAAAATCATAGAAAGGCTTGGGTTGGAAGGGACTTTAAAGATCATCTTGTTCCAGTGCCCTGCCATGGACTGGGACACCTTCCACTAAACCAGGCTGCCCATCTAGTCTGGCCTTGAACACTTTCAGAGATAGGGCATCTACAGACTCTCTGGGAAACCTGTTTCAGTGCCTCACAGTAAATAATTTCTTCCTGGTATCTGATGTAAACCTGCCCTCTGTCAGTTTGAAGACATTGTCCCTTGTCCTACCACGACAACCTCTCATAAAATGTCTCTCTCCAGCTCCCTTGTAACCCCTTTAGGTATTGGAAGAAGCTATAAAATCTCCCCAGATCTTCTCTTTTCCAGGCTGAACAATCCTTACTCTCACAGCTTGTCTTCATAGAACATCTTCAGTGAGAAGATGAAATAAATTCTTAGCTTTCTCACAGTGCTGACTTTGGCCACAAGCTGGAGGCATGCAGGCAAAGACCATGCTAGAGATATCAAATCTGCATTTTATTCCTCAGCAGCTTATTGGGTTCCCAGCTCTTCCTTCAGTTCTTCTCAACTTCTGGCACACATTTGTGTCCGTGACAACCCAACGCCAGCCACCGTGTTCTCCAGAAGCTTGGCTAGACTTCGTGTGTAGGCAGGGCACTGACTGTTTGCTAATGAATCTACAAACCAGAGCCTTGCAGAAATTATGACAATGCCTCCAGTGTTGCATAACCTCCTCTGACTAGTAGCTTCTCACCCTCTCTTCCCCTGGTTCCCTCCAGCCTTGTCACAGAAAAAGCAGAAATAACAGATGTGAGAGAAACTTGACCTGCCAGCACAGGTGTGCTGCCTGGGTCTGTGCCAAGCTCCTGGCTGCACACACTGTGATTCAACTTGCACCCATTGCAACAGAAGCAGAAGAAATTGGTGATTGACCTGCTCCAGTTTGGGGAAACTTGCCAGATGTGCCATGCACACCTACCAGGGAATTGTCCTGACCCGTCCCTCATGTCATTTCTCTCACTGTCACTTCTGAGTTGTGCCTGCAGCAGCACCCAGGAGGTCCTGGAGGCACTGCTGGGGAAGAGCTCTTCACCCACCTTTCTTGGTTCAGCATGATCCCTGCCAAGCTACAGGAGCTGTTCTGCAGCTGGGTCTTAGCCCTGGGCTTGCACCACGTTCTCTGGCACAGGAACTAGGAAAGAGTTCCTGAGGGACTTCACTCCTGACACGCATTTCTCATACATGTCTCAGTTCTGTGCACAAGTTCCTAGAAATGTTTCAACCACCAAGTGGTTTTATGTGCTACCCAGAAGGCAGGCTTTGCAGTGGCCCAGTGGTGGAGGAAACCAAGGAGAACACTGGAAAAGAGGCCAAAGCCACCCAGCAAAATGCCCCTGGGCTCAGGCAGGAAGAATCTGCCAGCAACAGCCTTTGACTGCCTGGACTGGTTCTCTCCTGAACAGCTTCAAAGCAGCTGCCAAAACCCAACAGGAGGAAGAGAAAAGGTGTGTTAAGGCTGCAAGGCAGTGTTGGGGAGGGTCAGGAACAGTCACTGCTTCCCTGTGCTGCAGCCAGCAGCGCTGCCTTGTGATCCAGCACAGCTCAGCACCAGAGCAGAGGGAGGGAAGAGAAACAGCCCCATGACTAAAGCGAGTGCTGAAACACTGCAGCTTACACCCTGTATATCATGGATAACAGCACCAGCCTGGACACAGCTGGGCTTGTGCCTCCCAGGGATGGGACAGGTGGCGTGGGCAGGTGGGGTGGGCAGCCTGGCTGTCCTTTGGAGCAGAGCCAGGGAAACAGAGCCACAGGGAGAGGAGTCTGGCTGGGGGAGAGATGTTACAGGTGAGTAAGGAGTACTCCAGAAGCACTTCAGGCTTAAGTAAACACTGGAATGGCTGTTACAGGTAGCAGTTTTATGCCACATTAGTGCCCCACGTGCCTTCAGCTGCTGCATGAGACACTTCATATGATCCCATGGCTACCCTCAGAGGTGTTAGTTGCTCTCTTTCATTTGCCATCTGAGGCTGACCTGACTGCAGGCCACAGCAACAAAGAAAACAGTGAGCTTTCTCCTTACAGGAAAAAAAAAGATATTTATTTGAAAAGGTAGGAAAAACAGTACAAGTCATATGGTCCTTTATGTTCCAAACCCTCTACCCACCCTCAGTATAAAGCAGCATGTTGTCCAGCCTGGACTTGTAGAGATTACAGCCAGGATGAGTGAGAAGGTTTCACCAGTGATTCCCTGACTTTAGCTCTGGTTAAGAACTGTGGAGCAGTGTGCCAGCACACTGATGCAAGGGCAGTGGATCCCCTCTACAAGAAGTATCTTCTTGACCTTGTCCCAGCTTCTGTTCAAGTGCTCCTGCACTCAACAAAAAGGACATTTCAGTTTTATGTTTTACTGCCCAAGCTCAACTTCCCTTGGCTCCCAGAGCAGCAGATACACAGGACCAAAACAGAGAGTATTTAAAGACAAAGAGGTAGATAATCAGATATTTGTGACAGACCAGGTTTTGGGAGATAATCAGTTTGTGACTGTTCACAGTGCCAGGCGAGCTCCAGGAACACTGCAGTATTGACACACAGACTGTCAGGCACGGTGGGGCTGTGCAGAGTGTGATTGTTCCCATCCTTTCCCCTCTGCCAGGATCAGACTGGTCCAGGTACTGCAGGCACAGTATGGCTTGGTGCTGAGGAAAGTTAACTTCTGCATCAGCCCTGTCTAAAAGCACAGGGCCAGCTGGGTGCAGCAAAAAAAAGGAAAAAAAAAAAAAGGAAAAAGGCCGCTGTACATCTGGATGTGTTCACTATTAGGCAAGGCCCAACAGCACTGGAAGAGGAGAGGTCTGAGCCACTTGGACCTGCAAGACAGTCAAGAAACACAACTCACTGGAGCACATAAAATGTTTCATTTAGCTATACCAGTACTACAAGCTTGCAGTTATCCATGCAGATCCCCATGTTTTATCTTTCTTCTGACACAGGGAGCATTCCCTGGGTGCATCTATGAGTGGTAGAGAGAGGAATGAAGCAATTAAGCCAAACACTCCAGGGAGAGGATTTTCTCAGCTATTGAAGACATCCTGTCTTTCTCAGCTATGAAGACAAAGACAAGACAGGCCCCAGCTAAAAAGCTGTGCTCCAGCATGAATTCCAGCATGGGAGCAGCACCACTCAGGAAACTTGGCAACCTTGGTGTGTGGCTGGAAGCCCTGCAGTGGGTTAGCAGCCAAAAGCATGTTCTTCTGATCTCTCTCCACGCTCAGCTGACACATACACAGATCCTTCACTGCCTTCAGCAGCTGAGGGGGACAGGGAGCTGTACAACCACCAGGTATTTCAGATAACGCAGTCTGTCAAAAGTCCTCTTCTGGCCCACTCCAGACTCCTGTCACCCATTCGCTGTATCACGCTCTCAGTTACCAGCTGTGTTTCTAATGCTGAGACTTGGTTGAAAGTCCTCTTTTCACAGCAACAAACTTGCTGCCTTTTCCTACCTTTTGAGCCCCACTTTTAGCTCGCTGCCTCTGCCACCCTGCAGGGCTCCCTTGCCAGCTCCTCTCCCCACCCCTGGAAACCACTGCAGCTGACTACTGTGGCATGAATTTTCACAGCCCTAGTTCTTCCAGCCCCATGCCTCGAACAACCTGTGAGCTCCCTCCAGCAGCCTGGCCATTGTATTGCAAGCACTCTGTGGGCTGCAGCTACTGGAAACCCAAACTTGGGCTGATTTCCCTGCTTTTCCTGGTCTCGTTGTAGTCCTGGGGTGGAAGCTGGGTGTTGCTCTATTTTTCCTGCTCTGTTTCTATGTAGCTTGTGGCCAAGAGATCCCACAGGTGGAACACAAAGGGAAGAGCTCTTTTCCACCTCCACTTCTCAGGAATCTGCAATTGTTCTTTTCCCTCCTCTTACCATGCTGCTCAGGCTGTACATCCTCAGTGCAGTGAGCTCCTCTGTTTAGACACATTCACAGGAGTGGAAGTGAACTATGGTAAGATGCAGAGAAACAGCATTAGGAGGGGAGCACAGCCTGGCAAGGAATATTCCAAGGAGTACAGTCTTGATCCAAGACCAGCAAATGAAACCTGTGACCCAGGAGCTAAGAAGCCAAGTGCTGGTTGTGGAAGCTCCTGGGCAGGGAAACTCCACGTGTCCCAGAGGGGCTGTGGCTTGGCAGAGGATATTCCCAGCTCACCTGCTGGATTTCCTGCATTGCCATGCGTATGGAAGAGCGGAGGCGAGGGAAGGCTTGTTGGCTGCTCTCTTCAGAGCCAGGCTTTGCTCTGCACTTGTCTGGGTTCTGCTGGTTTTGTGAACTCCTGGCCCTTCTGAACCACTGCAGAGCAGGTTTGCTGGTGGAAGGCATGGAGGGGTAGGACTGCTTCTCTGGAGGGGTCTCCCCCTTCTCTGCTGCTGAACTCAGCGTGAGACCTTCCAGATTTTCATAAGTCAAGCTCTCACTACTTTTCTGGAGAAAGGAGAAGTGGATTCAGCAGTGGTTTGCAGACCCTTCACACTCACTGAACAGCACAACAAAGAGAAATACCCAGCTGTGTCCACTGCTGACATTCAGGGGCCAGCAGGGTGTCATCCACCTGGCAGTGCCTCTCCCCCATCCCAGAACTCCCAGCCAGCAGCATTTCCCAGTGCCTGTGGAGCTGCTTGACCAGAATGGGACATCCCCCAACAGGAACACAAAAGAGAGGCTGCTGCAGTCACTTTAACCACTCCCTCAAGGCACAGTCCCCTTTCCCCCTGCAGACCCTCATCACTCACCTGGCCACAGGGAACAGTCAGTATCTCCATGAAGGGCTGGATGCCCACGGCCTGGTGGAAGCGAACCAGCTCGGTGAGCGAGGCGTGAGCCCGGTCCTCCCCCAGGATGACGTAGCGGGCATTGGGCTGCATCTGGATCATGTAGTGTCTGCAGCGGCCCTCGCCCCTGGGGACAGGGACAGACACACACTTGTCAGGACATGGGGCCTCAGTGTGTCAGAGCCTGGTTCTGGGTCTCCAGAGGCCACTTGTGATCAGCATCCTCAGTAACCTGAACCACGCAGAGGCAGGAGATGTGCAGTGCACTAACTCGTGCAGCTCACAGCTGCTGCAGTCTCCTTCCACCTGGTTTGCCCTCTCAGTCACGGAGTACAGCTTAAGCAGGACCTCTACCCTTGGAGCCACTGCACCACTCCCACAAACAGGTCTATTTTTTCAGCAAGAGACAGATTCTGCAGTGTCCCATTTGCTACTACAAACTCTCTGAGGCACCCACAACAGGAGAGCCTGAACACGATCCTCACTGGACTCCTCTGTGGAGCACGTAATCTCTAGTCAAGCTGTTTTATAGAATCACAGAATTCAAGAATTCTGACTGTAGAATACCAGGATCACAGAATTTCATGCAGTGTTCAGCTTGATAGAATCACTTAGGATGGAAAGATTCTCAAGTTCAACCCTTTACCCAGCACTGCCAAGTCCACCATTAAACCATGTCCCTAAGTGCCACATCTACACATCTTTTAAATACCTCCAGGGATGGTGACTCCACCAATGCCCTGGGCAGCCTCTTCCTGTGCTTGACATCCCTTTCTGTGAAGAAATTCCTCCTGACATTCAGCCTGAACCTACCCTGGCACAGCTTGAGGCCGTGTCTTCTTGTCCTGTTGCCAGCTGCCTGGAAGAAAAGGCTGACCCTCACCTAGCTACAACCTCCTGCCAGGAGATGAGAGAGGAATGACACCTCCCCTGAGCCTCCTCTGCCCGTTACCTACCGGTATGTCAGGATGTAGCCCGGTCGGCTCTGGCTGATCCGAACAAGGAAGCAACCCAAAGGCTTGTCAATCAGCAAGTTTTCAGCTTCCCTGGAATCAGGAAACAGTTTTTCAGCAGAGAGCCAGCAGTTGCCTTGCCAAAGAGCAGGGACTTGCACCCTATCTCATGCAGTGTCACTACTACCCCACCAGTGTCACAGGGAGCCCGGCATTTGCCCCACGTGTTCCTGGCTACAGATCCCTGACTCAGGCTTGGTGGTGCAGGAGGCATTTACAGGCTGAGGGATCTCAACACGCTCAGCCAAAGCCTCTCCAAGCAGGGCTGCTCCAAACATGCTCCAGCAGTCTGATTGTGCAATAGCAGCAGCTGCCTCCCAGCACCAAGTGCATCACAAAGCATGACTGAGAGGAGGAATCTGTGCTTGTGTGCACTTTCTATGGTCCAGGGATGAAGAAGTCAGGATGCTGTGGGGTACTGGGTAAGCACAGAGCCTTAGAAAAACACCAACTTGGATTACACCACTCTGGCTTTCTAAACTTCCTGCTGGAAGGAGGTCTTCCCCCTCTGTCCAACAGACAAAGCTCTGCTTTGTGCTTGCCATGTGCCTTGCTCCAGGCTAAAGGAGGCTGCAAATCACCAGTGCACTTCAGGATGGATCTGGCTGCTCCATTTCATAAGCTGAGCTTACACTTCTGTGTAAAGACTCAAGTCTCTGCTTAAGCACCAGTGTCTTTGGGAAGGATCTGACACGCCCTTCATTGTGCACTGCTCATGGCTAGTCTATACTCGAATTTGGACAATTTTGTCTTCCAGGCACTAAATCCTCCCCTGCACTCTTTCATCTGTGGACAAAAGCATTATTACAGTTTAGGGCCCCACTAGATATCTTAAAATAATTAAAAAGAAATGCAGGGAAACTACCAGGGAGTTGTGAGCTATTGGAGTGTCCTTTACCAAACTAATGTGCTGTGTAATGTCTATGAGTAAATGTTCACACTGACAGCTTGACAAAATCCAAGATCACAGATCTAATAAGACCAAAGGAGAATTGCAATTTGAACAGAAAAAAAAGGTTAGAATCTGGAGCAAAGTGATGAGGGTGTTCAAATGGCAGCAGTATTGACACAGAAATCCCACCAAACACAGATACTGGTAATTAACAAGTGCGGAGCACGACAGATCAATTTGCACACAGGTGAGACTATACTGCCATCCTGCTCCTATCTGATCACTGGCATAATCAGCACTTCTCTGATTATGGAAGCACTTCTTGGAAAGCAGTGCTTGACTCAGCGAAGAGAGTGAAGTGTGAGGCAGACCTGGCAGAAAAACTTCAAGCATTTGAACAAAATCTTGTAAACAACTCCAGAAGAAAGAAGGGCTAAGAGGGTGTCTCAGCCTAAGAAGAAACAAATGCCACCTATGCTGCACCCTCCTTAGACAAGCACAAGTTTCAACAAAAACCCTTCATTTTCCTGTATCAGGGGGCTTTGGTGGAGTTTTGTCATTGAGTATTCACTATAATATTTCTTAATACTTTTTAAAATAAAATTAAGCTGAATTCTATATTCTCCTGTTGCAAATTGGGGTCCCTTCCTGATCCATACTGAAATATGAAAAAGAATCATAATGAATCAAATCAAAAGTCTATCTTTGTGGGTGAATGGCCCACAAAACAGGGAAAGCATATGTGTGTATTTCCTCTCTGATTACTTTACAGTCCTCCCATTCCTACACTGGAGCTGCATTTAGGGACCCATAGTGGCTTTAAGTATTAAGAGTTTCCATTGTCTTTCCACGGACCTACATAAAATTTCAGCATTTACAACCTGTGACAGGGACTCCCAGGCTTTTCTCCAAGGGTTTGACACTCGCAGATTAAAAGGCAGAAGTTATGCAGGCCACTCCCATTCCTTAAGGAAGCAAAGCCTGGCCAATCCAACCCGCACAGTCCCAAGGACAAGTTGGCTTCTATCTGTGGCCTCTGTGTCCAGAGTTCTCACCTCCGACTTATCATCCCATGCAGCCAGCTTGGAAAGGCCCCATCATCCTGCATGACCTTTTGGGCCTGTGTCTCTTTGAACCAGCGGAGAGTTGCTCCTCTCTTGAGCTTCCTCATTTTTGCTTCTTCCCCAGCCTGCTCCTGAGCTCCCAGAACAGGACGAGGCACAGAAGGGTTCAAGAAGTTATCAAAAGGAGTGGACTGAAAGCAAGGAGAGAGGGACAGTCAGCACAAAGGCAAAGTCAGAGGCAGGGGACACTTGAAGAGATCACTTTGGCCGGTGACCCCATTCCTGAGACCCTTAAGAAAAGATCAGTCACCAATAGCCAAACACTGCTTTCATTTCCTCAAAGGTCCTGACCATGCTTTTTATCCAGCCACAGTAGGGCAGGACTCCTGCTTCTCATAACAAGAATGACAGCATTCCCTTGGGACCCCATGCAGAAATGCAGAAGGTGGATGGAGCAGGGAGCCAGCACACCTGGCTAAGGGGCCCCCAGTGTTACTACCTCTGTTAGTTTGCTGCGTGGCCGTGGCACTGGTGGCTGCTGTGACTGATCAGAAGGATGAGGATGAGACTGAGGGCGTCTCTTTCGTGGCATGGGGACTGGAAGGGAGTTTCTTTCTGTAACAAGAAGAAATAAGCAGGTGAAATCTTGTATCCAAGATCCACCAGCTCCATCCTCCACATGCCTAGGGCTGGGACAGGCTCTGCTGCATGGATTGTGTGGTAAAAACACAGCCTGGCCTTCTTTCCAGCACAGCCAGGCAAACAACCTTTACCATGGTGCTGTTGCTCCCCACGGACAAAGCCACACTTCTGAAAAGCAGAAATATCATCAGCTCCCTGCTCACCACTGATAGAGTTCCCATCCCAGGGGAGGCCATCATCACCTGGAGCTTGCAGCACTTCAAGGTGACCATCACACCAGTGGACATGCACTGGGTCAGTGTGAGAGGGAGCAACTCACCCTGAGACTCTGCTGCCAGTGCCAGCTGCCTGATTCTTTCTCTCTCTGCCTCCTCCTGTAGCCGCCGTGCTTGAGCTCTCAGCTCAGCCAACAGTTTTTGGAAACTCTTCTTGCATCTGAATCCCCTAAAAACTGTTCAGAAAAAAGCCACGGTTAGAGGAAAAACTCTGTTCATGCCTTTGTAATTGTCTCGGGAAAGAACACTGGTGATAGTCCTTCATCCAGTGCAAAGCCCTCAACACTTGGATCAGGTTAATAAAGAGCAATGGAAATTCTACTGTGAGCAAGCAGCCAAAACCCTGTGAGAACTGTCTTCTACTCTCGAAGCTGCCAAATCATAGATTTATAGAAATCAATTTACAAATCTAAGTTCTCATCCCTAATGCCAGGGGAATGAATACCTAAAAAAGAAAGCCTCACGAAAGGGCCTGTTAACCATCCATCTCTCTGGGTCCCTTCAGACACCATGAAGGAAACAGGATTTCCTTGATGCCAGCCCACAGGAAAACCTTTTCCACAAGCATCCATCACAGGGCTCACAAGGAGCATTGCAGACCTTGTGTGATCCCACCTACTCTATCAGTTACTAAAGCCCATGAAGTGCAAGCTGTACCCTCTCATTTCCCACTACCCACACATCTTGCCCATGGATGACAACAGGGCACAGCTTGTGACAGTCTGATATTTGTCACACTGCATGGGGCACAGCTGGAAGATGCTCAGAAGCTCCAGCAGTGCAACAAACCAAACAGAAGAGAAATGCAACAGAGGGGGTTAGCAACCTTTTCCTCCTCCTATTCCTGGCTTCCAGTCCTCACTAAGCCTGTGCAAAGGGAAGAACCAATCTGCCCAAGGCCACTCTGAAGAAACAGGCTGCTAGCGCAGATGCTTCATGGAAAGGAAAGAAAAAAACTAAACAGGTCCAAAATTTCATCTCCTTTTGCCTGTCTCTGAAAACAGCAATGAGATCTGCTTCACTCATTTCCCTCTCCCCAGCTCAACTCACAAACAATCCTTACTCAGAGGACAGTGAGCCAGACCTCAGGACACAGCCAAATCATGTGCCTGCCCAGCTCAGCCCAGCTCTTCTGCACACATTTTCCCTTTCCAAGGCTGACACTGAGGGCTCTCCCTGATTCAGGATGAGCACTGGGAATGTGGGCATTTGCAATGAAAACTTTGACTTCACAGAGCCTTGACACAGAGATGGCACCTGCCCTACCCTTCTGTCCTCTGCAAAGGTGGAGCCGGGACAGCAAAAAAGATTTTCCTTCCCCTGGTCTGACACCAGCATTGAGGGATGCTCCTGCCTCAGTGCTCACCTTTCTGTATGACAACTGCTGCTCTTTCCAGTCGCTCCACATACTTTGCCAGCTGTTCCTGATGCCAATATTTAAAGAAAAGTCGTGACTTTCTGTGAAGTTGGAAGAAAAAGATGCAGTGAGAATGCACTGTCTAAACTTTTATTCATCATCCTTTGAAGAGCTCATTCCTACAACCAGAAAGTTCTCCCTGAAGAGAACCAGGTGACAGCTTACATCTGTAAAATCTTAGGCTTCCCATTCCCAACAGAAGTAATCCACACCTACCCACAAATCCAGCCTTTCAGATCTGTACTTTGCAGTATCTCCAAGCAGCTGAAAGAGACAAAAAAAGTGAAATAAATAATTTTCCACCCAAAGCAAACACCACTTTTTTAGTTGCATAAAAGGCTATAAAGTGCCTCAGCAATTCCCAAAAGTCAGTAAACTGTCAGTCTGTAATGCACCTCGAGGTACAGCTAGGATCACATTTGGGAAGAACATCCTAAAAGGGGTTCCCAGAGGCAGATTTACTTCAACTCCCTGGGAGGTAATTCTGTGGAGCCTATTTTATTCTCAGAAGTGTTTTTCCTCATTTTGTTTCCAAGCCCTTTGGAGGACACAAGTTGCAAGGTCAGCACAGCGAGACTTCCGGGAGAAAGTCTGTTTTCCAATTCCAGTTTCATTTTGCAGACTCCAGTGATAAAATTTGGGTCACTCGGAAAGATTCCCTGACACTTGGAACTGAAAGCAGCTCTAGCTGCACCACACAGACAGCTTTCTCCCTCTCCTGCTAATCCAGGCTGTGAAATCATAGTGGCACTTTTTGCTAATATCTCACACAGGAAAGCAGAAGTGTTTTTCCTTCTATCTCAGCCAACTTCCACAGTGTCACAATCCATATCCACAGGACTTTTTTTTTCTGAAATGCATCCTGTGATTTTTGTGTCTCCAAACACACCACGCTGCCTGTTTACTATAATCTCTCCTGCATCTATGAGATTCTCTTTTGACCTCACTTGGGTTTGTAATTCTTACTATTCAGAAGCATCAGGAAGTTCAAGGAAGCACTGTGACGGCAGGAGGAGCCACTGCCAGGAGAGAATTGTTCCAGGAGATCATTCAAATTCTTTTCTTAAATGACTTAAAAAACCCCTCAGCTGCCTTCTTTACATGATTCATTCTCACTATCAATCACAGTTGACACTGGCAGGAAGGAGAGGCTGGGAAAGTGGAGAAGAGGAGGTGGGGAACTGTTGCCCTAAATGTAGAAAGGAAAATGCTGGCAGGATAAAACTCTGTCTGCAGAGCTGGAAGGACGTTTATGTGTGTAACTGCTGGGTCTGAAAGTGCTGATGGCATATTTTGCCAGTACAGAGACAAAATTCTTGGTTTAGAAACATCTTCTCTAGCCTGGGAGACATTCAGTGCTGGCTGCTTGTTCAGCATTGCCTTTATCTTCTTCTCCCATGTGGCCACCAGGAAAAAGCCTGGAGAGGCACCTGACAATAGTACTTGAGCCCTGGCCATGCTGAGTTCAGTAGACACCCTGGACCACTATTGTCACTCCCTAAATTGAATACAGCTTTCATTTCACAGCCCAACAAGGCTTTGCAGAAATTTAATTTAATTGCTGCAAAACAATTCAAGAAAGATTTAATTCACTATGGTACCAAATGCTCTTTAAACATTAAATGTCCTTGCCCGGGATCCGTGTTCCCCATCACCACAAAATCCCATCCTCCTTTTGTCAGTCCCTTTTACTTGGTTTCCTATGCTACTCAGAATAACAGCCTATGAAGAACAAACCAGACTTCACACAACAAAGTAAGTGTTCCTACCTTTCTTTAGTGAGGGGAACACCAGGTTTAACCAGAAGAATTCCATATCTGTGGAAAATAAACCAATACAAACACATAAAAGCCACATCCTTGATGGGCTGAACTGATCCCTATCACCCTGACAGCAAACAACAACAAATCACTGTCCTTCCCACTCAGCCTCCCACAGCAAATAACCCCATGACCTCAGACCATATGAACTTTGAAGAGGCTGTTTTACCCATTGCCCACATCAGGTTATCAGGGCCATTTCCCTAATAATACCTAACAAGGAATATTCAGAGGTTTAAAAAGACCTTTCAGCAAATTCCTCAAAGGAGGGTCTCCAGGAGAAGCCATCTCTTCGGATACGGATTGTCTCCAGCAGCCCATTGTACCGCAGCTGAAGCAGCGCCACAGAGAGGATCAGAGAAACAAAGAGAAAGGGGTCATTAGGACATGGGTTTGCTCCTTTGAAGGCAGAAATTACTTCATTCAGCCCTAAACTTCTCCAGTTCAAAACGAAGAAGTTGGTTTTTTTTTTGTTTTGTTTTTTTTGCGAAAATGTTTCCTTGGTTAAGTACTGAATTTACCACATCCTGTAACTCTGATGATTAACCACTCTGAGTTAGAAGTTTGAAACCATAAAAACCGATGACTGAAATAACTTCACCTTCCAGCCATGGGTACTGTTTTGCCTCTGTCACTTAGAGGAGAGCTTCATATTTTCTAATCTGGACACAGAAGTACTCTGAGGCATGGATTAACTTTGTCTTAATCCTATCCTTTCTTACATACATTAAAGAGGCTGCTGAGCTTTCTGAACTCTTCTAATCATTTTCTTTAAAGCATCTGGACCTCAGACCTGACAGAATATCCAAATACAGTCACATTAGTGCACTTCAGATCCTATCAAAGCAATCCCATCTTGGCTTCTATTCAGAGTTGCCCTGGCTATGGGTGAGAACAATCTCCTCTGGGAAGCATTTTTTCTGGAACACTGTCTGTGCCAATCCCCATCCAGGGGGAGATGCAAAGATGAATCCTAGTGCCCGACAAGCAGATCTCGTTGCATTATGAAAAAGAAATGAGAGAGATCTAAGATTGCAAAATCTGGACCTAGAAGTCTGTGTCATAAAACCAATCACGTACTCAGTCTTTACACATATATAAAGTGTCATGTCATTCTCTTGCAAAGGAAGACACAATGAGTCCCCTTCCACAGTCTTTTGGTGGAATCTGCCCTCCCACTGAGACGTGGCAGAAGTCCCTGTGAGGACACTGCTTTTGCTCACCTGCAGCAGCACCACCTGGTTGTCCAGCATGCCTGGCTCCTTCTGGCTGTTGGGCTTTATGCAGCGCACAAAGTGTGGGTTGGCAGAATACATCCTCTCCATCAGCACCATCAGGGAATGCTGGCAAGGGCAGAGGGAGATCAACAGTCCATCAAGCCAAAGCACTGCCAGATGTGCAGTATCCTGCAGCAAGAACTGTTTCCTCACCCCACAGCAACTTCCTGGGGCCCACCCCACCGTGATCAGCCCTGCTCAGAAATCAGGAAAACCCCTGCCTACGTAATGTCTGCTTTAACCATGCTTAGCACTCTGGAAGCAGTGCAGTGATATTTGCAGTGATAAAATTATCACTGCTTTCATCTCTCAGGGCACCTCAGGGCAGCAATACCGCACCCGGAACTGGGCTCCAGCAGACTGTTTCCTCGTGCTGTTGAAATTGTCATCTGCTCCTGGTTTGACCTGAAACCAGACCAAAACAAAGGATCAGCCCCAGAAGAAGTGCTTGACTGACAGCCAAAGAGCACTGCTTGAAGGCTGATGGCAAAAAATGAGGGAGAATGGATTTAACAGGAGGGAAGATGAGCTAAACATATAAATGGCAGATGCAAGCACAAAACACGGTAAAAAATTGAAGAGAAACTGTCACAAGCTGATTGCTGTCTGTTCTTATTTTAAATCAACTATTGTCTGTCCTTTTTCAGCCAGTTTCTCAAATAATAATTATCAGGTAACATTTATGATTTGCCACGTGGACCTGAAGTGCAATACCTTGGTTTTCACATGAGGCATCAGGGTCCCCGTCCTGGAGACAGTGGCTGGAAGAACAGAGAAAATGAGTTGATTTTGTACCTTTGCTGGCAATCAACCAGGGCTAAACATTCAAACCTTACTTCACACACAAACTTCCTCAAAAACACTGATTCACAGGGTGTTAGGTTTCACCATGTGGAACTACAAGGAAAGAGCTAAAAAAGGAAGAAGAAATTGCAAATGTATGAAGCACACAAGGCAGGCAATACTAATTTCTGCCACTAGGTATGGCAATCAGGTTATTAAATAAACCTAAATGACTTTCAATAGAATTATCATGAGTGGGCATCTAACAGTGCAGAAAAAAATGGTACAGGCAGCAAATGGGGATCTCACCTACACTCTGGAGGTTATTTAAAGTCAGACAGCTTATAACTATTTCAGTGACAGGATGAGAAAATCAGGGAAGTTTAATTTACTCAAGGATCTAGTATGAGTCTTGTGCACCCTTGAAGCAATGGCTGCACGTGAATCATAAAATCACAGAATGAGGTTGGCAGTGTCCTCTGGAGGTCATCTAGGCTAAATCTTTTTTTCAGCACCTAAAGCCATGGCCCAGACTGAACAACCAACCTGAGAACAGGTTATTTCTGATGTTAATGAATTTTGAGAGTTTGCACTAGGCTAAGTAGCTTCAGTAACAGTGCAGAAATGGCAATGAAGAAAGATAGTACTGAGCAGTAGGTGAAAAACACAGTGAATAGAAAGGAAATCCATCCGTTTCTTGTAAAACCCAGAAACTGGCATGGACTGAATGAGACAAAAAAAATTTACAAGATTTCTGTATCAGAAGCACTGTGTTCAGCCAGCCAATTTCCAAGGACGTATCTACCTGATCTTTCTCTAAATTTTTAATTTAATTAGAAGCCTTGGATAATCTGAAGGCTATTGGTAACTGGAAAAAGGGAGTGCATGGTCAGAGAAAAATAATGCATGACCTCAGGGTTTTTTTAACAAGTTGTGAAGCTCCATTTTTAGAATCTGTAACCCTGAACAGCTTCATTTCTAGACAAAAACAGAGTGTATAGAAAGTACCAGTAGAGGCAGCCCTGTATTGGCCTTGCAGAAGATGGGAAGGCATCCAAGCAGTGGCTAATTCTCTGGAAGGGGATACAACCTGACTTGCTTTCTGTAGCAGGGAATGAAACAGCTCTGGCAGCTCCCTACATGCCAGCAACCCCAATCCAGGCTGCAGCATTCCCAAAGTCTCCCTGGAGCTGCCAGTTGTGAAACACAGGAGCCTCATGCCCACCCTGAGCTCTTGCCAAGGTGGGGCTTGGCTGGTGATAGACATGCAGAGGGACTTGCCTGTGAACAGCATGCTGAGCAAGGGCGTGACACTGTTGATGAAGAGCCCTCGGACATTGGCTGGCAAGGTGTCCCTGTTTTTCTCCAGAAAGCCACTGGCAGCATATTGTACCTGGGGAAAGGCCAGCAGGTCACTGAGGACAGCAGTGCTCGCAGGCTGGATGTGAAAGCCCCTTCCACAGCCTGCTAGGAGCTGATTTTGTGTTAAATTGAATGCACTCAGTCTTGCACACAAATTCTTTAAACACACACATGCACCCCATCCATTCAGATGCCAACCCTGAGGAGCAAAACTATGCACATGCCAGAGGTATCAGAACCACAGGAGTGCAGCATAACACTGAGACAACCACCTTTTGCATGTTAAATGTTAATTTTTGTAATAATGAATGCCACAAATAATAATCTAGTCAACAATGCTGAGATTAGATCACTAAAATGCAAGTTACAATGACCTGAATTGTCATACCTGCTCCTGCTCCAAAAATTATCTCCAGTCAGTTCAGCTTATGTGGACCAATGCTTTCAGTTCTGGTGGCAGTAAAGTTCCATGCAATAGTGCTAAATCTCAAGCTGCTTAGATACCAATGAATGTGTAAAAACTGCCTTCACTTTAATTACATGACTGTTTACACAGTGTTCCCAGGTGTTTGCAAAAAAAAAAATTGTCACTGTTACGCTCTGGAACCCAATTGGTAAAGAAAAAGCCTTTAGCCTGCTCCTTGGTGCTGCACAGTGGACACTTTCATTTATAAAGTACTATTTATGACTAGAATTCTAATGGAATGATGATTAGAAGAATAACTGATTCTTCTAATGCTCTACACTTCTGAGGGGTAGCCCCACTTTCCTCAGGGGTCTTCTCTTCCTGTACCTTTCACATAAATCCCAGGAAATTCTAGGAGGCAATCCATTGGGACACATCACTTCTGTTAGTGTCATCCTCAGACCACACATTCCTTAACATCAAAGCCTTATTCGTCAGGAAACACTTCCACTCCCTCCAACTCACACTACAACAGCATTCCTCCTGCAAACAGGACATACTTTCCCAGCATAGTGAATGATGGTGAAGCCCAAAACACGGCCTCGGGCTGGCTGGAAGTGTAAATTCCCCTTAAAGCTGCTGTTTAGTTTATCCACAAACGTCTTGTCAGTTGCCTGCAAGAGAGGAGATTTCATAAGCTGTAATAGAGGCCTGGTGAGGACAGACAGAATCAAATCAAAGTATCCTTGGCTGTGCAATAGTCTTCTGCTGTACCTTCTCTCTGACTCTTCTCAGGGATGCCAGTGCCCCTAGACTGCCCCTGATCTGGATGTCCCAACTCATAAGTCACACATGGGGACATCTCTGCTCATCCTGCACTCCAACCTGAGAGTTTTCTCTGTAGCCCAAATATTCATTGATATATCAGTCCCCAGAGTATTTTCTCTGCCTCTTCTCTCATTCATACCTGAGGGAATGCACTCTGCTCATCCAGAAGTGACAGCAGCCCAAGTGGCTTGGCGAGGAGAAGATTCTGCAGGAAAAAAGACACATGATGCACACATAAAGCAATGCAGGACAACCCCTCCTGCCCTCACCATGCTTTGCAGAGGTTATTCCCAGGTGCATCTCCTCCCCAGGTAGAAAGAGCAAGACTTTTCTCTTGGCTGGACAGAGCAATTATATTCTGTCAGTCCTCTCACTCACCAGAATAGGTTCATTATTGTTGAATGTGATGGTCTCCCAGGGGAGCCCTTCTTCCTTGTAGGCAGCCTGCTCCAGCTGGAAAATGTGCTGAAATAAAGAAAAAAAGAGTTTGAGGCACCCAGCAGACTTGGCTAGACAAACCCTGAACATCTTCCTTCCTGCCCCTAACAAGAGGATGGAGGTGTGATGCTCTCAGCCCAGCATGAGAGGTCCAAGATGTAGCTGCTCTTCTCCATGGCTCTCTGTAGCCCTGGCACTCTAGATGTCTCTGCTCTTATGACTTTGGTTACTGCTTGGTCCTTCTACCTCTTCCTCTCCTGTCCCAGTGGCACCCCTGCCCCAATAGGGAAGGTTGTTGCTCTCTATCCTACTTCCCCAATCACTATTTATGTCCTTCCAGGCAATAGATCTGTTTTTCCCCAAGCTCTCCCACATGTCAGGTAGAGCAGTGTTCTGCTTTCTCTGCAGCACAAGGTGAGGTCACCCTCAGCAGACTTACATGGTTGAAGAAATGCTGCAGCTGCTCATTGGCCAAGTTTATGCAGAGCTGTTCAAAACGATTCACTGCAAAGTTCTCAAAACCAAAAATATCCAAGATGCCTAAAGGAAAAAAAGGGAAGAAGAGCACATCATGGAGCCTGCAGACAATCCCTGCAAATTACTGTGTACACCAACACACAACTAAATCTCCTATCACACAGCTCTTGTGGCACAGGGAAAATGCAGCCAAGAGAGACACCAGTGACAGCTCTTCCACAGCTCAGAGAATTGGTTAAAGGAAGATCCACTCCCCAGCTTGGCTTCTCCGCTAAGCCAGAGTGTCCCAGGACCACAGTCTCAAGTTGCTTCAGACCACCAGACTGCTCAGAACTGAACAAGGCCCTACAGACCTCCTGCTGCTGACTCTTATCTCTAGCAGGATCACAGCTGTGATAGTGCATCCCAGCACACAAGCCCTCTGAATCCTCATGCTGTGCCTGCCTTCGTTGTGGTTGAGGGATGCACATTTGAGAGCAGAACAGGGGCAAGGCAGGCAGAACTCACCTATCTCCCTCAGCTCCACCTCAGGATCCACGTTCTCAGCCAGCAGCTCATTGATCTTGGAAACAATCCAGCCAAACACTCGGCCATAGGCCACCTTTGCAATGGAGTCCCGGGCATCTGTACAGAGGGAACAGCAGCAGCTCACAGAAGGGCTCCACAGGAGAGCAGGGCTCAGTCACCCACCTCTAGTAACAACGTCTATATAAAGTCACTTGGATCACATAAACACTGGATATCTGTCTGATTGTCCCTCCCCTTTTAAAGTGTAAAAACAGCTCTTTAATTCCAGAATCTTCACAATCTTTCTACAAGATCACCCATGGCATATCAGGGCATTTCTGAGTCATGCACATTTTAGAATATCCAATGACTTGCTTTCCCCTCTGAAGAAGTATGGATCCCCTAAGGGAGAAACTCCAAATTTTACTTGGAAAATTGGATGGTTCTCTTCCTCCTAACCCACAGTTGCTAAGTGCTTAAATTATGTAGGCAAGAAAAGGATGCAACTGATGGAAAGCTTGCTGACATTCTAAGAAGGAGACCAAATTAACATGATCTGTGACAAGAGATGTATATTTTATTGTCTAGAGAAATCAGGACTAGCTAATCCCATTTCATTTTCATTTTCTTCTTTCATTTATTTTAAGCAGTAATTTCTCTTTTTAATTAGCTTTTAAAATACCATATTTTAACTGAATATTTTTGTACACATTATCTTAGATTATTTTCTTTTTATTTTCTTGTTTTATGGAAGGGGAAAATAACACCTTGTGCTTTCTATTTTACTCTTTTCACTCCATTCTTGATACAGTGATATCTCATTGTTCTCATGGTTGTTTCTCTATCTATTATCTAGACCTCTGCATGCTGCCAGCACTCTGCAACAGGAGCCTTCCCTTCTTTGCACAAATACCTAGAGTTTCTTTCTGGGCTGGACTGAGGGAGAAAGCAAAGCTAATTTCTTGGTTTCTCATTTTATCTCTGCAGTCTCCTGGAAACCAAACAAAAGCAGCATTCATGGCCCTACATGTCAGTAAGAGACTAAACAGATAAACACTGACATACTTGCCTCTGTGTGAGAGGAATGAAGGGGCACAGAAGGATATCTTTGTTCCTAACAAGCTGCACATGTGTGGGGATACCCTTCCACCAAAACCCAGTCTTTCCAGCCAGCACAGCTGCAATTCATTACGTTCCCTACCTTCTGCCTGCTGCTGGGTGTGAAAACGCTGGATCTGCTCCCCTCGGGTCACTGATGTTGTACAAATCAGGCATTTTAACAGCTCATCTTCCTGGACTCCAAACTGGCCCTGGGAAACAGGAAAGGGAGGAGGACAGTCAGTTGTAAACCTTTACTCTGCTCGCGGGGATTGTATCTGTCTGTGTGTAACAGGGCCAGGAACCCCACTGCAAGGAAAGTCCTACTGCTGGCACCGGAGTCAGATGCAGGCTCTGATCTGCCCCTCCCCGCAGCCACCTGCCTCACACACTCACTCTCAAACACTTTTTGTTTTGCTATCCCAGTGCTGCCACCTTTCACCTTCTTTGGGAGCCACGCCAGTCCCTGCTGAGTGGTTTTATTGACTTATTGAACAGCACCACACGGAGGTGACTGTGCAGGTGCTGAAGCATCTGAGCTTCAGAGTCACACGAACCCACATGAGAGGCAAGGGAAAAAGCGAACTCAGACACACCAAACACCCCAGTGATTGCACAGGAATTCCCCTCCTGTGGGCAAGAAATGAGGAGCAGGCTTTCAGAAGTAAGATAAAAATAAGTTGGCTGCTGAACAGACGTAGGTGGCTGTTTCAGGTATGGTGTAGGAGGCAAACAGAAGAAGAGAGTCAGGAGTGAAACGAAAGAGCAAGAGTGCTGGGATTTCAAATAGGTCAAAATGAAAAGAAATAGAAAGAGGAGAAGTATGTTACTTTTTACTATTCTGTGTCGCTAACAAAGCAGGATTATGTATCTATCCCGTTCAACAAAACTGGAATAGTCCTGGGAAATATATACTTCTTAATATGTGATAATTTCATGCAAAATGAAGGAAAGCTTTGTTCAAGATAACCAACAAACAAAAATGACAGCACTTAGGGTATCCTTGGACAAAATCTGGTGCAAACACAGAGCTAATGTACAGATGTTACATGCCTGAATTTTTCCAAGGCATTATCACTCTCACTAACATAAAACATTTAGTTTTAAAAAGTTTGTGTTTTATGAAGTCAGCAAGGTATATGGTGACTATGAAAGACACTGGTTCTAGTCACACAAGAAATAGAAGCTGAGACACATCTCTTTGGGTATGAATAGCAGTGAACACAAATGCTGTCATGGGGTCAAGCTGTACATTTCCAAAAAAACTCTTGTTCTTTAGAAACCTTCAGATTCTGAGGCAGAAACATCCTCTGGCAGGAACAGCTCCTGCAGTCACACAGCCAGTGGAGAAGAGCATCATATCCATAATCTTTCTGTCACCATTCCTTGTGACTCACCGCTGCAGCCTTTAGCCATCCTCGGGAGGCTTCACTGACTTTCACAGACCCATTGCTCTCCTCAGGCTCAAAGGTCACATTGCCCAGAGACAACACACCAGCCAAGATAGCCTGCATATCCACTTGCTCCTAAAACACAAAAGAAAGGTGATTGAAAAACCTATCAGCATGTGGCATGTACAAAACAGAGGTCCCAGAAGTTGGGGAGGCTAAGGAAAGAGGCACAGGCAATCTGTGAGAAAAAGATATCCACAAAATCTGGCAGACTCAGGTGGTCTGAAAGGAATTTGGAAAATCTAGAGAAAGAAACAAGACTGAGCTTCAAAAGAGTGTTGAGAAAGAAACCCTACGCCTGAAGGAAACACAGATGGAGACTAAACAGCCCCAGGACTAACCTGTTCTTGGAAGCCCACCATGTCAAGGGCATTGCAAACCTCTTGGTATTTGTGCTTCCAGCGCTCAGCTACTTCCTGTGTACCAAATCGTCCACTTACGTACCTGAGAAAGTGCATATCCCATACAAAACTGTCACACAATCAGCACTGCAACTCAGTCCTACCCCATGGGAAAAATGCACATCACCAGAAGTGGAGATATAAAGGGGAAAGAAACATTTTCAAGGCAGTGCAGCAGACACTCCCAACCTCCTGCCTTCCATGATCCATAATAATAGCTTTATTCAGATCCCACTCCAGCTCCCACTCACCCACAGATAAAACCCCAGCGCAGAGGAAAAAACACCATTATGCTGCTTTCCTCTTCAGCACCCACCACAAAGACTAAACTAGGGTCTGCCTTTGACGCACCTGTAGAGTGAAGGATCCAACAATCCATACATCTCCTTCTGCTCTGAAGTCAGTCCAGCAAACATGTAGTAGAAGATGTGGAAATTCCTCTCCCCAGTGTCTTGTTGCACCACCCGTGACTTCTCCAACAGGTACTCACTCAGCTTTGCACCTTGCACTGCACACAAAAAGGTGACAGGGTGGGGAACTTCACTCTGGGAGACATGAAGCTGCTTGGGCTGTCCCACATCTCTTCTTCTGTGACAGGAGCACAGAACTGTCTAAATTAACTCCAGCATGCCCAGCACACTAGAAATGGGCTTCTCCATACTTCCTTAGAGATTTGTGTTCACCTTAGAGATTTCTGTTCACCTCTTTTAGCAGAAACAAAGACTTCTGGCATCACAGAGTATTACTGACACTTACACTGCACTCTCACTCCCATATCCTTCCCATATTCCCACTCTGTCCAAACCCAGGCCTAATATCCAGGTACCATCCAACAGTGGTTGCTGTGAGATTTTACTTAATTGAACACCCTTCCCACAGGTTGCCTTATGCCAAAATTTTACTCTCCCTGAGTTCTGTCCACTCAGTCCACTCCCTCCAGTTCCTAACCATTCCTCAGGCAGGTAATTGCCCTTGACTTTACCTGTATTTTTCTGGAAACGCAGCTGTATGTATTTTCCAAAGCGGCTGCTGTTGTCATTCATCACAGTCTGGGCATTGCCAAAAGCTTCAAGCAATGGATTCACCTAAAACAAGTGAGGAAGCAGAACAAATATTCTTCAGATTAAGCCATCCAATCCAACTTACTTGGAAAAATTTATCTTTAGCATTTGCTGTTCAGCATTCAGCTCGAAGAGGAACCACTCCATGAATATGAATGAGCCCCATTTTATCTCTGCCTGGATAAAGAAATTCAAAGAGGCAAATATCACAAAGGCTAAGCAGCGTGAGATTAACGACAATCAGTACAATTGAACTGATGGGATCTCAGTAAGATCACTGAGTCGTTTGTTAAAAGATAAGGTTGGTGTAATCTATTTCCACACAGTATCTGTTGCCACTAGATAATTTGAGGGCTATACAACAGCAATAAACAAAGTCACCATAGCACTCAGTTAATACAAGTATGACAGCCTAGCTACTGAAATTTGTATACATAAGGACAGTGAATTATAAAAAAATTAACAAAACAATCAGACCACCTTGCTAAGCTGGATGCAAATGGGGCAAAATGACAGTTTTTCTGTGTTTGAGCAAAGAATGCCTGTGAGATGGAAGAACAATGCCTCAGGGTAAATGCTGGACAGCCTGTTGAACACAGCTTTAAGGTAGGACACTGCAATCCCCCAAACGAGTAACTTAGCCCTTGGATATATCTACAGGAACCAAATAAGATGCATATTATTCCTTGGCGATCACCTCTGGGCTTTCTAAAGGCAGCTCATCTGGGCTGAAGTGAGTTATTTCCAGAGAAGGAGCTGCAGGCTTGCCCGAAGCACTCTGCTGAGCAAACACCTGCTCAGGTGGAACCTGCTCAGATCAGAAGCAGCTTGGCAGAGTGGCCCGAGCCAGCTCTAAGCAGAGACAGCAGGTGTATCAATGTCACATTCTCACAACCCAGCAAAGGCATTCACCTTGGATCCACCATGGGTGATACCACACTGAATTAATACACTGTTCCAGAGCCAAAGCACAGCATGGGGCATTGGGTTTATGTGTCAATATTTTGTTTGCAGGAGGAGCTAAAGCTGGTCTTTGTGAGCAGATGCCAAACGCTTTCCCCATGTCCTACAGAGCCAATGCCAGCCTGCTCCAAGTCAGACCCACCACTGGCCATGGCTGAGCCCACCAGTGACAATTACAGATAAAAACTGCTGCACACGCTCAGAAGGGAGAGAGGAGTGAGAATGTGTGTGAGGAACATCCCTGTAGACACAAGGTCAGTGAAGGAGGGGCAGGAGCTGCTCCAGGTGCCAGAGCAGAGATTCCCCTGCAGCCCCTGGTGCAGCCCATGGTGAGGCAGCTGTGCCCCTGCAGCCCCTGGAGGTCCATGGGGGAGCAGAGATCCACCTGCAGATCCTGGGGGACCCCACACTGGAGCAGGAGGATGCCCAAAGGAGGCTGTGACCCCATGGGAAGCCTGTGCTGGAGCTCCTGGCAGGACCTGTGGCCTGTGGAGAGGAGTCCATGCTGGAGCAGGTTTGCTGGTAGGATTTGTGACCAGGTGGGAGGCCCATGCTGGAACAGCCTGCTCCTGAAGGAATGTCTTCTATGGGAGGCAGCCCATGCTGGAGGAGGGGAAGAACATGAGGAAGAAGGCAGTAGCACAGACAACCTGTGATAAACTGACCTTAACACTGATTTCTTATCTGCCTGTGCTGCTAGAGGGAAGAAGGTAAAGAAAGGGGAAGTCAACTTGAGCCTAAGGAGAAGGGAGGAGTGGGGGAAGGTGTTTCAAGATTTGTTTTCATTTCTCATTATCCTACTCTGATGTTAACTGGCAAGAAATTAAATTAGTTTTCCCTAAACTGAGCCTGTGTTGCCTGCAATGGTAGCTGCTGAGTGATCTCACAGTCCCTGTCTCAACCCATGGGTTTTTGTTGTGTTTTTCTACCCCTGTCCAGTTAAGGAGGGGGAGTGATAGAGTGGCTTGATGGGCACTGGTTGAAGTTAACCTACCAGTCAGAGAAAGACCTCAATGTTTCTACAGGAAATCTGAGAAGACAGACTTTAAATTGAAGTAGTCTGAGAACTCACTCTTCTTAATCTATCACACGGAAGGTTTAAAGCATGATTTGTTTAAAAAAACCTCACAGCTCCCTGGGGAGAAATTCAAGTGCAAATATTTCAGACCAAAAAGATAAATGTGTTTCAAAATGAGTTAGAAAAGATATATGAAAAGAGCAAAGAAGGCATTTAACCAGCTAGAACATATGTGCCTGGAAGTATAAGTAGCAAAGGATAGGTTACAAAAGGCTGTGTGAATTCTTCATCCCTCTGTACCTTTAAATCAAGATTTCATTTTTTCTAATTAAAGTCCCTGTTCCATTTCAAACAGGAAATTATTTGGAAAAATGTCTGGTAACAGAGAACATGATAAATTATTGTTATGATCTTCTCTAATTAAAGAATTGTCTCCAGCAAACAAAATTACTGACCTACTAATCCTTCTAATCTGTGGTCAGTTATCTCACCATTCTTATCCACTATTTTCTCATGTGTCTTATGTGTGGCTTCCTGATTTCCAGGGGTGATTCACCAGCAAGCTTCCTAAGCCTAAAGCAAATTGTCTTGCAGCCACGTTGCTCCTGCACCTTCAAGCACCATCATGCAATGACCTACCTGAAGGATCTGCTGCTCCAGCTGTGAGTTGCCTTTGCATAGGTTCATTATGTGCTGCAGCAACAACTTTGTACTCTCTGTTTTCCCGGCACCACTCTCTCCACTGCCAAGAAAAAGCAAAATAAATTGCATTAGCCTTAAAGTAAAGTTGTTCTGCCTCTTATGACTCAAGTCCTCCATCACTTGAGAGTGTTCTATATGAGAGTTTCACAACATTTTAAGAATAATCACATGTGTGAGTAAAAACTCACATGCCACAGCTTTACACAGGGTGTCCCATGAGGTTCTGGTCCTTCATCATGAAACTTTTCCCCTCTTCAGGAGAGTACAGATATATTCCATGCAGTCACTTCTGGATGGGAAGTACCACTTGTTCTGCTTCAAAAGTCCTCTGCTGCATCAACTCCCTCACATATGCTGGAGCCAACAGCTTCCTCTTTCTCCAGAGAGATTTGCCCTGTCCCCATCACATCACTGGATACTGATCATGAGATGCTGTGGCAGTCTAAGATCCCAGCTGTTTCACACATCCATGTGCCAGCTGGCTGGGAATGTGGGTTCAGATCTGCCCAGACTCCCAGAGGGCCAGCAGAGCACGTCACTGTGCTGTCACACATCCATGGTGCCTCCGCCTCCAAGTCAAACAACAGCACTTGGAAAGTGCAGTTTCCCCTGTCCTGGGAGGGGGAAGTACAGTCAGTGAGACAACATGTCCTTGACTGAAAACCATACATCACATATGCTAAGAACTTTAGCATATGCATAGAAAAGAAAAAAAAATGCAGGAAATGCTGGAGGTGTACTTGAGGGCAGGTTCCCGTTTCCTTTGAGCTGACCTTTGAGCATGCGGTGTGGCTTTACTGCTTTGTAGCTCCCAGTGTCTCCGTGCTTGGTATCAAGTATGTGCCATAGGTGGCTTAAAACCTCAAGTACTACAGCACTGATCTCAATCTCAGGTCAGACCAGCACCATCCAAATACATACAACCAAAATAAGACCATTTTGCCAGCTGAGAACATGCCATCCAGTGCCCCTGCTCAGCATGTCAGGTTTATTTTTTTTTTCAGTGACTTTTATACTCCACAACAAAAACATCCAACAGCGCTTCCATGGTTCAACCTTGACCTTAGACCTTCCAACAAGCAAAACACCTTCACAAGGTCCTGCAAGCATAGCAGGTATGTGTCTGTGAAGAAATGTAACGTCATCTTCAGGTGACCCAAGTGCTGTACTACAGCATATGCAGGGTATGAGTAATGTCCTTTGGGACTGGGAAGGCAAGAGGAGCCAGCAGAATTTATAACTGAGGACAATTTGGTAGCAATGAACACTTATGATCTGGCAGTAGCTGCTTCATGCTCTGAAAAATGCTATCCCAGACTCAGTTGGAGACACTAAAGAGACCACAAGGGACAGCAGATCCTGGTGTGCCCCGGGCTGTTGTGAACTGTGGTCTAACAGGAGTTCACCTCACCTATTATCATGTCAGAAAATTTGTCAATTAGTGTTTCAACACCCACAGAGGGGAAAACCACAGACTTCCTGTGACAGCAACACACAGAGCAGGTAAAAGGTTATAAGATGCACAGAGTGTGTCAGACTCTTCTCTGAACTACCAGCAGAAAACAACCAGACCACTGACCACTTGGCAGATTCTCATGGGTTACTCTTTCTTGTCTTCCACCTTCCAAGACAAATACAATGGCTGCTCTCTGTCCTCCAGAGCCCTTCCAGCAGTGCCTTTGCACCTTCTGACTCCATGGCCACCACTTCCTGAGAGCACTTCATGTAAAGTACACGCACCAATGTCCTGGAGGCTACAGAAATGAGTGGGGCTCAAGAGTCCCTCAAAGTCGCCCAACAAAAAAACTCAGCAGTGATTCAGCAATTCACTTCCACACTATGTAGATTGAAACTACTGATAAAATTATCAGAAGGCAAATTCAAACAAGCTGGCAATTAGGTTTTTAACTGAGCTGACATTTAAACTGTTCTCTACAACATCCACTTGTAGAGAAGAGGCAGTTGATGTTTCAAGGCTTTCTTCTTGTTATTCAATGCCTTCTCTGCTAGCTGATGCTGTTTGAGGCATTCTCTGCTAAATGATGCTACCAGCTGCACTGCAGAGGTCCAGCAGAACACTAGTGACATGATGGAGTAAAATGTTTGTGATATTGATTGGGTCTTTGGTTAAAAGAAACACTTTTCCCCAACTTCTAGTTCACAGAACTGCCCATGACTATAAGGTCCTTCCCGACCAGATTCCCAAAGAGTTAGAGCAGAAAGCATGTTTTAAATCTTCCTGCTCTTTGGTTACACTTGGGAAGCTCCACTTTGTGAAACTGGTTCCTTCCATTATCATCCTTCCAACTTTTACTACAGCTTTTACAGTGGCAGTTGTGTTGCCCGAGCAGAGCACCCAATGGCTTTTCCCAGAGCTGGATAAATCCTTCCAGTGGCTGGTTCCCTACCAGAAGTGAACCTGGCATCTTTACTGTTGTAAACATTGCTGGCCAAGCTGCTCCACAAAAGCCAATTTTGTTTGCCCACACATTCTCACAACGTGCCTGCTAATCTGCCTGGAAAGCGGTCAGGATGAAGGATGTGTTACCAGCACAGATGGGTTTTGACTCACCAACAGCACCGCAGATGAGCTTCACCCAAACCTTGAGCGGGGAGACCCCAGCGAAAACTCGGGGGCCGCCCCCGGCCCCCCATCAGTCCCGGGACCCCGGACCGGAGCTCACCTGATGAGGATGCACTGGTTGCGGGGTCCGCCGCCCCCGCGGCCCAGCATGGCGTGGTAGGCGCGGCTGGCCACGGCGAAGATGTGGGGCGGCAGCGCG
>JAHLSL010013733.1:12858972-12882465 GCA_025920805.1 Petroica traversi | reverse complement strand
CGGGACCGGGACCGGGACCGGGACCGGGACCGGGACCGGGACCGGGACCGGGACCGAGACCGAGACCGAGACCGAGACCGAGACCGAGACCGAGACCGAGACCGGGACCGGGACCGAGATCGAGATCGAGATCGAGACCGATACCGGGACCGGGACTAGGACTAGGACCGGGACCGGGACCAGTACCAGTGTCGTGTCGTGCCGTGTCCCGTCCCGATCTCCACCGTGGAAAGATTCTGGGCAGGATGAAGCCCTGAGCAGCTCAGCCTGATTTCAGTGGTAGCCCTGCTCTGGGTCTTTATGGGACTCGATGACCCATAAAGATCCCTTTGGCTAAATTAGCCCCTGATTCCACCAACTATTTCCTGAATTCATATCAGAGAAAAACATTTGGTCAACATTTAGGAAATGTTTTCCAGCTTGCTCATGTTTATTGTGTGGGGTTTTTGTTTGTTTGTTTGTTTTTACTGTAATCATTAATTTATTTAAAACATATTCAATTTGATTTTAAAAATCCCCAAACAAACCAGAACAGTGGTCATGAGTAAAAGTCTTCGGTTTTGGTCAAGAAAAGCATTCTGTTCAATCCGGCAAGACTTTTGATGGATCTTTTCTCACCTGCTGAAAAAATACAACACCCTTGGTTTTGATTGATCCAAAATACATTTTCAATACCCTGCAGCAGAGGCGAATTGAAGGAAGGCTTGGTGTGTATTTTACCTCTAATATTAACTCCTGCAATATTTACTTCTTTACTCCTCAGGGTGGCTGAGGACTGGCTGTGGGCTTTAGAGTTTCTCTCTTCCTCTTTCCCTTACTTCTCAGTGTGGGATGTGGGGCCATGTAGCCCTCAGAGCTCCCTTGCCATTTTTTTACATCCTGATTCATCAAGGGAGGCTGTGCTGCAATAATAACAGAGCATTTTTTGAGGGTACTCAAAAAAATTTAAAAATGTTGAAGGGGATGCTGCTAATAGTGCATTATAAGCTAGCAGAGGGGTTTCAGTGGTTTTTAGATGGGAGCTGGGAGAAGCAAGCTGGAGCAGTCCTGTCACTTTTAGGTGAAGTATTTTGCAGTGTACCCACAGGCTGTAGACAGGTCTCACCCTACAGACCTGACACAGTTAGAATATATTACGCAATAATGAGAGTGTTTGAACTCCTTTATGTGAACATGAGATGGTCAAATCTAGAATAATTTTGTTTTGTTTGTTTGTTTGTTTTAATGATTGTGTGTTAAAAGAAACTGGTCTGCAAATGAAAGCCTTGACTGCAGTCTACCCAGGCTAGAGGTGCTCTGTGAATGGCAGCATTTTAGTCCCTTACTGGTGAGTACTTTGCAAATGCACTTGAATAGAATCATGGAATGGTTTGGGTTGGAGGGAACCTTAAAGACCATCTCCTTCCTCCATCCCTGCAAGCCCAGGGACACCTTCCATGGGCAGGGTTGTTCAGGGCCCCATCCAGCCTGACCTTGAACGATTCAGGGGGACGAGTAATTAATGTGGTGTTCCCTGCAGTGCTGCCTCTTCATCCACGCCAGGTCAGCCCTGTTTGACCAGGATGTGGTCTTGGCTAGGCTTGTGGTTGTGCTGTAAGGGAACATGAGGACAAACCTCTGGAGAAGCTGCTGCTACTGCAAAACACTGCATATGCCCCTCAGCTCTCTGGATCTTTGCCAAGGCATTAAATGAGTCCTGGTACTCATTTAATGTGAAACTTTTGTTTCAGACATTGATTTATGTATCTGAAATATCTCTAAAAGATGGTGTTTGACAAATCTCCTCTTTACGGTGACACATCTTTCTGTATTAGTGGGTCTTGTCCATGTGGGAACCAGAACTTTTCAGAGGCAACTCAGCTTCCAGTGAAACTGCAGACTTGGTGTTGGGGCAAGTGTGCAACTGCCTACACTGACTTTTCATCAAATGAACACTGTCTAACTGGTGTTCTGAGTGTGGTAAACGAGGGAATGTTTTTCTGTGCAACAAAATCATGATACTATAGCAGAAGAGCAGAGCAGGAGCAAAGCTGGCGGGATTCACAGCAGCTCCTTGGCCTCTCTGCCCTCCAGGAGCACGAAACACTGTTAGAAAATGACAAAGCAAACAAACCACTTGCTTCTTAGTAACCTCTGTGGGAAAACAAGTAAGAGTGCTCTCTTCTCTTTCCCCGTGGTAGGGAGGAAGTCCTGCCACATTCCTCCGGCAAGACAAATCTGATGGCTGCTTTCTACTCCTGTCTACAGTTCCTCTTCCACCCACTAATTTGCTGTTGTTTAATGAGACTTTCACACGAAGATTGTGGAGGGCAAAGCACAGGCAACAGTGGCTTGCATGTGGGATTGTGCACTGAGATTTGCTTACAGATATATGGTCATGTACTGCTCCTGCTTTCACAGCCTGGTCTCTCTAATGCTGCTCCTCTGGCTGATGCAGGGAGGAAAAGCAGCAGGAAGCTGTTAGAAAAGTTGCTGGCAACTGACTTCCCTTATTTCATAGGAAAATGTCAAGTTTTTAGCTCAGAATCCCACCTTGTGACATAGGTCATTCTTTCTCTGTGTGTCCATCTTGCTTGGCTCTTCAGGATCCTTTATCTCCCTGTACACCAACCCCAACTCTGCCATGAGTGCCTCATCCCTGCCCTTTGTGCTTGGAGCAAACACTGTGGAAGAGCAGCGGGCTCGCTGGGGAAGAAAGCGCAGCAGGACAGCCAAGGAACTGCTGGAAACAGAACACAAATACCTTGAGCAGCTGGATTTGGTGCTCACAGTGAGTATTTCTGCCTCTCCTGATGTGTGTGGCTCTTCAGGCAGCACTTATTCGTGTTGTCTTGGGGAAGGGTCAGGAGCAAGGCTTTGGTGCATCCCTGATACCTGGGACACCCGCTGTGGCTGAAAGGGGTTTTTTTGTTTTTCTCTTACCTCCTCCTGAGTTTGGCTCATGAGTTTGGCCTTTTGGCATCTATCTGTACACAGATGTAAATCTTTTAAGTTTTGGTTGAATAGGAGGCTTGCCCTAAGATGCCTGAGATGTATGAAATGTAGGGACACAGAGAAGACAAAAATTATGGACAAAATGGTAAGAAAAAAAAATATATCAGAGGACACTGAAATGGACTCTTTTCAGTGCTGTAGTAGTGTTCCATGTGTTTACAGTTATGGTCAAAGCTACAAGTAAGACTTATATCTGATGGTGGACATCTTAGGTAGACATTCACTGTGTTTCATATCCTTCCAAGCCAAAGAGTGTTCAGGCTGCAGCTTCTGGCTTCTGCTGTATGGCACAAGTGGCCTTCGAGTGACCTCAGAGGTTAATAGCCTTTCCAGCCTTAATAGCCTTTCCAGCCTTCCAGTACTTAAAGGGGGGCTTATAAAAAAGAGGGAGAGCAACTTTTTACGCAGGCACAGAGTAATAGGACAAGGAGGAACTATTTTAAAATGAAAGACAGTAGGTTTAGATTAGATATTAGGAAAAATTATTTACTGTGGGGTGGTAAGGCACTGGTACAGAGAAGCTGTGTATGCCCCATCCCTGGAAGTGATGTGCCAGGTTGGAAGGGGCTTGGAAGGTGTCTCTGACTAGGTTGGAACTAGATGGTGTTTAGGATCCTTTCCAACCCAAACCATTCAGTGATTCTATGAAAATTTGTGAATTCTACCTGTTTGAAAGCCTTTTTTTTTTTTCTCCTCCTTAGTATTTTGTGACAATTTTAAAGGCCAAAGGGACGCTGAAACCTGCTGTGTTGGAAACTATATTTGGACCCCTGGAGTCTTTATATTCAGCCAGCCAGTAAGTGGACACGGGATGCCATTCCTGTAATTATATTGGGAGGACTCTATGTTGATGAGAAAATAAGATTTGGGGAAATAAGCCTAATACCCTGTAAAAAAGGCATTTACTCCTAGCACTGCTAGCCTTGGGGGCACTTGGAGGTGTCCCCAGGAGATTCTTGATCTGTATCACGTGTCTGGGTACCCAGTTACTGGACAGTGGTTTAAGCTCAGTAAGTCTGCTCCACAATGTGTTCTGTGGCTTACTCTCTGACCTCCAAGCATACATTCGGCATAGAAACTGGGTGTGAGGTGGAAAATGGTAAAGGAAGGTCAGCAAAGGAATAAAGCAGAAGGACCTGTGAAATGCCATTATTAATGTATCCCTCACAAGCTATCTTTGCCCTTTGTGCACAGTGTTCTGTCACTTCACCTGGAGAAAGGGAGTTTGGTACCAGGACTGGAAAATTTTTGTCAGAATTTGGATCTTTATGGCCACTATGCTGAGAATTTGGAGCAGGCAAATAAAACCTTGAAGGTAAATATCTACTTTAGACTTGATGTTGTTTCTCTTTTTCTGTTCTGCAAAACTGCCACATCCTTCCATTTGTCTTTTGTTTCTGGAAGTAAGAGTTCTTACTTTTTCTGGGCTGATGAAATTTAGGCTTTCTTCCACAATAGAATGATGAAAACTTCCCTACTTATTTAGAGCTTCAAATTTCTGATGCTTTTTTCAGGTGTTTGTGTATATATGTGCATATGGTGAGCACTGCTGTCTCAAACAGAGTTCTGTATTTACTCCCACTCCTTCCTAACTGACAAGCCTAGAGAGTTTCCAAGCTTTCACTAGGATAGTAAATCTCTTTCTAGGAATTGTCAGGTCTGCTAGTCTTTCCCACTACCACCAACTGTACTCTAACAATGGGATTTCCTTTCCCTTTTTTTCTATGTTGAAGAAATTTTCTTCCCACTTATGTATGCAAATACAACCCATTTTTAAGAAATTTCAGCAGAATCTATATTTATTCCAAAGTATCAGACAGCTGGATTTGGAATTTTTCACTTTGTAGAGACCGACAAACAACACACACACGATCCAAGGACCATAAAAGGTTTTTTATTATTCTCTGCTATAGTTTTATACTTTTTTGCATTTACTATAATTTATTATGATTGTCTGCTTTGCCTACAGTGGCAGGGCTGTCTAAAAGACCATTGACGCAATAATGCAATAATACAAGCAAAAATATAGTTGGTGACACATTATATGCATTTTGTACAGTCTAGATGTTCTATCACAAGAACATCTTCCTCTTGTGTCCAGAATAACTTCTTTTATTGATTATCTACTTGGCTTTCACTGTGGGTTTCAGTGTGACTGCAGTTTTCTCATGGATTAATTTTTACTGTCTTTATGTCAAATTCTGGGAAGCTTTCAGACCAGCTGTCAGCTTGCTCACCATGCTCCCCTTTTTCTTTTGGATTATAAAATAAGATTTTATTGATTTTTGCAGGGGCCATTTCAAAAAAGACAATAAATACACCACAATGAGTAAGGTGCAAAAATTGGTTGATATGATCAAGCATCCAATTTTAAGTAGATTTTTAATCCACCCTGCAATTTTCCAATTGCCAAACAAACTAATAAGCCAATCGGATTCTGCTTCTTCACATAACTTTGATACACATATCTGTAATTCTTTAATGAGGACATGAACAGATTTTGAATGATCAGACAAATTCATACAACACATTCCATCAAAACCCTCACATCCATGTCCATGTGCTAGTAGCAAAAGATCAACAGCAGTTCTATTTTGCAATGTAGCATGCCTTACTGAATCAACGTCTGTTAACAAGCCAGGTAAAGCAAGTGAAGTGGAGTTAGTCTGCTGAGCTAAACAACATCCCAACTTGATTAACTGTCCCAATGCTTTAGCAGTTGCTGCTTGTGGAGTAAGGAAGGAAAGAGCCCATTGAGTACCTGGTGGCCAAAAACTGATGCTGTCCTCACAATCAGGAGCAAACACGTGGGTTCTGCGTTTTCCTCTCTGTGTTGCTTTATGCTGTAAAATCATAGATATATTAGGTGTTAACAGTGAGAGTCATCCTAAACTGCAAGGACCTCCCTTGATGTGTGATGGAGCCACAGCCCATGCTCCGTCTCTGTAAATAAGAAACCCTCCTGATGGCAAAGCTAGAGGAACAGAGGCAGAGTGTGAAATGTGTGGTGAACTATAATTGCACCAGGCACTATAATTTCCAAATTCAGGTTGGTTAGGAAGAACATCCCATGCTTTGGACTGATTAGTTCCAGAGTAATTAAACTTAACATCTGTGAAAGGTCCACTTTCACAGATCCTAGAAGCTCTATTGGTTGCAGTTTTAGAGTTGCATGGGAAGGTAAGAAATCCATTGATCTCAAGCATCAGTGTAATTGCATGATTGTAAAATTTTGCTGACTGTCCTAGGTTTTGGCCAGTCCTCTAATGGCAAGCCAACAAGACAGGTAGACAAAGACTGTCAGGAGAAGCAGTAGCTGAGCACAGAGTATCTTGTCCTGTTGCATTGGCCAGGGTAACCCATACATTAGTTCTTGGTTGATTAACAAGCCAAGCAAAAATAGCAGGCACTAACCTGAGCAAAATTAACGAGCACATGCATTGTCACATGCATTTTTCTATTATTTATTGCAATTTGTACTCCAGTATGTTCTAATGCTGAGGCTCTGAGTAATACCTCCCACCCTCAAAAACACAAATCTCAATGTTTGGATCCTCAAATGGATTCAGAGGACCATGGCAATGAGGATCACACTTGGAGCATAAAGAATAAGACACACAAAACTACTCTTGTTCAATGAAATACATTAATATAAAACTCATGCAGAGTGACTCAGTCCTCCTTGGTCATCAGTGTTGGATGTTTTCTGGACCCTGGTATTTGGAGGTAGCTCAACTCATGCTGCCAGGTTCATCAAGCTGTGTTGCTGTTGTCCTCAGGACCTGGCTGAACAGGCAGTGGGATATTGTGCTGCAAACCTTGCTGGCACCCACCGTGGTCCAAGGTCTGTGGAAACACAAGGATACCCTCGCCCCCAAGTAACAAGGTCTCATGGGTCTTCCCACTTGTTAGTGATTAAATCTCATACCCATACTTTCACTTGGGGCAGATGCGTTTTGCTTGTAGACTGCAACAAGAAAAAAATTATTCAAAAGAACAGTATTATTAGAATTTTTTGGTACTGTAGTATAATGAATTGTGTATAAAGCTGCAGGGTTTATAAAGCTGCACGTTCCTTCTTTTTGTTTTTGTTTTTTGACTGTGTGGGTCACTCATTACAAACGTGAAGGTAGCATTAAAGTAAGACAATATATGTGGTAAAGTAATAAACGCACACTGAGCAGAAACAGGGAAGGCCACACACATAATCATCAGTACAGAAGGGAAATTAACATGACTTAGAATGATACACCATCAATTTCTTAAATACTGTATCATCACCCAGAGTCTGCAACAGATGGCAAGCTTTGTTTCAGTGAGGACCTGGAAATCCCTTCCCGGGCAAGACTTCCAAGTTTACTCTGAAAGAAGGTCCAGCTATTATAAGTTCAAATTGGCAAGTCAAGTTAACCTGAGAACAGTTTTGGTGCAGAAACACCTGTGTCTGTTGGTTTATGTCTGACCAGTTTCAGCCGGGCTTGGCCAGAGCCAAGGCCTCAACTGGAAGGGCATTCCTAGCACACTTTACAAAAAATCTTGTATTAATAACAGCTGGGAAGAATTCTTAAGTTCATACAGGTCATGCAGGTAGATACAAAAACGTATGTGAAAGTTTGTAAAGTGGTCGGCTTTGTCATTTATCTTTAGTTAAGCAGTCAATGGTATCATGATTAAACAGTAAACAACCAAAATGTATGTATGACTTCAAATAATATCTTATGGATAATGTACACTGTGAAAAATTAGTGAATTCATCCTATGACATTAACAACCTATTTAGAATCATTAATACATTTGCAATGACTGTCTGAGAGAGCTCTGAGAGCACTGTTGTGAGTTTCAAGAGCACACACAGAGGGCTTTATCTCTCTTTCTCTGCCTGAGCTCAGAACACAGTCTGAGAAGGAATTCTAGGGGAGTAGAGTGAAGCTCTTGCAGAGAAACTGTGCAGTTCTTTTCCATTTTCTTCTGTTTCTTCATTTTTCTGAGCTTAGTTTAAGGTTATAAAACTTAATATTTATTATAAGCAGACAAGTGGGGATACAATCATCATAAAGATATCCTAGGACATTGCCCTAAGAGGTTGAGAGGATATTTTCCTCACATTAATGTATATATAACATTAAAGCAAGATAAAGGTAAGAAAGAAAGCACTAAACAGCTTACAATGAATAGCAGTCATAATTTGGAATTGTTACTCATTTTTCTGTGCTACCTATGGAAGATAAAACAGTAAAGGTTGTTATGATTAGTTATCTTACTTGACCAATGCAGAACATTTATACTTACAGAATTTTTGATTAAAATAAGGATTTGATAAAGCACATTTTTACATGTTTCATACAACTTATTACTTTACATTTTTAAGCTTAACAATACTTCATTATAATCGTTTTAGTCAGTTTCACCTTATCTCTGTAACAAAAGAACAGTATCTTGTAATTTAAAGGAGTAGATTTCACCATAACTTAAATTTAACTGCATTTAAACTTAACATCAATTAAATGTGACAGAAAGAAAATTGAACAGAATATTAGGGTAACACTACTGAAATGAAACTTAAATTGATCTTACTAGAACTTAAAATTAGTGGAATTTAAAATAACAGAAAGTAGACTGAACAGTACTTAAACCCAACTTTGCTTAATAACAGTTAAACTTGACAGAAATGGAACTTAACAGAAATCAACTTAATAGAACTTAACCCTAAGAGAACTTAAATTAAGTGGAATTAAATGCAACAGAATTTTAAATTAATAGAGCGTAACTAATTTTGATTTCATGGTTACAGGAAAGTTCCTGAAAATTTGTTGTCCTGATGCCTTTTCCCTGGTGTTAGGAAAATGAAACTAGACACGGTTAGAGCGTTGGGGGTCGTTACCTCGGTATTTTAGTCAGGATCCTGTTTGATGCATCCACTTCACCCAGGTGACAGCGTGGCAATGCACACCCACCGTCAGTCACATACACAAGTTACAGACTTTACACATCAGCATATCTAACAAGGGAGTCCAATAATGGGGCTGGGGTGGGCTCAGCTCCAGTTTACAGAATCTGTCCTGCATGGAGACCTTGGCTTCCTGAGATAGCAGGAATGTTTGGTCTCCCTCTCTCTGCAGTGCTGGGCTGTTCAGTCTCAGGGCTGCAGAACACTTACAGAACACTAAGTACTAAACTAAGTGAAGAGTTACAAGTATGCATGGTAATACTTGTGGATACACAGAACTGTGCAAAAGGTATATAAAAGAAAAGGAAAAAATCATTATGGCATCAATGCAACAGTTAAATATTAATGAATACTCTGCAGGTAAATAATTAATTTATAACAGAAACAGTAACAATGTGGATTCATTGCAGAGATTATAAAGGTGTGGCAAATACGTTGTGACTTTATGTAATATAGTTTTGAGAATAGATTATGGTAAGTGTAAGTATTATTGAAGATACTAATTCATACGCAGGATCTTTATGGTGCAAGCATAACTTTGCCAGGGTATTTTAAGGTGCAGTTTTACTCAGAAAAATGATAACACTGTATATTTTGGTAAACTGCAGTTCAAACTTGTTCCATTTGCAGATGGTGAGACAGTTTTTTGAGATTGCTTGTGCAATAAATTTGAGTTTGAATTATTAAAGGTAATGGGATATAAATGCTAAAAGTTAAAAGCGTAAGGACCTATTTACAGAATACTGTTAGGAGTTTTGCAAAAGCAACTCACGGGTTAGTGGGTGTGTAAGACTGACACTTGTATATAAACAGCTACAAAGTCATAACTTTAGGTTATTCCTGTGGAGAGAGCTATGGTCCACAGTACTTGTGGTTCATCAATGTATTTATACTGTTTAGATCAGAGCTCAATTTTGAGTTTTACATGGCAAGGAAGAATATCTACATTTCAATCACTAAATAGTTGTATTTATCTAAAATGCTCTACATGTCTTTTCATGGTGAAAGAGTCACAATAAAATTTTATTTTGTTGTGGGATAAAAATCAAGTGAACAGGCAAAGATAGAACAATTCTGTCCATTTTTATGGTGGACTTTCATGTGTCAATTATATTTAATTCCTGAATAGCTTGTAGATAGAGCTTGAAGTCTGTCTTCAAGGGAGCAAAGGAATGTGTGACTTATGACTCAGTTAATTGCTCTCAGAAACTGCTGTTCTGTTAACATTCACTCGAAATATTTTCAAGGAACTTTTTAAGGGGACACTGTGCTTTTTAAATATGAATTTTTCTGTTCACAAACCAAAACATTATTTACTTGCAAATATTTTTCCCAGGTATAAAAGTTTCTAATTTTCAAGGTAACAGCTAACACCATTATAATTGAGTAAAATATTATATTAATTCATTCTAATTAGATTTTTAAATCAAAATTTCTGAGAAGGCAGTTTACATTCCACATGGTAAGTTTTACTAATCATGTAACAGATCTGATTTTCTGTTAAAGGAGTTAGACTTTGTTATGCTACTGGGATGCAGGAAGACACTGCATTCACACAGACAGCTTTAAATCTCTCCGGTAAACAATCCTATTAAAATTCACAGCTCACAGAAAATATAAAGTTATCTTTACAGCATAAAATGAGAAGTAATCCTATGCTTAATTACTGTGTTTCTTAGGTTTTTGATTACATTCTAATGATAAGGGTCTTATTTATCAAGGCTGTTGCTATTGTACTGGATCACAGGGCATGTTAGAATCAGGTTTGTCAAATCTAATCTCCCGCTTCCCCAGCTCGTTCATTCAATCAGATCCAAAATATTTTTGTGTCTGTTCTCCCCCTTTCCCCCTCCCTCCGCACCGAGACGGCCGCTGGTTCCAGGGCAAACACCTCCTGCAGCGGAGGGGCGGCTCGCTGACCACCCGCTCCTCCCGACCCCACTGCCCCGACAGATCGATCCAAATGCCTTCAGGGGCTCTGTCCCGAGGTTGTACTGACAGTGCCGCCTCCAGAGTAACTGGAATGCCCTCACTGACATCGGGGGAAAAGGGTAGCTCTCAGGCAGAACAACAGAATAAGATTCTGCACAGAAGGAGCTGTGGGGGAAGGAGGCCGAGGCAGAGGGGAAGCGGCTGCAGCCGGACCGGGGGCTCGGCTGTGGGGGAGTGGCTGCAGCAGCAGCTGCAGCTTCTCTGTCAGTTTTTAATTGCAGAAATGAGTACCATTCCTTTTTTATCACACTTAAAGTCGCCAGGACCACCTTCCAGGTAACCATTCAAAGTTGTAGCAATCTCATCGCTCTGGGAAGTGAAATCCAGGATTTGCAGTTCAAGTTTTTCCCAGGTCATCACATTCAAAGTGTTTTTAGAGGTAGTTTCAAGGTTCCAGCCATTACAGTACAGCAATAGGGCCTTCAATGTATGTTTATCATACTTAATGCTGTGCCAGTCAGTTCCTTCCCCAGACCCCTGCTGCAATGTCCTCAGTCCTGCCAGTATTAATTGTTTTTCTCTCAGCATTAATTTGCTTTTCTCTCTGCTGTGCCAGTTGCTGCAGTGTATTGCTCTTTTTTCAGTTCTCGTCAAGTATCTAAAACTAACCTCCATGTTGTGATAAATTCCTTAGCACTATAGTTTCCTCTAGAAGCAAGGTCAAAAATATTCGGTCCCACTGTTTCCCATGACTGTACAATAGTGTTGGCACTTGTAGCCTCAATTCCTTGACTTTTGCACCACAGGAACAATCTTTGCAACACTAACTTATTATAGCTTATGCTATTTTGTTTTAACATCTATTAAAACAAGTCCCTGTATCAACTGTTGATTTTTCCTGGTGGGATATATTTGCTCCCATAGTCTCTTCCCAATGGCTCACCTTTCAAGAAGGTTGTATGCAGTCTGGGCCTTTCCTCTGTTGGGCTCTGTCTCCTACTGTTCCTGTCCGGCTCCTTGGATTGGCTTGACTCCAAAAATCACTCTTCCATTTTAGTCCCGATCCAGCCAGCTCAAGGGATCGCCTCAGACCCACGTATCACGCCCGGGTCACCAGATGTCACTTTGTAGAGATGGACAAACAACACACGCACAATCCAAGGACCAGCAAAGGATTTTTATTATTCTCTAATAGTAGACTTAAACGTTTTCGCAGTTTCTGTGGCCTGTTATGATTGGCTGCTTTGCCAACAATGGCAGGGCTGTCTAAAAGACAAAGACTATTCACACAGTAATACAATGAGCTATACAAGCAAAAATATAGTTGGTTACATATTACATGCAAGTTCCTTCTTGTACAGTCTAGATGTTCTATCACAAGAACATCTTCCCCTTGTGTCCAGAACAACTTCTTTTATTCATTATCTATTTGGCTTTCACTGTGGGGTTTCACTGTGACTGCAGTTTTCTCACGGGTAAATTTTGAGTGTCTTTATGTCAAATTCTGGGAAGCTTTCAGACCAGCCGTCAGCCTCCTCATCAGGAATTTAAACCACTCAACTCCCAGTTTTGTGTGTGCTTCTTCCCAGATTCAAAATGTACTGGGATGTTTCCCTCCTCTTGTCTTTGCATTCATTATTCACGCTTTTGATTTCCCAAGGGAAAAAGTCATTTTGGATACCTGTCTTAAGGTGATGGTAGTGTAGATCTCCATTGCTTTGTCTTGAAAAGTGTGGCAAAAAGCCATAGGTGCAATCCTTGTTTACCCAACTGAACCAACCATCTTTTTCTTTAATTCCATTTGCTGTGCAAGTACAAAGCGAGGATATTGCTCCCATTACCCACGTATGGTCAAGAGAATGGGAACAGCTTTCCTGTAGCCACAAAAGAAGTTGATGCTTGTGGGACTGGAGCCCTAAACTCTAAGGTGAAGAGTTCCAAGCTCTGGTGCAGACTTGAGCACATTGTTCTTTTTGTAGTCTCAAAGATTTATTTCTTTTTTGCTGCACACAGGAGCAACTGAGGAAAAATAAGTCATTCCGGCGTTTTAAGAAACTCCAGGAGACTCGACCTCAGTTTCAGGGGAGGGAGCTGGAGGATCTGCTTCCTTTGCCCCTGCAGAGGCTGCACCAGTAAGTAAACAATTGTGAGTCTTCAAGAGGTGAGCAAGGGAGAAGAGAAAAAGGAATGTAACACTGTCTTTGTTGCAATGAAAGGGAAAACTGCCTTTTGTGTCAAAATCAGAGCATAGAGACAGCAATGAAACAGACCTGAGGATGTGCCTTTAAAGTGGAACCAGTGTACACGGATGGGAGATGATGCAGGAAGGTAGTTGTGTTTAGCCCTGGGTCCTTCCTCTAGCTGTTGGGTAGAATTGGAGGCTTTCTGCCATCTCAGTAAGCTACTGAAGTTTGGCCTTGCCTGAAAGCAGGTTTACTGAAATGTTGCAGAAGTGCTGGTCTCTGCCAGTGATGCTATTGCTCCATTTTTATGCAGATTGCTGACCTGAAGCATTATGACTCTTGTAGATGGCTGCTTTTGAAGAGAAATGAGGTTAATGAACACAGGAGAGTTTCTCTTTCCTCTCTGGTTATCAGGGCTGTAGGCTTTCCTCAGATTTTATGCCTATCACATTTGTCTGGACCTCTGCATCTCCCTATTGAGGCACCAAGCTGTCCAGATTTCAAGAAATGTTTAGACAAAATTGTTGGATGTATAGTGTGATTTTTAGGGTTGTCCACTGCAGAGGCATGGATTGGACTTGATGATCCTTGTGGGTACCTTCCAGCTCAGGATATTCTATGATCATCTCCCCTTTGAAGAGGCAAACTCGCTGCATGAGGAGAGTGCTGGATGCACACATGGACAGCCCATTCTTGGGGAGGGTGTGTGGGTAATAAAGGGGTATTTCTGTGAACCCAGGTTCTGCTGCTATAGATCCAGTAGCTGTTTTTCAACTTATCTACACTAAAGCAAATTTGAGAGATTGAGCATCTTGTTCCTTTGAAAATAACTTGGAGAGATCACACCACAGTTTTTCATGTAACTTCAGGAAAAGTTTTTTATTGTCTTGGCAGAAGTAAACATTAAGCTGATTGGTGGGTTCTTACTATAATTCTTTGGATACTTCCTTTAAATTTGCAAAACAGCAGAGTATTTGTTGCTGTCCAACTATTTGAAAAAATGTGAACTTTTAAACAGAAAGCCTAATTTTTTCATTAATTAACTCTATAATTTTCACATTTCTTTAAAACTCTGCACTATGTCTTATATGCACTAGGTCATATAAGTTCTGCCAGTTTGTGAATGTGTTAAGTTCCTTCTGTTTGACTTCACTGGGAGAAAGCATTTACAGAGATCTTATCCTCGCCAGTAAAAACTGGAAAGGAAAAAAAAGAAAAAGGCAGGTCCTAGATCTTATAGAAATGCCTTTATTTTCCTGTGTGGGCAGGAAACATGGTATGAATGCCACCATTCAGATACTCTTAGACACAGATAGTTCAAAGAGAAATTTGTCCCTTATTGAGGGCATGTTTATGTGAATTCTGAGAAAGCCTCATGAACTTAAATGGTTTGTGAGGCTGTTTTATTTTATCCCCAGGAAAAGCCAAAGTTTGCAGATGTACAAAATCCTTGGGTCATTTTAATGGAGACATTTGACGATAAAATGAATATGAATGAAGTGTGATGAAAATTTCTAGGTTAGGCTTGCTCTGTCTCCTGGCCAAGCATGCTGTCACTAACAGGAGGTGCTGCTGCTGTTCCTGGTATGCTGTGAATTAAACCTGCTCTTTCCAACTCAGGTACAAGCATTTCTTCAGAGACTTGCTGGAGAACACCAGCCCAGACACTGCGGACTACCAGAAACTTGCAAGTATGATTCCACCTGTAAATGCTGGCACTTTGAACAATGATAGACTCCTTGCTAAGAAAATTTTGACTCCCATCTTCTGTCTCTTTCCAAAGGAAAAAAAATCTTCCTCACTCTCTGGGGCTCTAGTGGATTGGCTATTTCCCTTCTCTGTCTTGATCAAGACTACCTGAGAACACATTAGGAATAAAAATATACAGTAACTGCCTGTGGAAATGGCCTAATAGTAAGGTTGGAGAAATTTCAGCTCCGTTTTGTTGGTTTTTTTTTTAAACTCTGCTGCTTGTGAGGCACAGGAGCAGGTAGCTCAAGGAATTTGTTGATGTCCCATTCCTGGAAGGGTTCAAGGCCAGACTGGATGTGGTCCTGAGAAATGTGATATATTTGAAGATGTCCCTGCCCATGGCAGGCAGGTTAGAACAAGATGATCTTTAAGGTGCCTTCCAACTCAAGTATTCTGACTGTCTTGGTCACATGCTTCAGTTTTCTAGAATAATTCATGTCCTTCATGCTATATCCAGCCACCAGAGGTGCCCCTCATGGCTCACTATCAGCGTCAGTCCTGTTGAGCATCTTTCTTGATGATCTGGACAAGGGGATTGAGAGCACTCTCAGCCAGTTTGTAGATGGCACCGAGCTGGGTGGGAGTGCTGATCTGCTGGAGGCAGGAAGGCTCTGCAGAGGGATCTGGACAGGCTGGATCCATGGGCTGAGGTCAGTTATATGACATTCAACCAGGCCAAATGCCGGGTCCTGTCCTTGGGTCACAACAACCCCAGGCAGTGCCACAGGCTGGGACAGAGTGTTTGGAAAGCTGCTGGGAGGGACAGGCCCGGGGTGTGGTGATCCACAACAGCTGAACATGAGCCAGCAAGTGACCAAGATGGCCAAGGACATCCTGTACCAGCAATAATGCAGCCAGCAGAACCAGAAAAGTGATTGCTCCTCTGTGTTCAGCACTGGTGAGGGCACACCTCAAATCCTGTGTCCAATTTTCAGCCCTTCACTGCAGGAGAGATTTGGAGGTGCTGGGGTGAGTGCAGAGAAGGGCAGTGGAGCTGGTGAAGAGTCCGGAGCACAAGTCCTGTGAGATGTAGCTGAGGGAGCTGAGGGTGTTTAGCCTTGAGAAAAGGGGTGACCTGATCACTCTCCAGAAGTACCTGAAAGGAGGGTGTGGCCAGTTGTGGGTTGGCCTCTTCTCCCAGGCAACAAACAAGATGATGAGAGGAAATGGCCTCAAGCTGTGCCAGAAGAAGTTCAGGATGGACATTAGGGGGCATTTCTTCAGGGAAAGGGTTATTAAACACTGGAATGGACTGCCCAGGGAAGTGTTAAAGTCACCTGAAAATATTCAAGAAATTACACTCAATGCCTGCAAGGTGGTGTTCAGTCAAAGGTTGAATTCAGTGTTCTCAGTAGTCTTTTCCAAACTAAATGATTCTGTGATTTTTACAAGCAGTTACTACCACTTGTAGGGCATTTTCCTGTTTTGGCTTCCAAATCCAGGAAATTATTCCTCTCTCTCATGTTTCATTGGCAAATGTTTTCCAGAACTGCAGAACTGTTGGTTGGAAAGTGGCCTCTGGAGATGATCTAGTCCAATCTCTCAGAGAAATTCATGAATAAAGCTGCTGTTGATACTGGGTTTAAAACTTTACCTCTTAATTTCTTTCTGTCTTTTCTTAGCAAGATGATAAGATCTTTCTTATAGATGTATAAGCTGAAATACACATTCATTTGTGATAACTTCAGAGTATGCTGCTGTAATTTCAGAGACAGTGAAATCTGTTTGTGAGGTATCTCAGTGGGTCCAAGACATCTTTGATAAGAGAGAGAACTCCTTGCAGCTACTTCGGGTTCAGAAACTGCTCAAAGGACAAAAGACTCAGGTTTTGACTCCAGGTGGGTCTTACTGACAGCTGTTTTTCTTTTCCCATGCTGAAATATGTGGTCATATGTTCTTCTTAATCTCTAACTCAATTCACATTAACCAGTTCTCCTCTTCTGTCCAAATTCCACAGATAGGTGGTAAAGCATATTAATATTCCTAATTCAAGCACTTTTTTTTAAATTGAGAGTTTTTGAATAAAGATTAGCCACAGCTTAATCATCTGACATTGAGATAGGAGAAGCTGATGGCATGTGGTTATAGAGTTAGGAACCCAAGAAGGTCAGGAGTGTAAGTCCTGGGTGTGAATGAAAAAGAGACAGTAAATTCTTTCAGCAGAGTGTAAGTAGTGGTATTATCCCCATTCTATTGCAGGAGCCATAGATTTTCTGAGTGTCACATAAGAACTGATTTGTTTTTTACATTAAGCTACAAGATTAATGGAATTCTGCTCACACTCTTTATATGAAGAATTTTCTTTAATCTGTGTGGTTAAACTGTGACAGGAATCATTGTATTTGTGTTGATAGCTGAGACAGATAAAGCCACAGTCACTGGCATGTAAGAACAATTAAATGGATAACAGGTCTCTTACACGACTGGGTGCTCTCCATGCCCAGCCCACACTCTGAGCTATGTATGAAATATTGTGAGAAATGTGCCAGGCCTGGGCAATTATGAAATGGTCACTTGGGGCTTCACCTGTAGCCTCACTCAACTCTGCTATTGCAGAAGTTACCCAGATACCGTGCTGCAGCTGGAGGGGAGTGTTTTAGTCACTGTGCATGAAGGTCTCTAAGACAAGAACGTCCAGGTACTTGTGAATGTGGTTACATGTATGTGGATCTTTGGCTGGAAAAAACCTTCACAAGACTTGGAAAGGTAAAACTCGTGAAAGCTCATGGGCTGAGATAAAGACAGTTTAACAAGTAAAGCAAAAGCTCTACATGCAAGAAAAGCCACATAAGAAATTCATACAGCACTTCCCATGGGCCGGCAGGTGTTCAATTATTCCAAGGAAAGGCTCTAACCTGGGCTCTACGATGCATTGTGGTTACCTGGCAAGACAAGAGCCATCACTTTAAAACTCTCCCCTTTCCTTCTTTCTCCAGTATAACAGGCTGAATATGATGCTGTGTAATCAGAATGTCCCTTTGGGGGGGTTTGGATCAGTTGTCCCAGCTGTGACCCTTCCCAAATTCATGTGCACTCCCAGCCTCCTCAGAAAAGACCAGGATACTGAGCAGTGCTTACACAGTAATAAAAAAAAAGATCCCTGTATTGTCAATGGTGTTTTCAGTGCAAATCCAAAACAGCCACATACCAGCTACTACGAGAAAAATTAACTCTGTCCTTGCCAAACCAGCACAAGTAGAACAAAGGTTACTTATCAGAGGTTATTATGAAAGATGCTCAGTCAACGGGCTGATTAATTTACAATTATCTTTCCTGTTCTTAGAATCCTTATGGTGATGCCATGTGAAAGGGAGTTAACAAGGGTATGCTCTGCTTCTACTGAGCAAAAGCATGCATGGGGGTGCCTGGGCACACTTGGGGCAGTGCGTAAGCAAAAAGGTAAATCAGTTATCCTGATTAATGTTAGAACTAATGCTAGAACTAATAAGATAACAGCATAAAAAAACTCCAACTAAACATGCCAAAAGAGTATAACTAGACCAGAGATAGCCATTGTTTGAAAGTATTTGGTCCACTGATTTTTTTGTCTCTGAAAATTCTGAGACCTAGTAGGATGTGTGTTGAGGGTCAGCAAAGGCATTTCCATTATCTAGGATAGAGAATTCTTATAGTCATGTTTTCCATTGGCTGGAGTTACATAATTACCACTGGATATGAGAAGCAGAAATGTAAGAGGCAGCTGGGGCTTGCTAGTTTTGTGCCAGCTTTCCAGAAACAAGATAGCTTTTGCAGGACAGTTGAGATTGTGTCCTGTTGCAATGAAGGAACAAGAGAGAAAACAAAATGCTGGATGTTCAGAACAAAGGGGGAGTGTTGGAGATGAGTGTCTCACATTTGCCAGTGTCTCTGAGATGTCCTGCTCCCAGTGAGGAGACCCTGCTTTTCTTGCTGCCTTCCATATTTAGGACAAATACAGCAAGAGCCAGAACTGCCTCCTTAACTGAGCACATTGTTCTGTCATCCAGAGATTCCCCAGGGATATTTTCTTGCTTTTCTTTCACAGCTATTTCCTAAAACTTATACACCTGGGAATCCTGGACATGGATCTGTATTCCGAGGCTTCCAGTACAGTCTGGGTCAGATTGTTTGCCTGTGCGTCTGTTCACAGCATAGCCTGAGGGAAACAACTCCCACTCCAGCTCCTTGCTGCTGTCATCTTCCTCTCATTTGTTTTTTTAAATCTGGATTGATTCCTGCACGTCATCCTTCTCTTCCTCAGTTTCAAATAAGAGGAGTAAGCTAAGCAGCAATTCACTCGCCTTTGTTTTGTGACTGTAGCATGCTAATAAGACACAATCCATAACGAAAAAACACTGTGGTTTTTTTTCTTAAATTTAATAGTTTACGCAGAAGCTAAGGCATGAAAAAGTGGCTGAAATTACCTGGCAGATATTTCCTAAACAAGACTGGGTGACAATACCTTGTTACGATTTTACATTTTTACAAATAACCTTACTGGCAGGTGTCTTCATAATTCCCATGAGTTGACGGCTATCCTGCACAATAATCCCAGTCAGAAGTCCTGCTTTAATTATTGAATTTATTTTTTTTTAATTGCTGCTTACAGCTGGGCTTATTGAATTGTTTTGATTATTTTCCTCCTGCTCTCTTTTCCTTTTGTTTTATCACAATTCATTTCACAGGCGGATAACACTGGACTCTCTTCTGTAGGAGAGGTTGATACGGTTGCCTATTCAGACTTTCCTCATTTTCTATCTCCTTTCATGTCTTCTCTTTAGAACAATAATTTGCAATCTTTAATCTCTTGGCTATTGTAGGTCTGTATATAGTTAGATGACCTGTGAAATATGGTTTTGTTTGGTTTTGGATGGGTTTTTTAGTTTATTTATTTAGTTAGCACACACAAGACAAGGAAAAAATATTAAATTTTCAAAGCTGAAGCTAGCTTCTGTTATACCACTAATGACAAACAAATGGGCAAGACAATTTAAAGTAGTTCATGCTGTGTTTTCTGAAATCTTATGTTAATTTCAAGGTATGCATACTGTTTTCAAACTGTGTTTTTGTTCTCATCACTTTAAACAGACTTGCATATGATAATACACTCTTAATTAACATAGGAGATTTAAAACAGCTACAGCTGCTTCTCATATGCTAAACCTTTAGGGCTAGCTACTGCTCCTGCTCGGGTGTAATCCGTGCTGGCAGGCTGGACCCAGCTGACATCCAGTGCCTTCTAGTGGCTGGAATTGCAGTGGAACACAGCAACCTACAAGGGCGGCTGATCCTATATTCCTGTTTGTTTCATTTTCATTACATCCTTTACTTTTTATTCCTGCCTGCCCCCCTTCCCTCCCCTCCTTAGATCTCACAGCTGTCTCTGTTTCCCCGGCATGCCCAGGGCGCTGGTATATCCGGGAAGGCTGGCTTTTGGTGGTGCCTTCAAAGGGAGAAGAACTGAAGCGCAGGATGTTCTTCCTGTTCTCTGACATCCTCATTGCAGCGAAGCCCTGCCACCCACTGCACCTGCTGAACTCGCACAAACTGTGCTGCCAGGCTGTCTACCCGCTCCACCAGTGCTCAGTGGATAAAGTGTTCGGCCACACGTGGAGCCAGGGAGGGCTCCTCAGCGTAAGTCTTCCCAAAACGATGACAAAATGCAGTGAGCAAGTCTGAGTTATGGCAACTCTTCCCTTCTGGAGTGATGCAGGTACTTTTCCTTTCTTGGCACAGAGCCTCCTGCCCACTCTGGGGTTACAGGCTGCTGGTTGCCTCGCTTAGCTCAGGTAAGGAGGCTCCACTAGAATTCTAACACAGCCACAGATCTGGGGGGCAGCCCCACACTCACATAACAATGAATACATAGCATTACACTGACTACAAACTGAACACACAGAAAAACATGAGAATGAAAAAGATCTGGGTGTTACTACTACATGTGTTGTGTACCTAACTCCTGGAGGGCTGCAGATTCCTTGACAGGGACCAGAGTCTTCTGCAGGGATTTCAAGGTCAGTTCTTCCAAGGTTGCACCTGGGACTGTGTTAGCTCTTTTCTTGTGAGCTATGACAAAGAGCTCTTTGAGCAAGCTGTAGATGATGGTAGTGGAAGGACCCCTAGGGACAGTTTGGAATATGGTAGAAAACTGGATGATGAGAACTGTAATTGCTCACCTCCAAACAGGTCAAAGTGAGCTGCCAGCTATGACTGGAAACAATGGACAAGACTGGCATTAATTCTGTACTGTACAAAGCCCAGTACTCTAGCTTTGCCCAATATTAAGGCTGAATTTATCTGTCTGGGAAGGAAAAGGGTGAAAATCAGCATACAGGGACTGAATTCAGTGATGACGACTTCCCTATTGCCCGAGTTGCTGCCAAGGCAAGAAATGCCACAGATTCTCTTTGCCTTTCAGCTTTCCTTCCCACACAAGACACTGCTGTTGATGTCCAGCAACCAACAAGAGATCAACGACTGGTACCGGAGTCTCACAGCTGCAGTCAGGTAAGCATCGATTTTCCAGAGGTGAAGAGGACAGGACACAGAAGTGGACAGGACCATGTGGACCTGTGTATGGTTAGAAGGGCAATAGAGGTGGCCTGATGCTGCTGGCAGCCAGGACACCAGGGAATAGTAAGGACAGATTTTCCATATTAACTGTGAACTTCCCCTTTGTTTTCCTCTACAGGCAGCTGAGAGCCTGACCCACCCAAGTACAAGACTGGCAGGACAACCACCCTCGTGGCAGAAGCTTCCACAATCTTAGAAAATGTTCAGGGACACATAGTAGCACTGAATTGAGGACTACACATTGTGTTTGTGAGATAATGAATGCTTTGTTAGCTGCCCTAATGTTCATACAGATAGTGCAAAAAAAGGATTTGTAAAAAAAACCACTATCAAGGATTTCCCCCAATTTAGCTTAGAAGCTCCTAGCTATTTTGCACTTTAGTAAACTCAGATTATTAAGGTCAAGCAAATGAGAGTGTGACTTGCTTTCCCTCATTAAATGTTTTTTTTAAAGGTATTTTTGTATTTTGTTCAAGCCTCGGTGTGGACTTTCAATAATGTGGGCGTTTTGCATCAGTTTGGTTCAGGAAACATCTATTTGAATATGGTCAACAATTCCAAAGTTATTAGAAACATAAAGGTCTGTCTGAACACTGCCCTTTTAGCAGTTTGACAGTTTTTTCTTCTTCCTTAAGCAGTACTACCCATCTGTAATTTCTTACCGGGATTTATTAAAACAGAACTGGTCCAGGGTGAGATAAATGTCCCAATGAGAGAATACGTACCAGGGATTCTTTGTCTTTCCATACAATTAACTTGCTACACAGTGCCACTTTGTTTAAATGTCTCTAAGTTTGTGAAACTTGGAAGAAATGCAGCAGAGTTTTGGGAGCCACACTGGTTCCACTGTGTTTGGCCAAGAAAGGTTCAGCCAGGTGTTCTTGGAGTCCCTTCCAACTGGGTATTTCATCCTGTGATTTTACGCTTGGGTTGGTTTTATTTTGGTTTTTTTCACTTCAAATCACAGCTAGGATTTTCCAGCACTAGCTGTGCTTGAAATTAAAGACAAAGTTGCTCAGTAGTTATATCACTCTGAAAAAAGTTCTGCTACTCTCCCTTTTTAACAAAGCAATAGAAATTTCTTGAAATCCTGCCCCTGAAGGTGAGGTGTCTGTCAAGCTCTTGCTGGATTACTATGACTCCTGCCTATGTTACCACCTTATATTAGGACAAGTTTCTTTGGTTGTCTCTTTATAGGACTTAGCTCAGTGTTACCATCCTATTTACATTCAGTACTTTTCAAACAGAAGAATTTGGTTATTTCTCATCAAACTTTTGCCTTGAAATGCTGAACACTGGCTCCTAGAACACACTGCATTTCTGACAGAGTGGTGATGCCCCAGAGCAGGGATGTGGGACTAGAAACCAGAGACATTTTTCTGGAGTAAGTTATTGACTCACAAGCACCAGGGGAGGTCTGTGCTGGACACCAGCAAGAATTTCTTCACAGAAATGGTGAAGACACATGAAGGGAGGTGGTGGAGCCATGGTCCCTGGAGGTGTCAAAAGACTGGATGTGGCACTTAGTGCCATGGTCTGCTGACACAGTGATGTTATATCATACACTGGATTTGATAACTTCACAGGTCTTCTCCGACCTAAATGATTCTCTGAATGCAACTCAAACACAAGCAAACCGGCTTTCTGAACAAAGTTTATTTACACAGAGAATATCAATCACCTGGGCTCCCACCTCCATTTCCTTCTCCCGCTGAGTCTCCATTCAAACCACTGGAAGCAGACAGTAAACTCAGCCCTCCTCACGGCAACTTCCACCACCCTCTAGCCCTCTGCCAACACCTTCCTTTCCCGTGCCCCTAGGATACCACCCGGGGCCGGTGCATGAGCAGCCCCCAGGGAACAGGGAGCCCCTAGACGGCGGTGCCGGGGGGAGCGGCCGATCGCTGCGCGTCCTGCCGGTAGCCCTTGAGCAGCTGGTTCAGCAGCGTCTTGTCGGAGTCGCGGCGCGGGCGGACGAGCGGCGGCAGCGGGTTCCCCTTCAGCTCGATCACCGCCATCTTAGCGCGGTCCAGCCCGTCCCGGTTGGGGATCTGCAGCAGCCGCGTGTAGCTACCGGGGTGCGGCTGGAAGCGGGGCGCCAGCACTTTGAACAGCTTGTGGATGAGGTCCTTC
>JAHLSL010013733.1:12761882-12858572 GCA_025920805.1 Petroica traversi | reverse complement strand
TGGGAACTGTAGTCACAGCCATACAGGCCCGGCCTCCCGGAACGGGCCGCCCGTGAAGGCCGCACGGCGGGACACCGGGGACAGCCTCCCGCTGGAACAGCGCCGTCCTGGAGCGCACGGCACAGGAACGCCTTCATGCACCTCTTAAGCATCTCGGATGAGGGAGAGGCCGCAGCCTGTCTGGGAAATCTGGTCCGAGCAGTAAAGAAGTTCTTCCTGCTGTTCAAGTGGAGCTTCCCGTGCATATGTTTTTGTGTCGTGTCCTGGTGCTCGGCCCCACAGAGCAGACCCTGCTGCATCCTTTGTCCCCTCCCTGCAGATACTGACAGACATGGATGAGGTCTCATCAGGAAGATGAACCTGCCCAGCTCACGCAGTCTTTCCTCATAAGAGACGCACCAGCCCCGTAATTACTGTTTTCACCCTCCACTGGACTCGCTCCAGAGGCTGCAAGTCTGTTGTGCTCAGGAGTCCAGAACTGGGCACAGAGCTCCGTGCTGGCCAGAGACACACGATCACATCCTTCGCCCTGCTCTTCTTCACGCGGCCCAGCCCGCTCCGGGACAGCGAGCCGGGACACACCGGCGGAGCGGGAGATGCTGCGGGCGCGAAGGAGCCGCCCCGCTGCCGTCCACAGTCCCGGTGGTCTTCCGTCAGTTCTTTTAAAACTAGCGGTTGTGAGCTAATTAAACAGGCAGATTTAAAAACGCCTGCCTTTAATACACTGCTGTGTACCTGGTTGAAATTATAAGGACTCCGTCATCAAGTCATGCTACTACCGCCTGGTTTTCCCCAAATGCGCACATAAGATAACTGAGATTCTACTTTTTAAGAATTCTTGACAATTCTGTTCTGTTATGCTCACACAGTCACGGAACACTACTGCTAGGAGGATTCCCCGAACTCTTTTGGCTACCTTTTCACTCCTAGATCTGCTAACCATAGATTTTTATCTTTAACCACTGTCTACTTTTTGAAGCCCAAGACAAATTCTTATTGTGACTATTCAAACTTTTTTCACTTTTTCTCCTAACCCCCCGCCCCCCATGTTTCACTGTTATTCATAGACACTTCTAATTTTACTTCGTTTACACATTCACCTGCATATGGGGCGCTCCTGGATCCCTGTGGTGGGATGGGATCCCGGCACGGATGACGGCCAGTCCGGCGGGGTGCCAGCTCTGCGGCTGCCCTTGAGGCACTGGGCAGGCAGGGTGGGTTCTGCAGGGAGGAAGGGGCAAGGTGGGCTCTTGGCTGACCCTCAGCTGTCGGACACAGCCCGCAGAGTGCTCCTGGGGCGGCGGGGAGGGGCTCGGCCGAATTCGTGCGAGGGGCAGGCAAGGCCTGATGGAGCCTTGGTGTCATTCCCCCTTTTCCCCATCACCGGTGTGGAATGCCAGTGAGTTCCGGGCTGTGCAGAAGCTGTGCACACCGGCAGCGTGGGGTGGGGCTGCTGAATTCAACCTCAAGTAGCCCTCCTGTGGCACAGGAGCCACCACGGAGCAGAGGTGGCTGTGTGCTTTATTCCCACAAAGACTGAAACCCACCCTAGCTTGCTAGACCTCATACCCCAAAGTTAAAGAACTATGACAGTATCATTCAGCTCCAAGAAAAATGCTAGAAGGCAGCAGTAAGGAGATTTCCTGCCATCTGTTCCTTCCAGCCAACATCACTGTGTTTCAGAGAAAGGACAATGTGTAACAGAAAAGCAGCTACCAACAGGGTAAGAAAAAATATCTTTGTTATTATGAATACATCATAAAATCACAGTCATCTTATACACATTTTAGTATTTCATATATAAATAAAGTGAACAGTATAGTTATTGGAATGTGTAAAAGGAACAAACATATGGATTTTTTAGGATGTGAAATTATCACATAATTGGACCCCACCCCATCTTTTGTTGCGTCTCTGGGACTTGTTACATTAACTCTGAAATAGTTCTAGGCAGAAGGCTATGCAAGCTGTGATGCTAACAGTAACTCCAGGCATTACCCTAATTCCATTTACAATCAAGTTTCCTCTCCTTTTCCTTATTTAGCCTGACTGTATGGGAATTCTTGTGTGTCAGAACTACAAGCTTTGCAAGAAAGACTAAACCTTATGTACTTGTTGAAAGAAAACATTTTTCAAGATTCATGATTTTGTTAAACCTATTAACAATCAGAATTTTCCCATCACTACACACTCTTGCAAATGTTCCCATTAAATATATTTCTAATATTAATAAAATAACAAATTCTTTATTATCCTTCTGCTTATAATTTGATGTCTTAACATCAAAATAATATTTCTTTCTAATAAAATTATACATACCATTTATATGAAACAAAGTTGTCACGTGCATGAGCATAGTAATGAGACTAGCCATGAATGTAGAAGCTTCTACTTTCTTGTTTTGAATTCTTGGGACAGTTTGTTATTTTTGGAGCCACAGAGTAATAAATAATTTGCAATGTAATGACTTCTCTGGCTACCAGTAACCAAACGTAAGACTGGAAATTATTCCTCTGCTCTGGCTGTATGCTACATGGATACAGCTGAAGATAATGTCACTTCTCTGAGTCTTTATGTGTTTACCCCGAAATCTGAATGAAATGTTGTTGATACAATGTTTTATGAGTTATCATACAGTTAATCAGAAAGGAGAAAGTTCTATGCAAAGGTCTCAGCTGGATGCAGACTGAAGGCTGAGCCTTCCCAGCCAACTGTGCTCAGAGGGACTCTCCCTGCTGCAGGAATTCCTGTGTCATGTCAGGTGGACTTGTCTTTGCCAGTGTCCTCTCCTTGCTGCTGGGACTCAAACAATTTTGAGGCAGGAAATCTGGACAGAGGAGGGTAAGTACAAGGGCAAACCCACAGGACACATTCTGACACTTTTTTTTAAGTGGAGTAAATACTGTGAAAGCCAAAGAGATGCCAGCTCCAGAATTGAGGTTTCCATTCAGAAAGGCAGGTAAACATGTGCTATGCTGATATTAATGAGTACTAAAAATGAAATACATATTTTATCTGCTTTTCTGGTCCAGTCTCTGAATAGCCCTCTCCTGAACACTTTTGCACAGCAGGGCAGTTGTTACCTCTCCCTGACCTTTATGGCCAAACTGTGTGAATTTCTCATTTGATATGTGCATCTATTCAGAAAAGCAGAACTTAGAACTAAAATAAGTGCCTTTTTTAGAATATATCACCTGGTGGGCAGCAGGCAATATAATTTAGTTTATATGTAGAAAGTGACTCATCTAACCTAAGTTAGATCATTCAGTATCTGATGGTCAAAAACATGCAGCTACTAATTCTGTAGTGGGAACCAGCCTGATCCAGCAGGGTGCAGTAACAAACATATGCAAGAGTTCCATAATTTGCTAGATTTAAAAATACAACATTTGACATTTAACAAATTTAACTAAAATTGCATATTCATAAATGATGTATTTTATACTCAGTTGCCTGCTTGAAATTAAGAAAATAAGACAGAAATGCCTCAGTTCATGCTGTCTTTGAGGTTTTTTCCAGCCTGCTGCAAAAAAGACCGTCCCTCTTCTGAACACAAGTTCCTTCGTCAAGTCTCCCTTATTATGTGATTCACAAGATTACTTGGATCAGCAACTGCTGGCAGAGCTCCTTCCAGACCACAGAGTCCTGTAATTTTTTTTCAGCTATCCCCATGACTTGGGCATTGCTTTGTAAATACTTATACAGATATAACATGAAAAGAAATACAGAACACTTATGTTCTTAAAAGCTAATGCCCTGGCTTGTGGCCTAGTGGCACTGAGAGGTTGGGAAATGGCTACAGGAATGAACACATTCTCTTAAGACAATACACAGAAGCTATGGAAAAGTCTAGACAGACAGCTGCTTATGCAGCATGACCTGTACTGATGCAGTCCAGATTACACCAACTATCTTTTGGCCCAGAGAAAATGGAAGGGAATCCAAACTTTTATGTATCTTTATCTGAAAAGGCCCTTCTTGTATTTTTACCTGTATTTATTCTAATAGAACATGCAAGCCCTGAAAAACATGGCAAAGTAACAACTTTTTCTTTGCATTTTTGACATGGACACTACTGAAACACTAAACATACTGTAGAAGTAGCAGCTACACAGACACAACATCGAAATTTTGTGCTTAATATACTCCTTTATATTCTAAGCATGGCAAAGTCCTCAGCAGCTGTGGTAATCCAAAAGAAATGGCAACATACATCATCCATGAGGTATGGTATAACTTGTGCATCCAATTTTCCAGTGTAAATAAAGGGCACTCCCTTTTATCCCCATTCACAAGTATAGGATCCCATGTGCAGTACCTCACCTTAGCCATCCTCGTACCAGTTGAAATGTTTTGTCATGTGCACTCCTGCACCTACTGACACTTCTCATACACCCAGCCAAACATGCCACTCAGTGTTCCAGTCTGGTGAAAGCTGTTCAGGTTGGTCTCATGCAGCACAGGAATGAAACTGATGGAAGCCTTTTGCAAACATGAGGCCTCTCTCTGGTCTTGATTTCACTCAGACTTCAGAATTTCACCAAGGAAGAGATACACCTGCAGGAGGTCAGAACCTGTCTCTTTCTGCAAGGCTGGGACTTATTTTGTGCTTGCCAATAAGCCTGCTTGATTTACTTTTGATTTGGTTTCCTGCTTTAAACATCCCCTTTATCTTGCTCATCTTTGTGTAATGTATCCGACATGAATCTGTTGAGAAAGGAAACTGGCCTTCACACTGAGCAGTGGGACAATGGTAAAGAAAAAGTAATGTTTGTGTGTGTCCTAAAGTAGTTTAGGACACACATATATTTTGAATGTCTTTGAACAATACTCTAGCAACACAAAGCCAAATAATTTCCCAGTCAAGCAGCAGCATCCTTGTTTAACCCTTCACCATATTTTTTTGCCTTTTTCTGCCTTGATGAGGCATAATAGATTACAGATGGCCTCTGCTGTGAAACAGGGATCCACTTCTCACACTTTCCTAAGCATGGGGACAGTAGCTGGAGACTTGAGTTCAGTGGTATAATTTATTTGCATTCATAAAGTAACTGTGGACTGAGGTGTTCATTATTGACATCATTCAGGGATGATGTTCAGCTAACCCTCTGTCCCGGGCAAAATTTGGGTACTGGGACATTTGGACATAGAATGCAAAAGTAGGCAGATGGAATGCTGTGGTCTGTGTTATTGGCTAGAGCATGCCTTAATGCTAAGAAGGTATTTTGGATAGTCTAGGTACAATGCACAGTGCAGGCTTGGCAGTATGGAATTTCTGCAAGGAGGCTACCATGAACCAGGAAAGCTACAGTACAGGCAGCATGGTTCAGGAAAAGCAGAAAGAAAACTGGGAAATCATATATATATATATATATATTTATATATATATATTACATTGTCAGTGCATTTTTTTATATTGAAGAATTCTAAAGAGGCTTTGATTTTCAGTAGGAAAAGCTAAGGATGGTCTGCCTTCTGTATCCTGGCATTTCTGGATGTTGCCCGTGGTTTGTAGTCTTCTCCGGATCCAAAATCTACTGTGTCATGATAGTTTGTGAATTCCTGAGGTAACGGAAACTCCTCTGTTGATGAGTGAGTCCTGTGTCCAAACACTCTCTCTTGCAGCTCAGCGATGTCGTTTCTGATGTCTGCCATCATCAGCAATAGGAAATCAAATGAACCCGGCGGGCCCTGCAGTCACAAGGCACTGCCATTAGTAACAATCCACCTTGCTCTTACAGTTTTCAAACTGGCTGAGAGAATTACTCCTGCAGGGGTTGTTCAGTAAAATGCTGCTTTGTACCAACTGCCAAAAGATAATGGTCTGTTTTTTAACCAACTTTGGTCAGGAAACAATTTTCAAAATAATCAAATGTTTTTGCAGACTTGGCCTACATATACAAGATGCTCAGCCCTTTTGTCACTTAACAATTCTTTTGCTTCATAAGCATATCTTGAGACCTCATGGGAATAGAGGAAATTAGTCTTGGTTCCTTGTCTTCTTGCTTATTAAACTGTCAGAAATTACATTTTTAGAATGATTAATCAACGAGTTCTTTTAAGACTGCTGTTATTTAGCAAGTGTCTTTTCAATATGGTAACCTCACTGCTGTCCATCACTTACTAAATACATTGGTAATTACAATGCAGACAGTATCTGATTTTAGAAAATCATTCTTTCTTTTTAGCTGACTTCACACAGTAAAATAAACAGTTTAATACTGAGCACACCCTGCTGGACACACTTTTAAAAATCAACTCAACTGATGAGAAAATACCATAAGTAAATTCTTAGAATTGTAGAATGGTGTGGGTTGGGAGGCACCTTAAAGACCATATAGTCCCAGCAATTCTGCCATGGACAGGGACATTTTTCATTAGACCAGGTTGCTCAGAGTCCCATCCTGCTTGGCCCTAAGCACATGCAGGCATAGGTCATCCACAGCCTCTCTTGGCCACTTGTGTCAGTGTCTCACCACCCTCCCAGTAAAGAATATCCTAATATCTATTTTAAACCTGCCTTCTTTCAGTTTGAAGCCATTGCTTTGTCCTGTCACTACAAACCCATGTAAATAGTCCCTCTCCATCCTCCTTGTAGATTCTCTTCAGGTCCTGGAAGACTACAATTAGATAATCCTGAAGCCTTCTTTTTTTCCAGGCTGAAAAATCCCAAGTCTCTCCCTTTCCTCAGTGGAGAGGAGCTCCAGCTCTCTAATCAACTTGGTGGCCTCCTCTGGACTTGGTCCAACAGTTCCTTCCTGTGCTGGAGACCCCAGAGCTTTTAAAATAAGTTCACCTGAAAATAGATTGTCAATACTCATTCCTTCTTCTGAACTCAAAACCTATAATTTCCCAAATCTGAGAGAGATGAAGGACAGGATTTTAAAAGGTTCCAGGGATACAAATTCCCATTGGGAGCAGAGGTTGAACTGTACTAAGAAGCACTCTGCATGTGTCTCAGTGCCACTGTAAGGCCAAGGGTCACACCCAGAAAAGGGAAGAGGTTTGTAGGCAAAAACATTTGGATGAAACACGTAATTACTTTGTTTCCAGCAACATTTTCTGTGTATGTAAATTATCTGTTCTCTTGGCACAGGAGTTATTTTTCTTTAGCTTTTGGCTGACCTGTGGTTAGTAGTCAACATCACTCTGTTGTGGAAATTCCTCGTGTGTGGAATACTTACAGGTATCCCCTTTGGTCCTGGTGCTCCTCGCTCCCCCTGTAATCAATACCACCTCAGTTAGTTTGCTGTGACTAAAGGAAACTAAAAAGTCACCGTTTGCCTCTGTACCTCACTCATTCCCCAGATCAAGGAAGAGAAATGGAAGTAAAGGAGAAAGGCAAGGAAATTGCTTCTAATTCTAGTGGGAGCAGAGTGGGGCATTTCTGATATTTTTTCTGGACAATAACAAGTGAATCAATGTACATGAAGAATTCACAATGAATGAAAAGGACTAAAGCATTAACATTTATTCAAGCAAAAGCCAAAAGAGCTGCAGAGAAAGAAAAGAATGCTGTGTGACATATAGCCTGGCAGGCCTATTTGCAGGACTTAAGAAATGGCAAACACATAACAGCAGAAGGATGACATGAAGGAGTGGGACAACAGGATGTTTTCATTTTAGCCAAGGAAATGAGGGGGTAAAAGGATGTGACCACAATGTGTGTAGTGTCTCTCTAGCAAGCCTGCACTTCTCATGTGCCTGTGCCCATTTTAAAGGAATTAGTACTTCTCCTCACCTTGCTACCATCTCTCCCTGGGGCTCCAGGTGGGCCCTGCAAGAGAAAAGAAAATGTTCACAAGGGTGTGAGAAGTTGTGGAGCTAAGGGCAACTGTGGAGTGCATGGCAGAAGAGAAGAATACTGACCACAGGGCCCCGTCTGCCCTGCTTAATGTGTGAAATGTCTGGAGAGGGGCCCATAGGTCCCATTGATCCTCGAGGGCCTGGCTGTCCTGGAGGTCCAGGTAATCCAGGAGCTCCTTGACTCCCTTTAGGTCCTGGAGCCCCTGAAATCACAAGCAAAAGTTACCTGTAAAGGAAAGCCTTCAGGACATTGCATCAGTGCAAGAAGTGTGGAATGACCATTTTTTAAAAGACTCAAAGGGCTGTTTACTTGAACACTCCCAAATCCAAAACAGCACTATCAATTTATCTTTATCTGCACTTCAGCATCCATCTGAGACAACATTAACCCTTTTCACAGTAGTTACAAGAGATGACTACCAGAGAATAAAATCTCATGTACAACAAGAATTCAAGTCTGCCAGATGTTTAGGGACACAGATTGGGAATGAAAAGACAAGCACAAATGCCTCTTCACACAAGGAAGACAAATCACATAATCACATTTGAGGAATATCTCATAAAAAGAAAGCCTCAGAAAACTCATGGGAATTTTGGGTGACAGGCACCTACATGACTGGCACAAGCAAGCTCTTTCCAGTATGGGGCTGCACCTCTCTTTTGCCCCGTGCAATTTCCAATATGTTAGGGACAAAAGAGGCTCTGTTCTTCCATTTTGCTTTATATCCTTTTCAGCTTTTGCTGGTTCAGCAGGGCATGTCACTTTTTAGGAAGCACTCAGGCAACAAAACATATGTTTAGCTCAAGAGAAACACTAGGAAATATAAACCAGGAAATCAGGCACCTGAAACAACATTTGCAGACAATAAAGACCATTAAAATGTCACTAGCTGAAAAACTTCATGATTCAAGAAGGAAACACTTCTCTTCATACTGAGGGCACATGAAAGACATAGAGAATAAAAGGCAGAGAGAAAAAAGGATTCAGCAGGACGGACAGGATTTTCAAAAGGAGGCAACTCAAACTCAGTGATGACTCCCTGGGACTCTTCCTGGGAGGGCAGCAGAGGAGGTGAGCAGGGGTGGTTTTAGGAGTGGATTTCTACAGAACCTTGGACAGCTCAGGCAAGGGGAAACCAGTGGTGGGAGTCCTGTGGGGCCAGGCCTACCTTGGAGGCAATGGAAAGCAGCCCACTGTACCCTTCACAGTCTGCTGCAGAACTTATAAACCTACTGTCCTTGGACTTATGATAAACTGAAGACTGAAGATACCCATCATCCAGGAAAATGAGATAAAGACTCAGAAAACAAAGCAAGACTGCAAAAAAGGGGTATAAATGGGAAGGTGGTGTGCAGTTCTGGAGGGAGTAAATCAATCCTTGTAAGGAATATTTTCCAGTACTCTGTAGGAATCTTTCTGAAATCCAGCACCATGCTTGGATTCATTGGAAATCCCAAATTAGATCTGCATTCAGCAGAATTTGCAAAATTTTGAGTATTGCTGGCCGCCAGGCGTGAGGTTTAGATTAAGTCTGAGCTTTAGGAGATCTCTGTGTTTGCATTGTTTCAATCTATAACTTAACAAGAAGGTCTGAGTGGAGTTATACTTTCCTTTTCAAACTCCTTTGAATCTGGAATACAACATAAAACCAACAGATGAATCCTTGCAAATCAGACAAGGGAAAAATAAAAGATCTGGCACAAACTCCCACAAACTGAAAGCACATTTTCTCCTCTACTACTAATAGTGAGTTAAAGCAATAGATATTCCTGAAATGAAACAGAGAGTGTTTTAAGACATGGTTAAAGTAGAGAAAGTGATAATTGAAGCAGGTGGGATGTCCCAGGGAGAGGGAGAAATTTAACACATACACTACAAACACAGCTTGCATGCCAAGAAACACATGGAGTCACAATGGATGATGTCAGACAATTAGAAGAGGCTGACCGTAACAACCATAAAGTTGGGGGATTTTGTTCGTTTTCCTTTTTTTTTTTTTGTTTAGTTTTGTTTCTTTTTTTTGTTAGGGTTTTTTTTGTTTCTTTTGTTGTTTTTTTTTATTTTTAGCACAAATGCAAATATAATATATCAGTCAAAATGTGAAACATATCACACTGGAAGACTGAAGTTTGCTTTTTTAATCCTAACACTGTTGCACATTTCCATCTCTCTGGTCTTACCTGGAGGGCCTGGTTGGCCAGGCTGGCCTGGGGGACCAGGGATATATGCATTAGAGGCAAGCACTTTTTCACCAGTGATTTGCTTGCTAAGATCAGCAGCATTATTTGGCAGCAAAGCAACCTGCCAAAAGAAACAAACAAACAAACAAAATCTGTGTAAAAGCTTTTATTGTTCAGCCAGATAATCTTATTTAAGCTTTCCCGTGAACAAGCAGCTATTTAAATATTTCAGGAAAATATAAAGTGTTTATTCATACCCTTGATTGATATAATCAGAAAAACATTCTTTGATTCTGTTCACTTTTCAAGTCACTGTAAAGCCAATCCAACAGAGGAAATTTAGGAAAGGTACAGCAACAAGTTCTGAAAAACTTGAGTCTCATTACTGCTTCTCAGGAAATTTATTTTTCCTCATTTGAAGTTTCCTCTATTCATTTACTGCCTTTTCTCAGGGCAACATTTGCTCAGATATTTAAATTCTGATTTGCTGCACAAGCCACTACCTTTCCATAGGTTTTAATGAGAACCCCAAATCCTTTGTGGTCCTGAAAAGTAACCATACTATTCAACCCAACAGATGGATCTGCTCTGCACAGAGACACAGAGATAAAGTAAGTGAGAATGTAAGAATTGCACACTATAGTTTAAAGTGTCATTATTCATTACCTGTTTAATTAACCATGAAACATTCATCTATCCAGTTGAATATATTTAGTAATTAAACATGTTTAGAAATACTCTGCAAATGTTTAGTCCCTTAAGAAGCAGCCAAAGGGAGATGACAAGCCAGGAGGCTGATCTGCAGTGAGGAAAGAAGTTTATTAGTGGTGAGTGGCTGCATGTAGACTTAGGGATTTTGCTCTGCCAAATTTCACTGAGAAACTATTTCAGCAATACCAGTGTAGACCTACCCTGGGGTGAGCTTTGTTACTTTTGAATGAATTTGGCTCATGGGATAATTTGATGCTGAATTCTGCAACATTTGCCTGGGAGAGCTGCATTGAATAAAATAGATGATGACTCCTGGTATTTGACAAAGCTTTTAATCAGCTATCAGGAATTCTCTGAGCTTGGCTTTTCTCAAGACTCCTACCTGTTTCTGTAATTATTTGACATACATTCTTCTGCCATTACTGTAAACCTAAGGTTTGTAATCCACAGGGAAAAACCCCAGTGTTATGCACCTGCAGAACCTACTTGAACTGGGCAAATTTCCTTTGGCAAACAAGGTATTGCTTAAGGAATACTATTTAAAGGCAGCCAGTCCTGCTTGTAGTTTGGGGTTGAATGCACAGAACAGTTCTGAAGGAAAAAAGTCAGGAAAAAAAAGTTGGAAATATTGAGATAGTTCCTGGTGGCATTTCTGAAACACCAGTCTGCTTTGTGAGACTTGAACTCAAAATGCTATGACAGGATTTATCAGCCATTTGTGAGTTAGAATTTGGAGAGAATTGCTGTTCCAAAGACAAGATGACTGCACTATAGGCAAATTAAGAATCTTGATGTAAGTCTTACAAGAATTTGGTAGATTTACCCCACCCCTGCAGAAATCAGTGGCTGGATGAGGTCATATTTTCACAGAAATCTCACAGGGTATTTATTATGTTCTCATTCCTGTGAATTTGCTTTTCACACAGAAAATGGGGTTTCAGCATACCTATGGCTCTGGTGTGAGCTGTCATCTCTGCTTTCTCAAAGGAAAACATCTGCTTTGTTTACCAGTGACCCTGCAGCTTTCTCAGCCAACTTCCCAGCCCATGCAGCACAGACCAAACTGTGGTGCTACTGAAGATAAAGGACTACTCTGTGTGACACAGCACCCTACCCTGGGGCCGAAGAGGAAAATTCAGTAGCTGGGTCCAACATGGGAAGGTCTGCTGGCTGGCTCTGGTCAACAAAGTTTTGTTTCCTAGACATGTGTCCTGTCCAGAGCAGATTTCTGGCTGGAAACAAAGGAAAGGATTGCAAGGCCCATTATGCTGCAAAATTTCCACAGCGGCATAGCACAAATCAGCCAAGGACTCTGCAGTGCCAATGCTGCCATGTTGAAACAGAGACACAAAGTCAAATCCTGTGGCTACCTGAGAGTATTATATTTTTGAGGCAGTTTTTGTGAGAATATTTTCAGTGTCATCAGTGAGCCCTTGTCCTTAGGGGTGGCCACAATTGAGTGACAGATTAATTGAAATCCTTTTTTTAACTTGTATGTAAATTTCTCAACGAATCTCCTTCTGGGGATCTATTGCTATATCAGTTGATAAATAGATGTCACTTAGTACATAGACCCAGCCATAAATACTCTTCAGGTTATTCTGGAAATGGTCAGACTGGAGTAAAAAGGTGCATTTAGTGGCAAAGACTCATCATGAAGAGGATTTGGAAGTGTATTCTTTCCTGATGCTTAAATATTTACTTGTTCCTGCCAGCAAGGCTGTTGTAACAACTCAGTAAGATAGAAAAGAAATCACATAGCTGCTGTGAAAGCATCTATGCATGTTTCCCCACTGACTCAGCTGGACTTGAAGCACACAATAGGAGTGCCAAAATACCCAGGCTCTGGTCTAACTCACTGCTCTTTGATATCTTCTGGCCAGAAAATGGTTGTTACATGCACTGGGCCAAACCATGTGTTTTTGTTGTTGATTCACATCCTCTTAGCTATTGGCTATACTCACTGGCCTAATTTCTGTTTCACCTTTTAACTGAACCAGGATCCTGTTCCAGGGTAACCTTGGCTTTCTCCGTCTACAGCTCCAAATCTTAATGGCCCTTGGAAAAATAAAGGGTTTTTTCCCCCATGTGCATGCAAAGGGTAAATTCTAAAGAAAGACTGTTCTAGCAATAAGACTTCCATGTGCTGTGTTGTATGCTGCATTTGGAGTTTTGCATAGTTTCTAGGAGGTCTGTGGTTTAAAAAATTGGATAGTGCTTGTCAGGAGTGATGTAGAACATGGCTTTCTAATTAAGATGTTTAAACACATCTGTACAATATGATCAAGCTTTCTTGGTTGTTCTTTTTTTTTATTCTTAATTGTTGGCTGTGTGTCAGCATGCCAGATATCTTTCCCCCTGTTTTTCAGCTTTCCACTCTTCTTCCTTTCATCAAGGCCTTAGATCAACCTAGGACTGCCCACAGACCCACAGACCTCTAGACTATCAGGACAGCGCATCTCATTGGATGACAGGCTTTTCTGCTAACCACAATTTTGAATAAAGTTCATAAAATCTGAAAGCTTTAACCACAAGACTAAAGACTCATTTAAAAAACTGTTTCCCTGACAGACAGAAATGAACTTTTCTATGCAAAACAGAACAGTTTTAACCACAGCTATTGAGAGACATCCTCCCCAGGAGAACTTGGCCACAGGGAGTGGCTGGTGAAACATGAGGGTTGATGTCTCCCTGGGCAGAGAAGCACCATGGGGCCAGATCTGCACTCAGCATAGTCAAAAACTCTCCTCTCTGTGGGATAAAAGTTGCTGAGGTTTTCGGGAACCTTCTCTTTCAGCTCTTTCTGCATGGAGCCCACAACCCAGTGGGCTCCCTCTGAGGATGCCAAATCAATCAAGTCTCACTGGAGGATAGTGGGGGGTGAATTAAGTTAGAGATTATGACAGGACTTAGCTGTGAAGCACGATTAATCTGCTTAAATTGTCCACAGCTACTGTACAAATGCTCACAGTGACAGGTATGAATGGTCTGAGTTTTTCTGGAATGGGTTTTGAACACAAGCATCTAACAGCAGAAGTTAGACACAGAAAACTTCCATTAATTCCATCAATCAATTCTCTCAGCAAACAATGTGGCCAACAATATGATCCTTCCCTAGAGGTCAGTGTGAGCCTGTTCAGCATCACGGACAACAGCTGGAGAAACAGCCACTCAAAAGCATGGATCTTCTTTTAACCTTTCTGCTATAATTTGTTTTGAAACCCAGAATTTCCATCACACATGAAATTCTGTCACTTCCACATTTGTGTTCGTACTGATTCAGAAGGAATACGTGATGTTTTGAGATTTTGGAGATAAAGAATATCTAAAGAATATCTCCAACCTCCCTGAATTTCACTTTAATGAAAAAGATTTCTTTCTTCCTAATATTAAATGAGTAACATCAAATGCAAATGAGTGAATACACCAAACTGTGTTTTGACACAATGGAATGAAATTAACTGAGTACCCTGGGTGAAATAATTACAGCCTGTCATTGTGAATTGCTGAGAATATTCCTACAGAGAGTTTCAATTTGAGAGAATCTTAATGTTCAAAGGAGATGTCACCAGAAAAGGCATTAAACTTGCATCCCTGTGTATGGCTCTCCAAATCTGAGGCCAGATCTTCGCATTATTTCAATCCTACTGAAGTGCAAAAGGAAGCTACGTATAGGACCTATTAAAGCCCAGGGTAACTTTCTAAATGCACTGTTCTCTACTTGCCAGGAAATAGAGGAAGAAAAAAAAAAAAAAAAAAGGTTTGTGACTGAGGGTTTTTCATTTTTAAAAGGAAAGTCATATTTACAGCTAGTGATAGTTTTGTTTAGTCCCACACTTATTTGGCAAGGATCCTGTATCAGCACCCTGTTTATGCAAAATCATGTTCCTGCATCTATGAAATGTCTTGCACGTGCTTACTGTGAAGGTGGATCATGTCCAAAATCCTGTGCATTCAGAGTGAATGAAAAGTTCAGTCCAGCACAAATTGCCAAGAAACCTGGGCTCAGCCTGGGATGGGTGTTTGTCAGGCTCTGTTACCATGAGCTTGGTAGAACAGCTCCATGAACCTGGAGCTTACAAATTTTACAAAAGCATAAGGGAGAGGTGCCTTTCCTATGTGATTTTAAAATATGTTGCCATCCTCTTTGTATGTATGAGAACCACATCACAGTGACAGCTCCAAACACAGAAATTAACCTCAGCTGTTGTAAAACATGCAGGTCTGCTAAAAACACGACTGACCAGTTCATACCTTTTGCTTCAGCTGTAAAACTGTCTGCTTTATTTGATGGAATTCCTTACAAGAGGCACAGCATGTCCCTGGTTTTGCCACATTTTCAGATTTCTCCGGAAGCCCAGCTGAAAGAAAGCAGTTTCCACTATAAATATAAAGATCCAAAGTAAAGAAATTCATAAAATGATGGCAAAAGCAAATTGAAGGTTGTTACATTTCCCCAGACTGTGGAAAGAGAAGACAATCTTCCCATTATTAAATCTTTGACCGAATTTCTATGTAAGGCTGAGAAACTTTGCAGGGACAGCTCTGAGCACATTTTTAAAGCAGCTGTTTCCAGTTAACAGTCCCCAGAGAATTCATTTGTTTAATACCTGGAAAAGTTCACACCCCTTCTTTTATCTTTTTGTTTAGGGTAGACTAACCCCATAGATCTGAACTGATTTACAGTCCCCTGAAGGGCAAATTTTCATATGCTATAAATTACAGTAAAATCCCTCAGAATATGCTTATTTTGCTCATTTTGCACAAACAGCTCTTTATCATCATGGGTTATTCTCCTTGTGATGGAACCAGCCTGAGGAGAGATGGGGATTGGGATTAATGACAGGGATTTAAATCCACCCAAGTGGAAGGGTCACATCTGTTGATACAATGCATGAGTGGGATCTTTTCAAGAATCCATTAAATTATTCAAACTGTGGGAGATACTTCAAATGTTATTGTTGTCCTTTACCCAGCACCATACACAGTCGAGCAGTTCTGCATTGCAAGCAAACAAGCATTGTTGTAACAGATGCCTGCTTAAAGACAAATCTGGTTTCCAAACCACATGGTGACACATACTGGCAAACTCTAGGTGAGCTCTTTTCACTTCAACGTTGCTGAGAAATATCAAGTGTATTGAGGCTCTGCATATGATGTGTGCCCTTGTATTATGTTACCTGGGAGGACTGCTGGACATGTTTGAACACTGACCTCTAAGAACGTGTCCCACAATGGAAAAACTCTGCAGGTGCTCCTGGTTAAAGCCAGGGAATCTTCAAAATCTTACAAAAGGATCAACTGCAATGTGCTGAGTTACTGTGTTATGCTTGTCATTCAGACAGACCCTTAAATGCCCTTCATATTTTTGGAATTATGTATTGATTTTGAAACATCTGCATCTTTTAAAATGAACCTTGAAGTTTCTAATACTAAAAATATTATGTGCTACGTGACTTCAAATATTTGCATGGTCCAATATGGAAGGTTGCATCCATCTGATCACCATCTATGGACCACCTATACAGATATTTGGGAAAAATTGATTTTTAGTATGTTTAGCCCATTTGCTATAATGACATATGAGGGATGCTTGATTTTAGAAGACTAAATTTTATCTAGCTTATCTGTTAATCAGTTAGGAGAGAGGTCTAAGTGCAAGATGCTGGAATAACCAGGAGCATTAAGACTGCTATTAATACTGAACTGATTGGAAAATTGGGACAGAAAGGCTTGGGTTTCTTCCCCAGCCATGAACTGCCTGTTCCCATGGCTGCACTCCAACAGCCTTACAATGTTACACATATTATTTACTGTTTTTATGCAGCAAGCATACAGTGCTGTTAAGCTTCCCAGTCCTTTCTCCAACATAGGTTTGGGACCTGATCAGCTTTCTGTGCAGTGTTCAGATGGCTCAAAGATATAAGTCCAAATGGTACTACTTGGTGTTTTACAAAGGGCTCTACAGAGAATAGAATAGAATAGAATAGAATAGAATAGAATAGAATAGATTTTCACCAAACTTCAGCTATGCTGGATCCAAGACTATTTAGCCTCAAGATCTCCCAGAGGAACTCCAGCATTTTTTGGAAGGTACTGGAATACAGAGCATTTGTTTCTTCTCTCCTGTATTCCTAATGCTGATCATTTTGCCTTTGGTTCCCTCCAAAGTCTCTTTGCCTATAAAGCTTTCTCTTGTAGATAAAATAATCTGCACCATGCAGGGCTTTTTTTTTTTCTTTTTTCCTGAAGGGGGAATTGATGTGCTGTAGTGAAGACACCACTTGACATTTCTATAAAATAAACTTGATCTTGACCACAAGTCAGTTTTGTGGAGTTCTTCCTCCCTCTCCAGTTTTTCATCTTCCTTTAGAAAAACCCAGTGTCTTGACATGCCCATTTTTGGACCTGTGTAGGAGTCCAGATGGATGTATATGGAGCCATTTGAAAAAAGACCAACTTCTTTTCTTTCTTTTTCAAAGACCAGTAAAGTCTGGATTTTGTTCTAGTCTCAACAAAAATTTCTTTTAATAGCATCTCACCAAATGATTTCTATCATTGTGTTGCTGAAAGCAACACAGAGTCATAGGGAGAAACTGCCAGAGTTTCTGCTATTGGAAACCTAATGCAATCCCACCAAAATCCATGGAATTATATGCAGATTAAGAAGCGGTGAATTTGGCCTCATGTTTCATTATAAAACTCAGTTTATCTTCCAGAAGGATGTGGCACACGGGGCTGAAAAGTACAGATAAAACAGGGCTGTAACAATCCACAGAGATGAATGCTGGGGGGATCAGCTAATGTTTGGGAAATGTCACACCAGTGAGATTTCTGCAAAGCCACTTGGATTGACTTGTTGGAGGAAGAAGTCCAACATCCTTGTGTGAGCAAGCACGAGCTGCATCCCAGGAGAGAGGTGGAATCCCCCTAACTCATACCAGACAGAGGTGATGATTTGCCTAGGGAAGGAGTCATCCATCAAACATTCTCTCTACCCCCATCCAACCCTGTATCAGGATCAAACTGCAAGTAAAGCCAGAATAAAGCAGGGATAAAGCCAGAAATCACCTAGGACAGGCCAGTGGAGGCAAACGGCCATTCATTAGTTGGAGCCACCCACACAGGGTGCAGAAACCAAGGTCACCTACCAGGGTCAACTGGGCCAGCACTGAGCAAGGCACTTACATAACTTGTTTCCATTGCAGAGACCTACACAAGGAAACTGAAATTGTTTTGAGGAAGGCTTAAACCAGCCCTGTTTTATAAAGGGCTCCCAGAACACCAAGTCTAGCTTATGCATGGCGTTGCTGTCCTGGTGGGGGTCCTTTAATCTTGGTGAGATGCTGGTGAGCCCTGCGGCACCTCTTGCTAAGAGATCTGCTTGGGGGAGTGATGTGTTTTCTTGGTGTATGCCTTGCTGAGGCTGGAAGAGGAGGAGATGCTGGCAGGGCAGAGCTCTGTGGGAGCTCTGCTGCGGGCGGTCTTCGCATGGGGGCTCTTGAGCCCATCATCTGTCTTGTATTATCTGGGCTCAGCCTGCTGAGATGGTTTCATCTGCGTGCTTCTGCATGGATTGTCTCCATCATGGGACTGTGAATGCAAAAAAAAAAATGCTCCCTCTCCTTGTGTTCACTAACCAACCCAAAGCTCTCTGTCAGGCCACTCACAAAGGAGTGACCACATTACAGCCACTTGCAGAGCCAAAAAAAGCGTCTGAGTTGTATCCTTCGGACATGGAACAATGAAAACAGGGCTCTATCTCCCAGAAAACATGAACTCTGGTTAGAGGTGGAGAGGGGTACACGTGTCTTTACCTCTCACACTAAATTTTAAAATTAAATGCTGGTGTTGGGGCTGCGATGAAAAGCAAATGATGTGTTTATTAGGCAGCGCTCGGGCAGGGATGCGGTGCTAGGCTGTGGCTGGCCGCGGGGTGGAGCGTCGCTACAGCTGCTCCTTAAGCAGCCCTTTTCCTCGGAATTACGGGCTCAACTCCTCTTTTTCACCGGAGGTCGGGAAATTCGTAACATTTATGTGGAGTGCAGTGGAGTAACTGAGCAGAAAGCATCGCTCTTTACTTCGCACAGCTGGTCTGGGAGGCATCTGGAGAGATGGTGGGTATTTCTTTCGAGATTATCTGCTGGAACTGACATTTTTATGTGCCATGTACTTTCAGTGTAAAAATGGTGTAAAAATTAGTAGGATTATTTCCATAACTTTGAATATTTTGAATGCTTGGTTATCCTGAATGCTTTGGACATTATGGTATCAAGAAATTTGAACTACCCAGAGGAAAAATTAAAAAACAAAACAACAACAACAAAAAAACCCAAAAAGCCAACCCTATTTGAAATGGAATTATCTAGGTTGTATCTCTTTCCTTTATGACATGCACACACATGCATGCACATTCTTATAAGGAAAAAAAATATTTCAAAATTACAAGGGAAAATGAAAGTTAATGGACTGGCTCCAGTTACACATTTTCAGATGAAAATCACAGTTATAAATTGCTCTGGCCATCCAGTGGGATTTGAACTGCTCTGTGATACCACATTCAGGCATTAATTGATGAACCTGTGGTAAGTCACCATTCATCAAAAGTCGCTGGGTTTTTTTTCCAGAGCACTGTTCTCTTCCTCCTTTCTTTTTAAATTTTCATATCAGTATTTAATCTGTAACATTCTAAATGCTGTAATTTAATAACTGGGAAGAGGTCAAAATCTTTAAAATAAATTATACACAGCACATATATATACTTTGAATCAATCATGGGACGTAAGAACAAGTCCTTACACTTACCCCTTTCTCATCATATTTCATTTTCAAAAATGAAAAAAAAAATTTTTTACTCCAGCCACAGGACACACAAACTAATTGCAGGTCAACAGCATTTGGTCTTAGTCAATGTAATTTAGAAATTGGTTAATGCAAGACTTTGAAAATGTGTTGGACCCACAAGCACACATATTTTCTGAGCCACTAAGAGACAAGGGACACTAGCCATCCAACCCAGGGCCATTTGCTAATCTCAGATGTGGGTGTATAAATACATTAGAGTTACAGAAACTATTTAATTAACAGGCAAAATCAATTACATTTTTAAGGCTCATCATCTAGCAAGATTTTTTGTTATGTCTCCTTAGCTGTGGACCACAAAAAAGTTTTAATCCAGGAGTTGCTGGCGCAAACTACAGCTTTTAGCAACTGGATCCAGCAGGAATGATCTGAGGCTGTAATGGTAAATTTCACCATTCAGCCATTCTGCCTCCCTGGGGGAAGATGCCTTCCACATCCTCCAGTTTACTTGTGCACTGGAGGAGGGAATTTGGCAGGGCTGCTCTGCAGCTGCTCAGGTGCTCAGTGAACAACCCGGCTGCCCCAGGAGCATCAGCTACATTCCAGCTTCGGACCTCCAGCTCCACGTGTAGCATCAGGAGCTGTTCCTCATCATGACAGACCAACCCTTTAGACTTCCATTTGGCCCAGGACATTTAATCTGCACTAGCACTTGCCTTTGTCTCCTTTGGTGCACGTCCTGCCATCCTCCTCCCGGACATAGCCCTCGTGACACTCGCACCTGTAGCTGCCCACGGTGTTGACACAGATCTGAGAGCACAGAGTCCCGTTGCTTGTGGCACACTCGTCGATATCTGGAGAGAAGCAGAAGTTAAAAATGTCATGTAGCTGGACTTTTCAGACCTCCAATACAATAAAAGACTTCTTTCACAGGTAAAAAGGTGTTTTTGTGGTTAAACAAGTGAGTGATTGCAACACTGCTGGAGCCTTTGGTCTGGAGTTCTGGGCAAGTTGCACAAATATTGTTATTAACACACCTGGTGTTTTATCAGTGAACATTGCTTGACAGTCTCCTTGCACTGAAAAGCTCACAAGCAAAGCTCAGCCCTGCAAACCTTGGCTCCCTGGCACAGCAAACCATGCAAGGCAGGGCGGGACTACATGTAAATGATCAGTCCTCAATTATATACTGGCCATCTGAATCAAACCCCAAGGATTAGTTTTAGTAATTAGGCCTGGTGATAATGCTTCAATATTAGCAAACACAGCTCACTACCTGCAGGAAGAATTAAAGGAAAAATTACATCAACCTAACACTTCAAAGTGTTCTTGGGTGTGTATGCCTTGTTATAGGTAATACCTCCTAATAATTCCAGGGGAATCTAGATATCTCAATCCTTAACATCGTTAAACCCCACATTTAATCTGTAATAATACTGAGAATAAGGAAGGTTTCAGATCAAAACTGACTCTTAAAAGACCTAAGGGAGCAGGATAAATCATTAACTAGAGGGGAGCTCAACATGCTCATCTACCCACCCAGGCAGTAAGGCTTCTCTCTGTTCCTGTGCCTCTCCCTGTCATAGCGGTATCCAGGATAGCAAGTGCACAGGACTCGCCCAAAATTGTCTGTGCACTGCTGTTCACAGGGAGCTTCGGCACAGACATCGTAGTCTAAGGGAGAGAAAAACATGGTTAGGAAAAATACCAAATTTAGTATGACAGCAAACATTTCACCTCTCTGCTAGTTAATATAGAGTTTAGTTAAATTGTTTTTAAGGATTGTCTGAATAAAAGCATAGGAATCCACAGCTATTCAGAGCTTTACAGCAGTTAGACTATTTCTTAAAGCTGAATTTTAAGCAAGGGTCACTTTTGCAGTTGGCAGATTTTAAGAATTCTTTTCACAGAAATATTAAATTACCTAAAACTTTTTCTTAGTTTTCTTAGACAGATTTTTAAGTCTGATAGCAACATTTCCTATGCAGAATACTGTGAAAAACCATGAGGCTAACTGCCAAAGCCAGGCAGAAAGTATACCACAAGGAAAAGTTAATTACATCACATGTTAATTGTTCAAAGTCAGATATAACCCTTCTAGCAAAGAGTGCATTGTTAAAAACCCATCATCTCTCTTAATAACTGCAGCATGCAGATTAGGGCATGTCAGTTAAATCCCAAAAGACTGAAGTCCCTGTTTGAAACCCAGAGGAGGGAAAATGTGTTTCTAATTTTGCAGCTATGCAGCAGCAGAACTGAAGTCCTGGGAATGGACACCAGAGCATAATGGGGTTTGACTCTCATCCCTGTCCTGCCAGGGGCTGGATTTGGCCCCTGGCATGGTGCTGGTGGCAGGGACAGCTCCCTGCTGGGGTGTGAGGGTTTGGCAGCACCATGAAGAATATCTGCCAGGAGACATGGGGAGCTGAAATGGCATCTGGTCTCAAAACCAGCTCGGGCACAGCCTGCCCGAGGTCAGGTTTAACACCAGAGCAAGTGACCATTTCGGAGAACATCACCCTGCAGAGAGCATCCAGGGGGCTCTGACAATCCAGTGAGTGGGTACTGGGGGCCACAGCAGAAATATCTCATCCATGCTCCAATCCAAACATGTCCAAACAAAACCTAAGTGGTTTAAGTGAGTTTCCAGCAAAGCACTGTGTTTCCATATGCGTAATTAAAACTCATTTTTGACTCACCCTAATGACTAGCAGATACCTCTGGGTATGATGATTGCTCCAAATAATTAAAATTAGCTAAGAGATGGAAAAGCAAATGAAAACACATTTTCTGTATGAATTGTACAGAGCACATGTATAGCACTGGGGTTAAAAGTGACAGTGTGCCAAAATACAAAAAAAGCACAAAATGAGACTTAACAAGATGCTGTATGTCACACCACAGCCCCTTAGACAAAAATGTACTATTGTAATAGACATATCACTGTAACAGTGCCAGGCATTCTGCTTGTCACCTCCTGAATAACAGGCATCCTTTCTTTCCTCCTTGCTTCACAACTCAGAATTCTGCCCCAGTGCTGTGAATGGCAATTCTAGGACCCCCAACAGTGACCAGAGTCCAACAGTGCAGAGCCATGAAAGAAAAACATAACTCTTGCCTTCAAACTGTTCAGCCTGGGGATAGTTTGGACTCTTTAGGTGATACTGGGCTGTAAACTCCTATTACATTTGGCACTACTAAATAGTCCCAACTATAAAACATTGCTGGTGTTTTTCCTGGGCATGGTTGCAATTTTCGTTTCCCACTGAAACAAAATCAGAGTGAGAACAGGATGGCACGCCCAGCAAGGAGGTGAATGTTCTGCTCCTTAGCCAGTGTACCCACTCAGGTGTTGGACTTGGCCTGTGCCATATTCAGCTATTCAGAGCAGAGGTGAAACAAGCTCTGGCCTCTCTGTTCTTCCATGAATAGATGTGCTCTAAAAAAAATCAGAAAAAGCCATGCTGGAAGGGGCCATCTCCCACCACAAGCAGGAGTGGCTATACATAAACTTTTCCTAGTTTTCCTTTTCCCTAAGAGGTGGATATGGCCCGCCATGTAGTCTAGTCCCAGGATGAAATATCCTTGCAGGCAGAAAGCTTTTTACTCATATCTAATCCAAACTCCCCTTACAGCCACTTAGGCCCATTATTTTTGTCCTCTTCTCCTCAGCCATAAAGAACATTTTACTTTCCCCTTGCAGCAAGTTTTCACATACCTAAAACTGTTATCATGAATCCCCTCAGTCTCCTTTTCTCTAGACTAAACAACGCCAGTTATTTTTATCCATCTGTCACCATATTTAATGTAACCAGTCTTTGAACATGGTTTTCATGTCCACCTCAGCACAGCTCCTTCATGTCCATTGCTCCATTTACTTTCACACAAAGCTGGGGAAGGGTCCAGGAGGTACAAATATCTCTGCTGGTGGTGCCACACAGTCAACCCAGATCACACAATGGTTGTAGGCAGGTCCTAGGTCCCAGAGCTCTGTCCCCAGGGCTTTGGTCCCATGATTTCCCTAGAAACTGTTCTCACATCTGGGATGAAATTAGGCCAAAACTGCTGCACCACCTGTGTGTGCTCTGCAGAACTGGAGATGAACATTCCTTCCCATGTTCAAACCCCTTATTTGCCAGCTCAGCCTAAGAAATGTGGTCTGAGGATGAATCAAAACCATACAATGAAGACCAGGCTGTTCCAGACTTTAGGAAAATGCAAAAGCCAAAGCAGAATAACAAATGGCTCTGCATATGTTTCAATGAACTCAGAAATGACAATGCAGCACGGAAAATTGTACCGAGGAAATTTTTGAAAGAACATTTAGTGAGGAAAGAGCAGATCTGATTACAGCTTGCCTTTAATAGATTATTTTACTCTGAATTCCTCCTCAGCCAGCTAAGGTAAGAAACCAGTGGTAGGAAGGGTGATCTCCAAAATAAACTGCTCCATACTGCATGTGTCCCTTCTTCACTCTATGATGCCATGAGGCAGAACCCAAGACTGGACTTGGCTGGAGTTGTGAGTCTCCAAAGCAAAGAAAAATGAGATCACACAGGAGAAAAAGGTGAGGAGCTGGTTTTAGACTCACTTTGTTGAACACGTGAAGCAGGAAGAGATGCTACTGAGAAAATCAGATACACAGAGGTAACTCCACTCAATGTTTCTTGAAGATCATAGCTCCCTGGTTCTGCAGCTGAAAGCCACAGCGAGAAGGTGAGTACAAACTAAATGAAATGCAGAAACTGGAGGCATAGACTCGTACTGTAATACAGTGATTTCTTTTCCTTTTCTAGGCCAGATGAAATATAACAGGAAGAAAACGAATATAGGATATGGACGAAGACAAAAGCCTTTGGGAAAGTCTGTTTAAGGAACAGCTGTCCCAGAAGGAGATTGGTGTCTTCCCAAGGCAGCTATAAAAGGGTGGACAAGGGAGGACCTACATCTTTGTCAACCCTCCTCCCTGCAGCCACTGCTAAATCATAGAGAAGACAGGGCTGGAACTACTTCTCACAGTTTCAATGGGCCAGTATTGGATTAAAAGGTGCAGATGTGCTCTAATAAACTCACATCTGTAATGCATTTATGTGGCTGTTTGTAGATATGGATTTCATACAGCTACTCTGTCAAGATTATGCCAAAACAATGTGTGAAGAGCCAAGTGATGTCTTGTAACAGAGTAAGTGAAACAAATACTTCAGTGAATCATCTTTCTCGTCCCTATACCAAGGGCCTGAGATTGTCTTGGATGTTACAGCAATTGCTGTGGCCTCTGAAGTTCCAGGGAAAATACAGATATAGCTGAAAAGGGGAAATGGAGAAACAAAGGGAGAGATGCTGCAGCCAGCTGAGAATTGAATTAGGGACAGAAACTCTCAGGTTATTGAAATGCAGTTAAAAGACAGGATTAGACAAAGTCAGTGGGCACATAATTAAAGCTGCTTCCATAATCACCTAACATCTAAGAGATGAAAATTAGAAGCCAAAACAATATATTGCAATGGCTCTCATTTTAGTTTTGCTCCTATTAATTCTCCTGCTGTATCCATTATGTTCAGTGAATAGCCAGTACATAAAATTCTTAAATCCATAGGAAAGCTGGAGGCCAGACTAGATTACTGGATTCTTTCCACCCTGAAAGGATTCAGGGCTTCTGCCTCCAACACACACAATGACCTCCTCACACTGGAGTTGTCACCCTGTATCAAACACGCTGAGACAAAACTCACTGCAAAACCATGGGACGGGGAACTCTGTGAGAGCATTAATTTCACCCAAACCTTACCCAGCTCCTCCAGGCACAGCGTCATCTTCAGCTGTGTCCCTCCTTTTTTTGCCCCCATCCCCAGCAATCCACCAATTATTTTAGTGTTTCTAGCCAGCAGCAAAGAAGACACAAATGAAAAATAACAACAGAAACAAACCCACAACAAATCCACCAGGATTAGAGTTTGGGTTATAATCTCTGTTGCCTGGAGACTGTAACTCAAAACTAGCTGATCCTCCAGTATGTTAATTTGTCACTTTTTTTTCAAAACACCACTACCACCAAAAACTAGGAAAATTCTCAGACTAAATCAAGGCTTTCCATATGACATCAAACAGAAGAATGTGTTGCCATAGACCAACTTTTTAACCTGCAGACAAAGTTTATTGGCATGTCGTCTCTGGGCATTTGCTCCTGCCTGGCAGTTCCTGGTCCTATAACTTCAGAGCCATATAACTTCATTTCATCCAGATCAGACCCATTTTTACTACTGCATGAACGTACATGATTAAATCTGCATCTTCCTTGGCCCCTGGTGACAAGGAATCCATGCTGATGGGAAACTAAAGGCAGGACTAATTCACCATCTCCCAGAGCACTGACAAGTCAAGTCAGCTGTACCAGATCCCAGGGATAAAAGGGGAACACCATTATCCAGGAAAGGTGAGCTTCTGGGTGCACAGAGTGCTCCCAGCTACCCAGCCCAGGGCAGAACATGTTCCTCTGCCTGCAGTGCAGCAGGTCATGGCACAAAATCTGCGCAGCCACGTGTACTCAGGGGAGGATCAAGGCTTGGCACACTAAGCAGAACTTTTGGAAGTTGTTGATCTTTTTATTTTCCCAACAATTTCTGAGAAACAGTTCCTCCCCACACTGATACATGAGATATGGCCAAGCCTGTGCTTATAACAGGTTGCTCTTCCAAGCAATGTGGAGAACAGGGCAGATGGGGAAAGACAAATGCATGGGGACATTACGTGTAAGAACAGTGAAATCACATACCTTCAGGGATGCACTGTCCAAGAACAAACTTATAACCCTTACAGCATTTTTTCCTGAAAAACAATAAAATAAATAAATGAATAAATAAATGTATTTTCTGTGGATTGGTGCTGCCTTTACAAACTGCCATAAGTGGGCTGTGGATGTGGTGAACCAAACAAGAGGAGGTTCCTGAGCAGTTGGAGGCCTCTCAGCATTACAGAACACAACAGGGAAATGCACTGCCTGGCCCAGGAGGGATTTCACATGACAGCACATCCAGCCACCTCAGGAGCCTAGGTCTGAGTACCCCAAAACTGACCCACCCAACATCCCAAGTAGTTTCCAAAAATCCTGCTGTCTTGATGATGACCTGTCTGGATGTAGCATAGCTCAGTGCTGTCCAAATACACAACTCAGGTCATCATTTTCATGGTACAGTGAAGGGTTTTCAAATATCCATCATTACAATGTAAACCTTCCGGAAGGGGGAAGTCTCAGTGAGGAGTATAGAGAGGGTAAATGTTATCAGTCACTTCTCCTATTCTAATAAACCTGGAGGAGGTAAATTAAAAGTATTGGGTATTTCAAGTGAGGCGAGGGAGAGTATTTTTATAGTCTGAGGGACAAAACTGTAGTGTGGAGTCATTAGGATCAGACACTTTTTATGTGTCTATGATATGAACAAAATCTGAATGCTGAGAAATTACTGTTTCTGACACACTGGCCTGTAAAGGCATCCAGCTAAACCTGTGGTTTTCAGTCTAAGTAGCAAACCACATTAAGTGCCCAGGACTCCCAGCAGTGCTCAGGAGCCTTTACAAATGTCTGTGTCCCTTATCACCCTGAGAGTCTCTCACTGCAGAGACCTGGTGACCTTCAAAGGGCCTTGTGTTGGTGACTACCAGGACTGCTGCAAAAGAAAAAGACGGCTATTCAGGGTATTATTGCATCAAGTATACATTAATCTGAAGGTAAAAAAACCCTCAGTATTTTACAAATTCACAATTTTCCAAGCCTTGTGGACATGCTGAAATATCTCCAAAACTGGGAAACCATCCATTCTGTCTTTTTCTTTCGTTCAATTAACTAATGCAGAAGAATGCTAAAGCCACATCAGTCAATGACACGACACTCCCCTGGACAACATGTAGCCATCACAAATCATCATTATGTTGAATATTTAAATCAACTATCAGTTGCAACTGATGGCTTAAAACAAACAATGCATTTCTCCAAACAATGTAAAAACAAACTTTGGCTCCATATTTTCCCCTCTTCCAAAGATTAGCTGGAATATAAATTATGCTTAATGAGTGTTGAACATCTGAAGAGGAAGCTTTGCTTTGTTATGCAAACAGTGGTGCCTCATTAGACTTCTCTCCAAACACTGCTGTGAAGTTTTATCTGCAAGACAAACAAATGCAGGAGGAATGAGTTCAAAGGTGCATTGGGGAGGCTGTTGATACACTGCAAGCCCTGCTGATGGCTTTCCAAGTGCACATTGATCTCTTCCTGTCTGCAGAAGAAGAGAGGCTTGCTTGTAGCTGCTCCTCAGAGGAAGATACAGCCCATCTTGAGAGGGCTTGGAGATGAGCAAGGAGAGGACATCCCTGCCATGAGATGCTGACCTGCAGGGCTGTGCCAGCCAGAACTAACCAAAGGAAGAAGCAGCTTCTATAATTTTTACCCTTCTCCATGGAATTCACACCTTGTTTTCAGGTTTAGGACTAATAAGACCTGTGTCAGCAGATGATGTGACAGTGTGCCCCTGGGTAAGGGGTCACCTGCTGGGCACCTTGCAGGAGCTGCCTCTCTCCTCTCAGCTTGTCTGATGATGGCTTTTGGCTGGATCCATTGGCTTTCTTGTGGCTAAAGCGAGGTTTTATCTGCCTGACTGGATTATTGCAAAAACCAAACCACTTGCCCCCATCAAAACTTTCTCCCACAGCCATACATCGAGAGCCCACCACATGCCAAGTTACAGCCATTAAACACTGCCCTGACATCCTGATGTTGCCCCAAAGCAAGCACAGCCTTGCGTAGCTCTCACTTAAAACCACCAGAAAATCATGTTCCCCTGGCTGATATCCAAGCGTTTGCTGAAATCCCTCTCTTCAGTGACTTCTTGCAGCAATGAGTTCCACAGTGGGATGAGATGGTTTTGAGAAACCATTTCCTTGTTTTCAGTCTCCCTCTCACAGGCCTTCCTTACTGGTATGGAGATTTTGAAATATTTTCTCTAAATATGCGCACATTCTTCTGCATTGTGAAAGTTTAAAATCATACTTAAAGAAGTGTTTCAGAAGAGGGATTCCCTGCCTTCAGGCCATGTACCAGAAACCAATTCACCATGATAATCTCTTCCCAGTTGAAAACTACATATCTCTGCTTTAGTGCAGCCTATACTCAACAGCACTCTTATCAGCATTATTTTGCCAGGGAAACTGCTACTTCAGGGTTAATGCAAAGGAAATACAATACAATACCTCTTTCTCTGAACATTACATCGTAACCCTGGGATTCCTGCATGCTTTAGCTTTCTACATTCTTAAAGTGAAATCTGTCAAAGTGATGGACACATGAGCATTGGCAAAGGCATTTTAATAGCAACAGTCATTTTCAGACATCCAGGTCCAGGCTGACATGTCTAATCAACGTTGCACAGCAGCAATCTCGTTGTACATAATGAGAGGTAAGAGGGGGTTCCTGCTGATAATTTTAGCTACTGGATAACTTTCAGCAAGGTGGTTGCTATGCAGCTGTGCATGTGGCTGTGCATGAAACACAAACACATGGCTGGGTAACTCCACCACTAAAACTTCAGTCACTGGGGAAATTAAATTTATTCGTTAACTTGAAATCTGGTTTACAAAGGATGAAACTTCTGGCAGACTTTTATCTGTTACACCTTCTAATGGAGTACTTCAGCAAATAAAAACACAGGAATTTTTGATTCTCATGCAAACTTTACTCAGGAATAAGCACAAGCCCAGATGGGCAGAGGGTTTGGGGTGCAATGATTTTGATCACTGCAACATCCACCTGTAAGAAATTCCATAGTGACAGGGACACCCCCAAAACTAAGCCAAACTTTTTTTTCCTCACAGGTAGCTGCTGGAGAAGCAGGGAGATATTGCACTTCTCCCCTCTGCTCTGGAGGTCGAGATGCTTCTGGATCACTAAATAACAGAAGTTGGGATTTAGGGTCAAACTTTTGACACCAATAAATAAATCCATGACTAGCAAGTGGCAGATCTGCCTTTTTTTCAGGATTTGTGGCCCCTTACCTAGCAAACTAGAGAGGAGCTGAGCTTTCCAGGAGCTCCCCTGTGTCCCATCACCTGCAGGCCCCCCAGAGTGCCCAGCACACAGGGTGCATCAGCACAGCACCCCTGCCCCATCCTGCAAAGCAGTAGCTGCTTGATAGCATCGCCTCAGACAGGCTGGACGAGAGGCAAGATGGGAGGAATGCGGCTTAATTAAGCCACTGCTTTATTAAGTTAGCTTATCTGGCAGCTATCAGCAGTAACTCATCCAGCAAGGACCATGTTTTTTCCCCATAATTGCTTCCACCTGGCGCAGAGCTGCTGTCACCCCAGCCCACCTCCTGCTCTGCACGGGACACCGCAGCGACACCGGAGACACCGACCAGGGCGTGCTGAACCCAGAAAATAAATACAGTGTGTGAGGGGGTGCAGTCACTCAGGGTCCGACAGCTGCTGAAAATCTTCAGAAATGCAAACAATAAGAAGACAAACATTGAAAATTATAATTAACCTGCATCTGTCTGCAGTAACATGGCAATGACTTGGGTTATAACAACAGCTGCTTGGTGCATTTATTGAGGTTTTGGAGAGGCAGCTCTAAAACTCTGCCATGAGTCATGCTAAAATAGATGATCCTTTGGTGATTGAAAAAAAGGGAACACAAAGGGGAAATGCAAGGGAAGTAGAAAAAGACAAGTTTCATACCAGTTTCAGACTAAACACATGTTAAGGAAGCCTTGCTAAAGATGTCAAAAGTGGGAAGAGAAGAGTCTGCTCTAAGAAATATTTGCCTCCTAGGAGCAAAGCAGACAGAGAAATCTCTATGCTGAGCCTGAAAGTGAGTTCTTAGGATAAAATATTGCCCTTACTTTATCTCTAAATGCTGACAGGAAATCATTCTCCAGGCTGACTCTTCCCAGACAGAGGTAGTTCAAGAAGAGGAACTTTACCTCCCATTCACTGGGGCTAGGAGAGCACACACAGACAGTTTCTAGAGCTCAGCTGAGGCCTGAGGTTGTGTCACTGGAAGATACTGCAACTCCATAGTTGGTCAGGCAGGTCAAATCCCTCATCTCCGAAATGCTCTTTCTGACTGAATGTCAGATCAGCTGCAGTTTAGGGGCAAAAGAGATGCTTAAGATTTTATACAGATTTAAATAGATCAGCACTGTTCTTCAAAGCCAGTGCTGGTAGAAAGCAATGATAATACACTGAAGAAATGTCTTTAATAAAAAAACAATTTCCTATTGGAAAGGATAGAACTTGGTTTTTTTTTTTTAATACCAGACTTCAGCCTAAATCATAACTTGAACTCAAAAGAACTTTTGCTGTGCTCTGAAGACGTGAGTTAGCAAAGGCCATGGGGATGGTGTTTTTAATTGCACAGAGGGCTTTGTTAGATCACTCTCATTGTGTCTGCCCAATGTTCCTTTTTTGATCACCCTGGCTTTGAGAAATACATGGTGTATCAAAAATGAAAATATAAAATACAGAAATGAATGTACAAAAAATAATTAGACATCTAGAAATAAAAGCCAGCGAGGTGCACTAAAAAACAAGCCTAACAAAACCAACCCCCAAACTCATTTTTCTTCTATATGAAACCCAAATGAGGGACAGGTTTGTCTGCCAAAGCACGCACAGACAAAGCCCATCTGCAGCACAAGTGTAGCAGCTCAGTAGCTGTGCACAGTTTCTCTGTAATTCACAAAAAGAGAAGATTTATGTCAACATAGTGTAAAACTGAAGCAATGCACTTTATTTTTGTTTGCCTTTCCATGGGACACATACCGAAATCTTGAGTAAGAGGGGATGGCCTCCCTGCAGACACTTGCTCAGCATACACTTTGCCATGATTTCCAGACTCAGTCCTTTTTCAGAGTTTTGTAAAGAGATAATTTCTGTTCACACTGGGTGTAATGCAAAGTCCAAGGCCAGCCCAAGCCCTTCCTGTCATCGTCCCAGCTGAGAGAGAGTGACCCAAACACAGTGAAGTCTTCCAATGCCACAGCACTTTTGACTTCTGTGTGTACCTCTGTGCTTCTTTATTTCTCTTAACTGACTGATCAGAGCAGGATTTGCCTGAACAACCCTGGGGAGCTCAGACCTCTGAGAGCAAATCACTGCAACTTACTAGCTGATTTTTGTGGAAGGCAATTTTTCAGTGGTTAAAGTATTGCCTGAATCTAAGTCTTGTTTTCCATTAGCTACTTAAGTCAAATAATTTTGCCCACATATAATCGTTTTCTTTCTCTTAGGGAAAAAAAAAAAAAGCCCTGCTATCTGCTCTTTTGCTCAACTCTGGCTATTAAGACAGATACCAGAAATGAAATCACATTCCAGTCATTGCTAATGGGAAGGTTTTGATAAGATTCACAGTTCCTGGACTCCTCTTGTGTGAACGCAAGCCATTGACCAGATCCTCCCCTGGCAAAAGCCACATACCTCTCTTGACTCCAAGGAACTGTGCCAATGCTTACCCTGGGAGACCCTGACTGATGCTCTTGAAAGCTCCTTGGCTGCTCCTGACTGTTAACTGACCCCTCCCCTCCTCGAAGTGCTGTTTCATGTCATCTTTTTATGGTCAAAGGGATTTTTATGGTGGTGGAGCATAAACTGTGCTTCCTTCTCCTAGGAGACCTTCCAAACCAATATGATGGTTTACAGACCCTGCAGAGCACAATATTTGTGAATGCTTGAAGCTCATTCCTGTATAAAAGAGAATACTTTGAGGTGTGGAAGAAGCCCTCTACCCCACGTGGGTATCAGTGGGACTTGGAGGTGATGACCTGCATGAAATGGAAAGATGCAATGAAAAGCAAAACCTCGCAGGTCTGGCAAATTTAGCCACCAGTAAAAAGTCTGTTCTTTTTACAGGACACCCTGACCCTCTGTTCTCCATGGAGACCTGTGCAGTGCATCTCTTTCAGATGGGGTTTGTGGTTTTGCTTATGCAAATGAGATATGATGAGGTATTTAGTAAAGATTTCAAACAACATCAGGGCAGGCAGATCGTTCCCCCAACAGGTCCCCTGTGTCATCAGGTCACCGCTCCCATGAGACCTTCACTTTTGGACTTTTTTAGGGCTTTGGGATGCAGAGAAAGGGATTGGTGTGAAAATCCTGCAGGCAGCCAGACCAGAAAAAAATTCTCATGAGCTTCTGCACACTGCAGAAAGAAGTGGCAACTAATCCTCAGCTTTCTCTCTCTCTTTTGGGCATAAAAAAAGACATCTGGAAACTTCTCTTGTGATCCTCCCTTTCAACACGTAGTGAAACAAAAAGGCCCTGTTGGGATTTCCACTTGAGCCACACAGACCAAGGTTCCACGCTTTTGGGAAAGCCATGGCAGTGTGCAACAGGGCCAGAACCAATGTTTTCCCTGGTCTGTCCCTGACCCACTCAGAGCCTCGGGGCTGCAAACACATTGGCCAAGCATTGATGAACATCTTTTTCTGCAGTGCAGACCAGCTGGCAGCACTGGTAACCATCAGGGCCTGTGTCTCAGCATACCAGTGACCAAAAATTACTAAATAAAGGTCTGCCTGTGGATGGCCCCTAACAAAGAAGGAAGCTCTCAGCAGGAAAACGTTACACAACTTCAAAAAGGTAATGACCTCGGCTGCCACTGGAAAAGCCATTTGTTGGATACTTTACATGCATGTAAACATCATCCTCGAAATCACATATGAGATTCCTTCAGTGCTAGACTGTACTTTCTTCCGCTCTTTCTTGGATTTTTATTTCATAGTTCGGTTTTTTTCCTTAACACAAGGGAATGTTCATGTGGTTTATCACTAGACAACATGTCAAAAATAGCAGAATGATTAAATAAAAGGCTTTTGACTGTTTTCATCTGCTTAGACTCAGCTTTATATACATGCTGTCAGCTTTGCCTTGCTCTCTTTTCTTACAAATTTCTTTTATTTCCTGGCATTGTACCAAGAAAGTGATTTTGTTTAGCTTTGCAGGTGAAGTTGGTATGGATTCTGCAGAATCAAGTCAATGTTTGACGGGTACGAAATCTGAGGGGAAGAAAAAAAGGAATTTTATACAATAATAGCACAGTTTGCATTTAATAAAAGGTCTAATGAACTGGCAAAGTATAATGCATCCTTATAAATATATAGTAATTTCTATGAACAAGTAGCCTTATAAATAACAATTTAAATGATGCAGATTAAGCCTGAGTTTTAAAATAATTCACTGCTTTGAGATTTAAAGCATGAAAATTGAGCAAAAGTCTTTTTTTCCACCATCTCTGACTTCCAATTAGAGGATTAGAAGCCAAATTTCCTTCCAAGTCTGTAAGTAGTATGTTTTGCTGACGGCACACATTCAATTATTTATCTAACCCAAGGTGAGCCAGAGTACAGGACTAATCACAGCACATCTGTCCTGTCTCTTGGATTTTTTTAAACTTCCATGACTCTTCATTTCGTAGCTCCAATTTCCTACCAAGTATCCATGTGAGATAGAGAGTAATAAATTCCATTTCAGGAGGGAAAGCAGAGCCAGAGCAGAGGAGCTGCACTCATGGGCTGGCTGCTGTGCTGGTGCTCGCTCACTGCAGTCAAACAGCAATAAATTGCTGGCAAGCTCTCAGATTTACTGAATCCAGTCCAATGGAGCCCTGTTTATATAGCATCCTTCATCAACAAGATCACAAAAATGCTGCATAAGCAATGTCTAATAAACTCCTTTTGATAAACAACAAAAGGAAAGCGCCTTTTACACACGCATGAACAGAAAAACACATCACACAAACTGTGCCAGGAAGTCAGATCTCTAAAGCTGCATCTCCAAACAGGACATAAATCCCAATTAACCTTCAGAGACAAGCTAGTCACTTTGTCTACATTTGCTTACTGGTGTGCTGATATTAAAGGGCCTGATCCTGGTTCTGCTGCCGTCCCTTCAGATCTGCCAGAAATACATGTCACGCTGGGGACAGGCTTGGATCAAGGCTCAGGATAGTGGGTGAGGACATGCTCAGCTCTGAGGATGTGCTACAACTGGACTTCTTGGAAGAACAGTTCCAGAAAATCACTCTGACATAAACTTCATCAAGTCTTGCTGACATTTGTCTTTGAAATGGTTACAAGACTCTTCCTGGTTTTGATGGATTTGGGATTTGGCATGTACCACTGCTGCTGTACTCCCCACCTGGGCACAACATCCATCTGTATCTTAAACCATCATCTACACCCTAGACACAGATCCAGATATTTAATCAGGGTATTTAATAGATATTTTAATTTGTTTTTTGAACAGTTTTTGAAATTCTGCTCCAGGAAAAGCATAAGTAAATAAGTCCAGCCAGGCTAACACTTCCAACTTAAATAGTTGGAAGAAATAGGGAGAGCTCAAAGCCTTCAGCTTTTAAGGAAGTCAAATAGCATGGAAAAATGCTTGAGGAAAGATACATCTTTGAGCACCTCACTCTCCACACTGGCTCTCCATGATGTCCGAGATGACATTGTGGTTTCCAGGCTGGAAACTGAGAGCATGAGGATGATGTCTGCATTTGGATACTCTGCCTCTCTGTGGAAAGCTCACAGTGGAAGAACAAGAGGCAAGCAGAGCATGGAGGTTTTTGTGTGGATTGTCTCTGATTACTGGGACAAGTGAAAATCGCAATGGTCACTCTCCATCTGTAGACAATGGGTGTGTGGTGGCTTTCTCAGAGCACACATTGTGCAAATCTAATTTTATACATTATGAATTCCATAAGGGTGTTTAGCAACTCCTTATGCCTAAGGATTTTTATCCTTCCAGAACTGGCTTAGAGTCACTAGGGCATGACCCTGCTTTACAACAGCTGGGGGATTTTTCAAGGCAAGGTCTCAGCCAAGAAACAGACCCCCCTCCCAATAATTTTAGAAAAATAGATTCATAACATAATTTGAGTGGCAAGGGACCTTTGGAAAGCTTGTGATCCAAGTGCACCTGACAGCAGAGGACTGCTCAGAGACTTGCCCAGATGAGTGTTGAATCTTCAGGGATGGAGATTGCCTCACTTCTCTGGGACCCTCTTCTGAGTGCTTAACTGCTTCACTGCCTATTTTCCCTTTATATCTGCTTAAAGTGTCCCTGCTGCAGCCCATGGCTCTTGTCTCGTGTTGTTTTGCAGTGCATCTCTGATGAAGGCCTGGCTTCTTCTCTGTACCCCACCACGTCTTCCCTGTAACTCCTCATTAATTAGGGGAAGACACTAATTAAATTCACCCCTTGCCTCCCTCTTCTCCAGACTGAGCAAACAGATTTCCTTGAATACAATGCACTCCAGACCCTGAGGATTTTAGCTCCAGCTTATTGGTGAATGTATGAAGCTGTACACAACCCAATCAAAATGTAACACTAGCACATATTCTTTAAAAAGATATTAAAAAATTGGATACAAACAAACAAAAACTAAAAAAAAAGGAGAAAAAAAGGTGATCTGATAAATTGCAGCGCAATGGCAGCTTTTGTCCCGCATCACTATTTTCTCTTCCACAAGAGAAGTTTAAAAGAAGGAAAAGTTTAAAAACAAAGTAGTAGAACCTGAATGAAATACAAACAATATTATTTTTTTCATTAAAGTATTGCAAACAGAAAAGTTGGCCAGTTATGATCACTATCTAAGCAACAAGAACTTAAAATTGTTTTTAAAATATAATTTCAACATCAATAGCAGCAATGGAATTAAGTTCTTAGTGTAAGCCCTTGGAAATATCTATAAAGACACTAAAAAGATAATATTTCAAGAGCGTTTCACTGATCCAGATGTTTCTCTCTTTTCCCCCTCTGTTTTATTGTTCCCAGAGAAGACCTTATAAATATTGAAACTGTTTATTAAGTATACAGACTTAATGAATTGGACAAGGGAAGAAATGATTCTTAACATAACATGTTCACAAGTCAGACCCATGTTTATTGTCAATGGAGATGATAGCAAAATACTCTCTATACAAGAGTAGTCTCTGTTAGGACAGAATCTGTCTCCATGAACCACTTCCAGCATTCAGAAAAGATTAATTTCTTAGACAACGCAGTATGAAAGTTTGCTGAATTATGCAGTGATGCTGTACCATGTCCCTAGTGCCAAGGTTTATTTTTAGAGCCACACATCTGCAGGTTATTTGTTGCAGGATGGGGTGATTGGAGTGCATCCTTAAACAATTTCCTAAGTAGGGAAGCATTACTGGAACGAGCAGTTGTTTATATGGTGTCACTGGAAGGCCTGATATCTGGGATGTGGCAGTGCTGTTGGAGCTGCCTGGGTAGCTGAGACTGCTCCAGTTATCCTGCAGTCAGCAGACAGTTCACAGGACAGCTTTTGGATGTGGCACTGAGCTCCTCTGCTCCAAGTGGCAGGAGCAGGAATGCCATCCAGCCATGGGCTGCAGTGATTTTGGCACGGAGGGTGGTGCCCTATCAAAGCCAGTGCATCCCGCTCTTTAATTTATATGCAAACGAGTGGCATGACAACAGTTCTAAAAACAAAATGCAAAGCTGTTTTCAGAAACTTCTCCCATTTCCCCACCACGCGGTGTCCTACACAGGACTCAGTTTTCAACCCAGCCAGAGCCAGTCAATTGCCTGTTACCCAAGTACTAATTGCAGGAGCAACCACACCATGCCCTAACTGATCAAACCACAGCCCCAGTCCCGGTTGTTACTGCCTAATTTAAGGGGATTGGCATTGGCTGCTGCTCTTCTTTCTCATCCTGCTGCTGGAATACAGTTTTAGCTCTGAATAGCCTACTGAGGTTGAAGACAAGACTTCCACAAGATGCTGAAACTCTGTTGAGACAACTCACCCCCATTTCACTTGATATTTGCTATCATGTGCCAGTTGAAAGGAAGACTCTCCTCGCTCCTAGTCCCCTCTAACCCATTTCCTCAAAAACAGAGAGGAGGTCTGCTACCAGGCATGATACCAGGGCAGTCTGAGGCAGGATGAAGCACTTTGCTTTGGACAGCTATGAAACACTGAGAGCAAAGAAGTAGAAATGAGCCAAAGTGGAGCTGCTGTGGGGCAAACTCCTGCTGCTGGGACAAAGACTTTTTGTGAAGGTAAAAAGTTTTGGGATGCACAAGGGAGCTGAGAGGAAAGGTCACAAACCCAAACCTGGATTCTCCCTCAGGTGGGCAGTGAAGATGTGGTCCTGAGCTGGTGAGGGTGACTTGTGATGGATGCATGGAGACCCTTGAGCATGAATTCTGAGAGGAAACCTGATGGTTTGCAGCACTGTGCAATTTCACTTGTATTAATTACACTTCCTATTAAAATGGGGTTGTGTTTTCAGATACTGGTGCCTGCAGGCATAGACCAAAGTTGTGTTACTACATCCTTTCCTAAAACAAATGCACACTGGGGCTGACTCTGCTGGAGCTGGTGCAGCAGTTCCATTACAGGCAGCAATTCTGAGCTGCAAGCATTGGAGTGACTCTGGTGTTTGAAGCATCAAAATGGGCTCATCAATTGGGCTCAGAAGAAAAAACCTGACACCAGAGTGAGAACAGTCAGGGTTATAGACCAATTTACCCAGGAAGATTGAGCAGGCCCCTCAGTTTGCCTCATTTCATCACTTTTCCCCTTCCTGCAGATCATCCTGGACAACTGCCCTGTGCACCAGCCCAGTTGTGACATTCAGTGGTTTTGTCTGTGACTGCAAGGTCTTTTCAACTCACTTGCAAACGTTTGTTTTCTTCTAGTGATGGGACTTTGCTTTGTCTGCCTTATTTCCGTGACCCACAATGAGGGCAAACATCCTGCTGGGTGTCAGTTTTAAGACGTGCTTGCTGCTGGTCATGTTCTTGTTTGCCTGTGGGAACTCATCTCTCCCCATCACTCTGCCACGGGCTGTTGGTATTTCTCTCACAATGACACTTTTTTGTTGGCTGATTTTGGTGGTCTGGGCCAGGCTGCTGTTTCTTGGCAAAGCTCAGTGCCACCTTTCTGGTTCTTCCTTTACCATTAGTACATTGAAGGTATTACAGCATAAATATCTTGCCACTGTAATGCCTGTTCATACCTAGGAGACACGTGGAAAGATGGTCCTTGAGGAAGGACCTGAACCTACCTGCACAGCCCTCCATGGGTGTGGCACCATAAACCTGAAAATTTCATGTCTCTAACACTAAAGTTACACAACTACTACAATATGTGCCTTCATCTCTGCTAATGCTTTATTCTCTGTATAGTATTTAAACATCTTTTTCATGTCATAGCAGTAATGGCTGAGAGGAGGCCCTAGTCAAACCATCACCATGGCCATAGGCAAGAATCATCCCCTTCATCTAAAACAAGCCACCAGAGAAAGTCTGGGTGATTTTTTCCTATTAACTATCCTCCTCTAATATGTTTTGTGCTGTGTAATTCCTAAACTCCCACAAATTTTCAAGCTGTTGTTGCACTTAAACGAGTAAATACAGAGTGACTGCTAAGGAAGTGTAGGAGATAAGAGAGCAGTGTATTTTTTCTGCCTGGCTTATTGTGACTGGTGTGACTGTGGGTGACAGTCACTTTGCGTCTCCACAAGTTAATTTTAGTTCTTCCTGGAAAGAGCAAGTTTGTCTAAAATGTGGTCTTGCAGGTAAACACACTGCACACCCAAGGCATCTGTCTGTGCCAGCCTGTTGAGATAATGCTAAATTTAGACCTAAGGCTAAATCAGTATCAGTAAAAACAAGATTATAATTGCTAGATTTGTACATCAGAACATCCATTTTGTGTTTCTGTTCCTCTCGGAATGTACATTTTGTGACACTTTGTACTGCTTCTACGTTACCGCCAATTTATCTACATGTAATACTTGTGCATTGTCTTTAAGTACATTGTTCACTCTGGAATACTTTTGTAGAGGTAATCTTTCATGCAGAATTAAACAAACCAGTTGTTCTCTTTCCTACCCTATTCACAAGTTGGTTTTTATTTCTGAGACACTCCAAGGAAGAAAACCCAACATTTTTACAGGCTGAGATATCAATCTGATTCTCTAAAGTTGTTTGAAAGCACTATAACATAACTGGCTCACTCTAATGTATTTGGAATAGAAGTTTGGCATGTGGTGTAAAGCAGACTCCCCCAAACCCATGAGTGCAAGCACTGAGGTGAAATCTATATTGTGTGCATTCCTTGAGAAATTTCATCTCAGTTTGGAATTTTTTCCCACCTTTCTACTAATGAAGTGCTTGTTCATCAATGTTACAACCCGATGGGCACAGTGTATATTACAATCTCACCATCTGCATCATTCACATTCCCAAATGTGGAATCTCAGCCAGATGTCTGACTTATCTCCAAGGCGCTGACTTCAGACATATGGTTTTTATTTAAATGAATCACAACACTAACAGAAATCCAGTATCTATTATCTGTCACAATTGCAGATAATAACTCAGAATAAATTTAAGTTGAGCTTTTTATTGTTGCCCACATAGACAGTTCTGTGGAGAATCTCCTAAAATGCAGTAATAAAATTTGAATGAAAGTTAAGGCAGAATGTTGAGTTGAGTAGTTCATTATAAATGAAGTTTCAGGTTCTATTGAAAGCAGAAGAAAAATGTGCAGCGTTTAGTAACATAGAGATCCTGAAGCAATGCACGATACAGAGAAACAATTCAATGCCAGGACATGAGGCAACTCCAAATCCATAGTTCTATTAATTCCTTTAAGGATCCAGCAAAAGCCTGTGCACAGTATTCAGCAGTAATGATTGTCATCATGTGTGAGGGGGTTCCTAACCTGAAAACAGCATCGCGCTCTCCTGTTTGCACACAGAGCTTGAAGCTTCTACTCAGAACTTGTGTGGTGTTTGCTGGCACAAAACCCCCCACTTAAAATAAAATGTACACATTCATTTAGAAATGTGTTGTGTTACATTTTTTGCTCTGACTTGGATTTCTGGACCTTTCTACACTCTTAACTAGCAATGGTAGTAGTAATAATATGTTTTTACTTCCATGATGTTAACCACTAGGCTACGAATGCTGCAAATAGAAGAAAGTTCAACATGAAGAAAATTGATAGTTCCTTACTTAGATTTTTTTTCTTCCTACTTCTGTAATTCCATTATTCCAATTCCTTAGATTTGCTACCAAATAAACACCACTCTTTAACTTTCACAGAAGTATTGGTGCTTAGGCTAGATTGACATCAAAGTGTGCATGTCACGGACCAGAATCTCAAATCCTTATGCAAACCCTGACCAGAACAATAATTCCTGACTCGATATATTTTCAGCTATGACAGGTTGCAAGGACCAGGACAGCCTTCTCCACGTTAGCACAATTTGAGTGCAGGAAAATCAAAGCAATCATGTTCCTTATTATAACTGAACAGAATTTTCAGTGAAGTGGCAGATTTCATATAAAAACCACCATGTCAGCATGCATAGGGACAAATGTGCCCAAGTACAGGTGTCTCTGCCTCAGGGAGGGGCGAAGAGAGGACCTCAGCCTGGCAGTGGCAGAGCAAAACTCCTAACTCTAAATGCTTTGCTTGAGACACTTATGCAGAGAAAACCTGGGCTTGAATTTTCAGCAGCGCTATCCTATTTTTTTAAACTCTTCCAGAGCTTCAGTCCTATGGAAGGTGGTCAAAGGCCATGAAATGATGAAATTTGCACCAAAACCCAGAGAAGGAGATGGTCTCCTTGCTCACTCTGCTGACAGTCTCCAGCCCCAGCCCTTCTGTGGTGGGGACACCCCACAGAGGAACCTCCTCAAACCCCAGCACCCCCATGCACAGATGCCCCACCCCATGTGGGAGGCTGGGTGTGTGCCTGTGATTTGACAGCCAAGCACTGTGAACCCAAAACTCCTCCAGAGAGGGGTCAGCCTTGAGGGAGCTCTTAGGGGAACTCTGTTTGCAGAGCTGGAGACAAGGGCAGCCGCCCCCTCAGCTGTGCAGCTCCCCTGACTGTCCCTGTGGGTTCAGCAGTTTCGTAAGCCAGGGAGAGTGCAATACTAAAACCATTGTATTTGGACCTCTCAGGAAACCCTTCCAGAAATGGAACTTGAAAAAAAACCCTCCAGACTACAATCATATAATTAAATGCTGAATCACAGCAGAGAACCACAGAAGTCCAGTGAAAATTGTGCTGGCAGGTGATTAACGCTGGCTTTTCTTAATTTGTGAGTGCCAAGACCCTTTGCATGCTCACAAGGTCACTGTTATGTCTAGTGGTGACTTTATTTGCTCATTGTTTCCTGCACATCAAATTCCCTTTCAGTGCTGCTCCATCAGAGTTATTGCTTGTCTCCCTGTACTTTTTCAGCCAATGTCCAATTCAACAACTTCATCTGCTAGAACGTTTTGACGATGCAGTCCTGCAGAAGATGGGGTCAGAGCCCCTCATGAGACACCGTGGGCTGCCACAGCAGCTCAGTGCAGCCTGAGGTGGGACTCTACCATCCAGGAGTGCTGGTGGATGTCTAAGTGCAAACACCTGTAAAACACAGGCTGGTGTGAAAAAACATGGGAATTGGCACTCCATTCTTTGGATTTTTTTTTCTAGCCCAGTGTGGAGTCCATATACCCATGTCAGGGTTCATGAATTAACCCCCTTGAGAAACCAGCTGAGGGTGGTCCACCTCCAAGCACAGACCCTGACTAACCTGATTCTTCTCCAACAGCTTGTGCCAGGAAGCTTCAAGCACTGCCCATGTTCACTACCTGATGACAAGGGTACTGGCGTCACTGGCCAGCTCAGATCTCTGAATTTTCATTGATTCAATTCCCTGTTTATACACAGTGTAGTGCAGCAGAGCTCAAAGGTGTCCAAGCCAGGTTTGAATGTGCTGGTGGGCCTGGAAGGGGGGCAGCTGCCTGAATCCATTGCTCTGCCCAGGCATTGCTCTGTGTTGATATATTTCCTTGCTCTATGGCTTTGGGGATAAAACAGGGACAACAGGACTTTTATTTTCTTTTTGTTGATATCACCACAATCACAGTAAAGTAGCCACTCTGATCAGTTCCTGCCAGGGGTGATCTTTGGAGTAACTGCTGCTGAGGATTGAAAAAAAAAAATAGCTGATGGTTTTGCTTGAGGAGCAAGCTCATGGCTTGAGATCATCCCCTTTTTTTCACCTGTGTAATGCAAAACCAGCAGAAGCCTCCTGCCCTTGAAAGCTGCCCAACTATTTAGGTGCTGCCTGATCCCACCACAACTATGGAAGGATGGGCAGGATGGGTCTGCCCCTCCATGAGTGATAAAGCAGTTAAGAGAACATATGAGATCTTATAAAAATGATGAATTCACTTTCCACAGACAGTCCCGTAAGTTTTATGCTGCTACCTACAAAAACGTCAACTGCACAGTTTCTCACTGGGATTTAGCTGTTGCATTTTGACAGCAGTGGAAAAGAACAGCAAAATGGTCAAATCTGCTCTTATTAGAGCTGGGTAGTAAATTACATGCTCTGCTCCATCCACAAAGAAATGTTTATCAACTGCTGCCAAAAACCACAGCACCCTGGTGTTTCCTCAGGCTTGCTTTCCATTTCTACAGCCACTGAGGAGGCTGTTACCCTTGGGAAGTCTCATTTAGAATAAACAGTTCTTTATGTTCATTATCGTGATTTCCCAGAGAAAGGGCTGGAGGAGCTAATTAGCAACTAAGCATGACTGGAAGCACCAGGATGCGAGTGCATCCTCCAGGCTGAAGAGCTACAGCAAACCTCATGACACTTCCTCTGGTCTCAAGGACACCTGGGCTCTGAGCTGGGGAATTTCTTCTTTTTTATTTGGATGACAAACAGCTCCCTGGAGGAGGGCAGGGGAGAAACCTAACTACAGTGCTCTTTCAGGAAATGACTGATTCTAAGAAAAATATAAGATGGACCTGAGGGCCAAAGTGTTCCAGTTCCTCACCAAGAAGTGGGGTTTGCAGACCAGGCTTGACTGACTCCCTCAAAAAGGCAAAAAGGAAATTCCAAGACCCCCAAGAACAACTGTTTTGGGGGAAGCCCAGTTTGCATTGTTTGGGGCTTCTTTGAAGTTCAGTTCAGCCTTTGGAGCTGTTTGTCCCTGGTTCAGTGTCACCTCTGTGCTGAAGGCAGGTCCAGCCAGGCTCAGCCAGCTCGGAGCTCAGGCAGGAGCACCCAGCAATGCTCACAGCCTCCTCATCTGCTTGGACCAAGGGATCTGGAGCAGAACAGCGCTGCTGGGGCTGGGGGCTCACACCGACTGTTGCCCAGTTCATCCCCCTCATTCCACCACACCAGGGGTCCTGCACCCAGCAGCTGTGGTCCATCATTCAACCAGTGAGGGGAAGACAGCACTGATAAGCCCCTTCTCGGAGCAGGTCTGTTTTAAATCCAGCAAGATGAAGCATTTTGCCAATTAGGGAGTTAGCCACAGATTTTGCCAGTGGCACACATTTTGGTTCAGCTTGTTGCCTTCATTAGATATTTAGCTCAACTTCTAATAGTAGGGGTTAATCTCCTCTAGTCAACACGGCTTATTAAGAGATCACAGTAATCCCTGTATGGGTTCAAAATCAACAAGTTAAAAATGTATTAACCTACGCAATGCCATGGCAGATTAAAAGAAATGACACTCTTACTGCAGCCTATCTGTAAGCTGGGGGCTGGATTTTGTTCTGCTGGATGTACTACCTAAAAGAGCTGTTTGATAAAATGCAACTTAATTGCTGTCTGATGTTTTTCTAACAGGCACAGAGATTGTCGCACTTTTGAAATATCTAAGATTTCAAAGACCCACAAAGACAGTCTTCCAATTCCCACTGGCCTGCAGGAAATGCTTGTAACCCATGAATTTGAATCAGAACAGTGCTTTTTTATCAAATCTTGTTCAAGTTATTTTTTTCCATTACCAATTTCTCCCCCCAAAATCATTATTTACTCATACATTCTTTGCTACTTAGAAACACAGGAGGAGAGAACAAATGCATCAGCCAGCAATGCACTGATGATCATCACTGGAAACACTAATGACTTCTCACTCAGCAAACAGATTTTGATGTAGGCATGTCTAGTTCAGAGAAGGAAGCCAAGAGAATGGCACCATTTCACATGATAGGACATAGAGATGGCCAAACCCCTTATGTAACACAATGGGATTGTAAGTGTGGTTAAAAACAAAACCATCACTGGACTGTACTGCATGCACGGTGCCCTGGAGACCCGCCTGTCCTGGATGCAGCAGGGCGTAAAAAAAATCTGGGCTATTTACATGGATGAGGAATCACGGCCAGAATTCCACGGCATCTGCAGAGCCTGGGTGAGCCAACGTGCTCTGGACGTGCAGGGAGAGCTTTGCAACTGCACGAAGATGAATCTATGCTGCATGGGCCTGTCTGCCTTCCCCACCTCAGCCTACCTGGATTTGCCTCCACAGGCCAGCAGGCAGAAAGGGAAGTGAGGAAATAATGTCTGACAGGGGGGAAATAGTGTTTAAAAAGGCAATATTTAAGTTTCCTGTTGCACTAAAAGCTAGAAAACACATGCAGGATGAGCTGAAAAGGCAGGTTTTGATTTGTAAGAAAATTCAGCATCACCCTGCTGCAAGTTCGCACAGGTATCCCAAAGGGCAATAACCTATATTCTTTGCTTTGGAGTTTCCAAAGTACCTGAAAAGGCAGGGCACTGTCTTATGAAAGCAGAACAGCAATGAGGCAGCCCTGTGACTGGGGTGACACCACAGAGCTGATCCCTCCTTGCAGGGACCTGCTTCCCCTTCCACCAACACATTTGGGGCCAGCAGTTTTCCCACAGCCAGCACAGAGAGCCATTGCACGGGGCTACCCAAAGAGATGGGCTAATCCTGGGTACCCCTTCCTCACCTCTTGTCTGCTGCATGTTCTGTACACAGCATCACCCAGGAAACTGAGGTTCCGGGAGCCCTCCCTCCACTGCAGCCCCTAAACAGACTATGGGGTTGATGGTCTGTAACCCACCAGCTTGCAGGCAGGGGAAAGCTGCTCCCAGGATCTACAGGACTGGGACAAAACACCTGAAGGCAACTCTAAACATAAAGTGAATTGCACCCCCAGCTCCCAAAGACCTCACCAGAGGACACCCATATAGGCTGTTCCTGGAGTGGGGGACAGATCTTCAAATTCCTGGAGAAAAAGGACAGGAATGTTCAAAGTCATGGAACAGTTCTGCAAAAAAACTTGTAAATAAGACAAGAAGTTTTCAGTGAAAAAAAAAAAGAAAAAAAGACAGTGAAAAGGAGGTGGAACAATGGGCTGAAACTCCAGAATGGTGGGGAGCAGGCAGATAAGGAGCACTGCTGTGCCATGTCTCACTTCATAAAGTCCAAAGATAACCCAAGGAAATAGTGAGGCAGCAGAATTAAATAAACCAGATAAGAAGTACTTTTTCATGCAACACTAAGCTGCAATATTTGGGGTGAGTTGGAGGCTAGAGGGCTAAGGAGGTTCACACAGGACTCAGACAAATCCATGAGGGAGGGCTAGGGCTAGGTAAGCACCACAGGTACAAGCCTGACTGTTCCCACTGTCACAGACAGGCAGAGGTGTTGCCAGCTGCAGATGGTTGGTAGCACAGCACCAATCCTGCCTTGTGCTGCTTTGTGCTGTCAGCATTTTATCTAAGCTCATACAAAAACACCCTCTCAGATCACCAAGTCCAACTATTAACCCAGCACTGCTAAACCCATCACCAAACATGTCCCTGAGTGCCACATCCACCTGTCTTTTAAATGCCTCCAGGGATGAAGACTCCACCACTTTCCTGGGCAGCCTGTTCCAGTGCTTGACAACCTCTTTGTGGAAGAAATTTTTCCTCGTATCCAAACTAATCCTCCCCTGGTGCAACTTGAGGCCATTTCCTTTGGTCCTAAGCTTTGAAGCTCTTGCTGCAAGCAGGAATGTTGAGGAAGAGCAGCTTGCTCTCAGCCTACCCAGCTACCTGGGCTAGTTTGAAAGCAAGATAAAGCAGCTCCCCGAGTGTTATGACAAGAAGCTTTTCAGCAAAAATGAAGCAGGGAGACTCTGTTTACAAGAACCACTTGTAAACTGAAACCAAGACCCAAATCTGAAAGGAAAACCACATGGCCATAATCTCTGCCTTGTGAAAGGAGTAGTAATTACAGTTTCACACAGCAAGCTAAATGGTCTCTAACCAAACGAGGATTACAACTGCATTCCTGTATCATACCTGACCTGGAGAGTGCTCTGAAGTGTGGGGAGGGGATCAGGCCTCCCCCCCAGCTGCATTACATGTCCCTGGCACAGCTGGACAAAAGGTTACAGATCAGCTCAGTGAAGTTTACATAACAACCCAAATGATTTTCCTGGAATGAAACCTTGACATGAACATTTCCAGGGGGGATGGATACCAGCCTGCTTCCACTGTTTCACTGTCAGCAGGAAACGTGTGAAGTATGTGGCGGGATTCTCCATGTTTCATAATTCAACCTTTAGGTGCTAAGTAAGTGCGGATTGAGGAGGCTGTTGCAGTATTTATTCTACCAGCAGATGTTCCATGCAAAGCCTCGACTTCAGTTTGTACTTCATCCCAGCTGAACAGTGGGTTAGGTTGGGATTTGCTCTGAAGGACTGGGCAAGATGAGGCTCACAGGGGCCAGCAAATGCTGCACATGTGCACTCGGACAGATACAGATGGATAAACCAGCACTTCTACAAGCAACAAGACTAAATACCATGACTCTTAACACCTTACAGCTACAGAGAAGAGATTCCACCAAGGGACTCCTGCACTTCCATTCTGGCCATTGGAAGGTGGAACAACTCCAGGGCTGAGCTCCTTCAGACACCCATCTGCCTCTGTCATGGCACCCATGGAAATGAAGGGCTGGCAAAAGGTCTGAAAGCCAGCCAGGAGTGACAATGCAACTGGAAAAACATTATGGGATAGTGGCTTTGCAACACTGAGTAATGCCAACAGGGAATGAGGGATAGCCTCAAAGACCAAAACCAAGGTCTGGGTTAGAAGGTCTTCATCATCAGCTCTGAAAAGGAGGCAGCAGTGTGCACTAACACGGACATTCAGTCAAAGGCATAGTTAAATGTGTAAGAAAACAGGCAAGCCCTTGTTCTCCTTGGGAAAACTCCGGGGACAGACACTCTTGTACCCACAGAGCTAAGCATCCTATTGCACAGCCCTGCAACACGATTCTCACGGGTTTTCACATGGTGGGCACAATGAAAGGGCTCACTGCAAAGCCCTCACATCAGCAGGGACCTCCCCTACTCCACATCACCACAAGCAAAAAGAGCAGGCGCTTGCACAAAGTCCTTACCCTCAAACAGCCACAGTCACTGGTCTCGGTGCGTGGGGAAACAAAACAGCCCAGCAAGTCAGCAACCTCACACTGCTGAGCACTGTGGTGCAGACTGAGGCAGTGGTGCCTGCAATTCACAGCATTCTTTCTGACCAGCACTTAGTGTGGCAAAAGCTCACATTAAAGTGCCTGAAAATCCGCTGCAATTGGTGCTTGCCCAACCCCAAACCCCTGTCAGCTCAGATCCCCAAGCCGCTGCTGCTTTTCCCAAGCAATTTGCAACATTCAGCTTTCACTTGAGAACTCAACACGCTGCAAATTCCAAGAAAACTGCTGATATTTTTAGCAGCATCACACTTGGAAACCAAAATCAAGAAATAATCCTTAAAGCATGCTCCAAAATCAAATAACTCAAGGAACTAAGGGCTGTACTGACACCCTTTTCTAGCTAAGCACTGGTTATGCCCCAACATATTTCTGCTGATTGAGTGGAGGCACATGTCAAGCTTTCCCTACACCAAAAATAGAGCAGTCATTTTTCAAGAGCTGAAATTTCACCAGTGGCTGCTGTTCACTGTGCTAAACATCATGACAAGCTGGCTTGTTGCAGAAGGGAGTTGTTTTCTTTGTTAATTATGCCGTTATTTCCAAAAACATGCTTTAGATGATAGGATATAAATCTTTCTGGGCCTCTCCTAAGCACATTCTACCCCACATAAATATCAGCAGTGAAGAACCATTTGACAAAAGCACTGGTCACAAAAGAGGAATAGGGGGAATGCTGGTGAGAAGCACAGCTCTGCAAAAGCACAGCCGCCAAAGAAAACAGGGCTGCTCTGAGGCTGTCCTTCGTGCAGATGAAAAAACAGATAAAAAATGTTAACCCCACAGGTAGCAACTGTGCCACAACTAGCACATGTTTCTAGTTCCAGGTGGTGTTTATTATTTCTCCTCTTCCAAGGAATTACAGCATCTTTAGAGATCCTAGAAACTTGTAGGAGACACGATGACATCCACAACACAATGCACGCTGAAAGTGCTGCACAGGGCAGGGACAGGAACACTGCTGGTTTTTTCTCAAAGCTGAAAATATCCTCCAAGATTGTTCTATTTGCCCTGTGAGATAAAAGTACAGCTCAGACAGGACCAGGACAAACAAGACAGGATTGATCTGCTGGAGGAAAGAGGGAGGTAAGAGTGCTGCCAGTCGCTGCTGGGTGCTCAGGCAGGCAACTGCCTCACTGCTGGACATTTGTGACAGTAACAGCATCAGAAAGGAGATGGGAAGAACTTTCAAGAAATAACCCTTCCAGATGAGAAGGACCCCAGGAGTGACCAGAAAATGCATTGACTGAGCTCAAATGAGTCACTCACTTCTTCAGTTATATGATCATGCCGATTCCTCTGTAGCATTTGACTGGAGATCTGTGGTTTTGTGTTTTTGGAAGAGACATTTCACCTTTCGCAATAAATTCTTGACTGATGCAAGCACAAAGAGATGCAAAGAAAACACTGGAAGTGATCTTACCAAGGGGCTAAGAAAACACTTCAAACCCACATGTCAGCTAAGGACAGATTCATGTGCAGCACGTCCTTATCTGTGCTACGGCATTTTTTGAAAGCATTATTGCTATGAGAGATAGAGAAAATTTACTAGCATGCATACATTTCCAAAAAACATTTTATAGGATTCAGATTGGAGATCAGAAACTGCAGCCAAGAGGAAAGATTACAGGATTAAAAACCCTGTATTGAGCACAAAAGTCAAAACATGACTGCTCAATCAGAATCAGGATTCTATCAGTTTGAAAAGAAGAATGTGTTGCCCAAGAGATGTTTTCTAACACTTCATTCTATATACTGAACTTATGTATTGAGCTAGGCACAAACTCATACACAAAAAAAATAAGTAGGTTCTGTGAAGTTTATGAAGTTTCCTCCTTTCTTTGCCAGGTAGCAAGCGGAAACACAGGGAGATTTAGACACAAAAAAAAATTTTAAAATCTCCACTTACTGTGGAGTGGCTTGTGCTGACAAGAACCTGCTTTTTCAGTTTTTGCACTGTTCTGTGTTTGAAGCCTGGTTCCCACTGACTCTGGGTCTAGATATGAGTGCTCCCTACTACTGTAAATGCAAACTGAAATCCCAAGCCCAGTGTCACCTAAGAAAACAGATTAAAATATTTTTTGCACCAGAAAGTACTGGAAGGTGAGCTCCAGCTCTCCGAAGCTTTGCCTTCTGCAGCCATAGCTTTGCTTTCACATCTTCTCCTCCAGCATTTCAAGAAGAAAAGGGTCATACAGAAAAACACCCTCTTTGAGAGGAGTGAAGGGAGATAAAAGAGAATTTCACCTTCCACTCCATCTTCTCTGCTGGGCAGACACCACTTCTAGGGATGCTGGCCTTGTGCAGAGATGTTCTGGCATGGTCTCATCCATCCACCACCTCCACGAAGGATGTTCCTTTCCTGTGCAACCATCACATGTGGGGTCTGCAGCACTGGGTACCTTCTGGTACATTGCAGAGAATTTGGGGGTGCCTTTTCCTCCCTCTCTTTTTCACACTTGCACAAAGAATACTGTCAGGCATTGCTCTCCATCTCCTTTCCCTTCATGCTGCTGGATGATAGGGGAAACATAAACCACAGGACAGGAACTTCTCACAGTGATGATATTGCATGGTAACAGCTACCCGCGTCTCTTTTTAGTTTAAAAGCTCAACAGCCACCACTCCAAAGTGATTTTAAACAAGTTCCTGTAGTTGACTCTGTGCTGAAATATTATTTAATTTCATATTTCTCAAATCTCTGTCAAAGGGAGAGAGCCAGCTATACTCTTGGGTTTCTCTTTAGTTTTCTTTTTAAACACATCACTGCAATACTAAGCAACCCCAGCTATTCTAATGAACTCTGTTTTAAATGCAAAACATGTTTTTCAGCACTCAAAAATCAATCAAGCTGCCAGAGATTGCTAAAATAGCTCATATGAATTCTCTGCCGTTTTTTACATGCAAAGGTCAAGCCTGGGAGATGAGCAGGCACAATGAGTTTGCAGACTGGCTCCATCTGTTACACATAAAGTTTGGGCTTGGCAGTGAAAACACTAGAGGAAGGGGGGGAAACCCAAGCCTTATTGTCTGTGTTTACTAACTGCAGGACCTAATCTTGCAGGGAGCTGAGTGTCTCAAGCCTTGGTAGGGTGGAGGGGACACACTGGTGTTCACCCATCTTTGGGGACCTGCACAGAGGACACCTCTGCTTCTTTTTATTAAGTCACAGAAACCTGAATGCTCTTTGAAGCTTTCACTTTGGCTTTCTCTGTGCCTGTCCCACTGGCTGGGATGCCCATGGCTGATATGGCATAGGAAACACATCTCACCTGGTTTGTCCTCTGCACCCCAAAATGTGGAACAGGAGTAGTGAAAGGCTATGCCTGTTTGAACCTCAGGACAACCAGTGCTGCTGGCGCAGCTGTGCCCTGTCTGCAGACAGTGATAAAGAGGGAGTCATGTTTTTAATACCAGAATGTGAGAAGACCTTGTATCAGCAAGGACACGAGAGAGAGAGGACTGCACAGCTGCCTCCCCAGCATTCCTCCCCGCGATGATTAACGAGCGCAGACCATCGGCTGCACAGCCGTAATTGAGGGTGACACGCCAGCAAGGCCCTGTGTTTGTGCAAGGATGGAGGCAGCCCAAAGCTGCTCCAGGGGGAGAGGAGTGACGGGGAGCTGTGGGCAGGCAGGAAGGCAGGGGTACTTGCCTGCCCTTGCCCTTCAGATGCTCAGCATTTCAGCACTGCCAGGTCGCTTTGCCTTGGCTCAGACAGTGCCCATGGAAAGGCAAGACAAGTGGATCTCTTTTCACCTCATTTCTACCTTCAAGAGGATCTCTTTTCATCTTAATTTCTAACTTATGTTCTGATTCAAAGGGTTAGGCGTTCCTCTAGCACTGGAGGTATTTTTCTCCTGTAGTTCTTTATCAATGAAAGCCAGACTACTGCTATGGGATGCAAGGGACACAAATACACCTTGCATTGACCCGGCAAGGCTGGAAAGTCAGTGTTGGCCTGGGGCAAATCATCAGCTGGGGCATTCATTCAGAGTGAGTCACATCAGGGGCCAGAAGTGCCAGCCTGGGTTACTAGCTAAGCAACAACCGAAAACAACTCAATAAAGAGTACAATGTTATTGCATCTTGAAATTACGCTTGTGGTAAAATGAAAACCTTTGCAAGAAACGCAAAAGTCTGCCAGATTAGAGCAGAGGGCAGAAGGAGGAGGAGGGCTATTAAAATGGAAGTCAGATCTGAGCTTCTTGTCAGGCTGAATTCTTTGCTGTGAATAATAAGCTTTTACCACAAAGAGAAAAGAAAGTTTGTTCACTAGCTGGGGTTTTTCCAGAACCCACACAGCATCTAAAATTCTACAGCCTTTCTTATCCCAATGAAAAATAATTACTCTAAAGAATATTCTTCAATGAACCCTTAGGGGACAAATTATGATACTTCACTGGAAACACTCTGTTCTTTTCCCTTCGCAAAAAAATGTTCTTGTGCTTGTTTCCAGGAGGTAGGCAGGCGAGCACCGCAGCCAGCGGGAAGGGTCTTTGGTAATCCGTTTAATACTGTGTATTCCGTGGCAGCTTTTCTGCACCATTCATGATGGGGATGCTTCAGTTTTGTAAAATTCAGCAGCATCCATCCATCAGAAGTCCCATCCAGCAGCATCCCTGCAGGAACCCCCAGCAAAGGTGCTTTACAGCCCGGGGTCAAGCACTACAGGCACTCAAGAGGCACGCATTTATCTGCATTTGTCAGCATAAATCTTCCTATAAGCACCGGGGCAAAGCTGGCCAGCAAACTCGGTTTTAAGTATCCAGGAAATACGGCTTGTACACAACAAAATAACTATTTTAAACAGGATGCAATAAGCTTTCCTTGTAAGATATTTATGTTGCTGCGATGTTTTATAAATAACAGAGGAAAAATAGTAAATAAAAAAGGATTGGGCTTCTTGCGAACACACAGACTGTTTCAATCATGTTGGATGTTGCCAAAAATGCTACTTTATTGTGCCTCTAGCTGCCACTTATCCAGAGTGTCAGATACACCTCAAAGAAGTGAGACACAAGCCAGTGATGCCATGGACAACCTTTGTTTTCAAAGACTGTAGCGTGTTTTTTTAATATACCTCCCTATCTCACCTGAAGAATTCTTGATACAGGTGCCAGAATCCCCACTGCTTCCAAACATGTATTGCGACTAAAAAAGAGTGAAAAAACCTGAAACCCTAACTTGCACTGTGGAAGCTCACAATCCAGCAGGATGTTCAGGGACTTATTAATGCCTGATTTACATGCAATAATTAAAACAGCTATCAGTGACATCATTAAATTATTACCAGAAGAATTGCAGAAGGAAAGGGATTACTTCCATTACCTTACAAATTTTTTGATTGAACAGCACCAACAAGAAAAGCCTTGGAATCAGTTCACATGCAGGCAAAAATCCAAAACAGAGTATTTTTGAAAAGCAGCATTCCAGATTCAGCATTTTAAAATAGCTACAATAGGAGTTATTTTATTTACTTTTCCTTTCTTTATGTATAACAATGGTGTGTTCCAGGCTCCCAGGAAAATTATTATTAGTACTTTGTTGATGCTGAAATCTTGGATTCTGCTCTGTAGGGCAGGCAGGGTGCATTCACAGGCCCCTGCCACAACAGCGTTGCAGTGGTGCTGTGCAACTTGTTTTATTCTAAACTATTCCTTCCTCCCATCTTCCAGAGCCTCCTCTAACCACTGTGTTATCTCTTACTTGATCCCAACATGGTTATTACTCACTAAATGAATGGTACCTTCGCAATCATGTCACAGATAATAACTGAGAGGATGGCATTGCTTCAAGTATTTTCTGTAACTGTGCTCCACAAAGAAGTGAGATTTTATTCTGTGCTATAACATAATGCAAATTAATTCAGCTCTGTGAATTTTCAAATCTGATTCAAGTGTCACGTATATACATCTATGTACGAATACATCCATTTAAAATGAAATCCCATTTTTTGAACTATTTCTCAGGAGCTCCCTCCTCAGTGGCTTGTCTCTGACTTGAACAGACAAGGTCAAAAACTCCAGACAGATTCATCCAGCACAGGAAAAATGCTGATTAATCTAAATTCAAGTGTTTTCCATGACTGTGTCAATTTTGATGACATTTTCAATTAAAAAAAAAAGAAATCTCAGATAATCTGGAAAGCATTTCATATACAGAAATGTTTCAGGCAGCAAAATATTTTTAAATTCTTATTTTAGCCCTTAAATCAGGAGATAGCATTCCTCAAGTATTGTTATTTCCTCTTTTCTGACACATTTGTTTGTGAACTCTTTAATACAATTAGCGTCTGCTCCTGACTTGTGGTACTCAACCAATCCCACGTCCCCTGGGTTTGCTCCCAGCAGGGTGAATGACAAGCCTTGCTCTCCAAAGGACTGAGAATGTACAAGTGCTGCCAAACCATAGCCAGGCTTGTGGTGCTGCCAAATAACTCAGGTAGCTTTGGTGGCAATGCCTAAGATATTAATTTATCCTTGAATGTAAAATTTTTACTTTAAAAAGTGGGTGTCTTATTCAAAAGAATCTGAATAAGGCCAGATTTTTTTTTTCCCCACAAAGAAAACACTGAAGCCTGTTTTCCTGCTATTCTCAGTGCCTGTAATTTACCCATAAACTCACCCACTGTTTTCATCCATGACTTCTCCAGCACTGATTTGGCCAGTTTGTTTGCTGTGATTTACTTTTACATACACTGCAAATAACAGTGTCCTGTTTCCATGGGTTATTTTTGACCTAGCAATGCTTCATTTACACACTGCAGTCCGTCATTTTTCTCCATGCTCATTCTACTGTTTTGGTTTTCAAACGTGGCAGAACCATAACACAACCATAACCCCCCCACATGCCCCCCTTTAGGGACATCAGCTAGGTAACCAGTGACACTGAAAATATGTCTCCAGCTTTCAATCTAACTCATTAAAGGCAAATTTCATCTTGTAAGTTCGTATGGCAACAGTCCAGGCCACCCCATGGCTTTTGACATGATATGTAAATATAGACAGATGCCACGTGTGCACTTTGAGATGTGAGGTACAGCATTTTTGTGAAGATTTGCATTAAAATAGCATTTTAATGATTGAGTGCCACCAGCTGCCGCTGTAGCTGGGTGTGGAGTCTCCTCATTGCCCAGCTCTGAGCACACCACAGGGCATCATCCCACATCTGCTTTCCAAACAGAGGGCAGTGACTCACAGTGCAGATAAACCAATAAATCCCTGGGTAAACAGGCTCAGAATCTAAATATCAGAAAGGGGGCTCTGTAGTTGATTGATGAATAAAGACATCAGGCAAACCCTGCTGTGATCTCATTATAATTGCAGTTTAACTCTCCAAACTGAGCCAGTCAGTGGTTTGATCTGCTTGGAGATGTGGTGGATTCTGATGCTGGAGCTGCAGGATAGGATTTGGATACAGACTATTAAGTCTTTGGCAAAGTATAGGAAGAGAAGATGTCTCTGTAAGCAGAAGATTGCTCCTCATGAAATCCGTTCATGAGAAGCATGCCTTCACATGTAGACAGAGAGGAGAGAGTCGTATTCTTCTCTAAATATACAGGACAAACATCATCAGAGGGAGTGAAGAGCAAACACTGAGGTTGAGGAACTGGGTCAGGCAAAGGAAGGAGAAACTGCACATGAGTCATGTAACAAGCTGGAAAACGATCCTTCAAAATCACAATGGCAGCTGGCACAGAGCAGGAATTCTAGGGAGTGTGGAAGAGCACACAGCAGTGTGCACATGGTTTGCAGTGTAAAAGCTTTTCAGAAGGAGCCTGAAAAGGATCAGAGATCATCCTTTCCTGCAGCCACTTCGAGTACCTGTGGGGATGACTTTACTTTCTCTTCTAATTTTCAGCTAGCAATCCAACAGTGATAAAGAAGACATCTCCCTTAGCTCTGGATGCCAGCAGCGAGTGCTTGCCTTTCAGTCCAGTGGGTACTAAGCAGGTGGTTAAGGTCTATGGAATTTAAATTATAATTGTGATATAAGGATAAAATTCAAGCTTGTCTTACATCTGCAGACATGGTACAGCTGAGCATTGATTTCCAGGGTGGTTGGGTTCTCCCCAGCATGTTTTTGCACAGTGGGGCAAAAGCCCAGAAAGAGACCTGGGGCCTGACAGCTGCTTCACAGCACAGTATTTGACTGCTGCAACGGGGCTGCGGGAGGGGATTTTGGACCGCTAGACATTCCCCAAGATGCACAGACCAGCTCATAGCCCCTGCTTGTATACTTCAGAGTGCTGATTAATGTCAGGGTGGAGACTCCGGTTGTTCCAAAGGCTTGCCAAGGCTGAATTCAGGAAAGATACTGACAAATAGACAGTAGGAATTGCTATTGAAGATGTGTAAGTTTCTTGCACATTTTTAGGGCAACAAGAAGTAGTTTTAAGATATCTGGTGGCAATAGATCATTTAGTGGTACAGGGCCAGAAGGAATGTGTGAAATGAGCAGCACAGCAGACTGGGGAGTCTCACCTCATCCTACTGCAGACATGCAGGTAATGGTGCCTCCTGCCAGTTTTTGGGCAGGAATTAAGAACCCTCTTTGAGAGGTTTGATTACCTGAGCAAGATTTCTGCTATGCCAAGATCCCAGTAATTTAGTTGTGTGAACTTTTTTGAGCAAGCATTCTATGTGTGTGTTTGTGACAGGTGGAAAAATAAATTAGAGGATGAGAAACCCCCACAAATTATAGAGAACTGATCAGAAAGCAAAAAGCAGGGAACATGCAGAAGAATGAAAAAAGAATACAGTAAATCCACTGAGAAGATTGCCATTGATGCCAAGATACATGCATCAATGTTTAGACTTTCATGGTATGCAGAACAACCACTGAACATCAAAGGAGAGTTGGTGAAGGTACTTCCTACTTAAATGACTTACAGAGGCTACAAAAAGGTGTCATACAGACACTGCCTAAATCTGTAACAAATAAGGTGTCATACAGACACAGAGATAAGAGGGGTGATGAGAGGGTTGATGCTACTCCCTAGCAGGGAGACACCTCACAGTTTTGGTTTAAATCCCTGTGTTTTACATTTGGGAAGCAGTAGCTGCTGTGTAGCCCCTTGGCTGATCCCTTTGCTGCTGTGTACATGAAAAGCTTTGAGAGGACTCACTGATGACATGCTACCAACATTCTTGCATGGCTTCCTTGTACTACCCAATCTCCTTTATCCTCATCTCGCTGTCCTTCTGCTCCAAAAGTCACAACATTTTGGCAGAGGGGCTGTTCCTCCTGCTCTGTGTTGTACAAATATCCTCCACCAGAGCTGGGAATGCTCTGGGCTCTGGGATGGCACAAATAACAGCAACCCAGACCTCACTTTTACTTCCTTAGCTTGTGTAAACATGGGCATGAACAGGTTGAGGAAGGAGGGATAATAATCATCCTCCTGCTCATGGATTTGGACACTTTACTGTTTCAACTGACGTATGTGTCCTTAAGCTAAAAGCAGCAGAGCATCCCTGCATACCAAAAAGTTATTTCCATTGTTGGCTGGGGGTTTTGATTTACAGCATGAAAACAGACTCACAATCAAAGCATTGCTGTGTATAGTCCAGCTGAGGCAGTATTCTTGTAGCAGTTGAGAATTAGACAGGTTTTAGAAGCTGGAACCAATTGCCAGTTACAATGAAAGAGGAACCTCTACATAAATGGCTCAGGATTTCCTGTTATTGCAGATTGATTTTTGTAATGCAAGGCAAGATTCATTTTTTTTCCCCCCCCAATAATTAAACACATGTGAAGTAGCATTCTTTCCAGTCCACAACAATGACTTTCCTGGAGATTGTTTTGACAGCGCTTTCAACTGAAATATTTTTTCATTAATATAAATAAGTTTGTTTCACAAAGTCATGACTGCACAATGATATCACAGCACACCAATCTACTTTTTGAGGAAAGAAAGATGTTATTTTAAGAATGTTCTCAAGACAATTCATTGTAAAAAGACTATCTTAATCCACTCCATTTGCTGGAAATTTTTGGGCTTGCTGGCAAACATGAGGTGAGAGCAAAAAGCTTTAGCATAAGGAAAAGTAAGTTAAGTTTGAAAAGTATATTACTGTTTCATACAAGAAAACATAAAAATTAGAGTGATTCAAGTCCACTGATGCTTATTCCTATATGGTATTACAAAGGCAAACTTCTCAGACAGTTTATTGCAGCTCATCTGTAAAATAACTGATTTTGATATAATAATGTGCAGAGCTTATTACTGCCTGGAAGTGGACAATGGCCCCACTCCAAAGCTTGTTGATGTTAGTGAAGATTCTTACACAGAGTTTAGTATCTTGGTTAGCAGGAAGCGCACTGTCAAGAAACTTGTTTTTTCAAATACCATGATCTAACCACTAGAGATAACTCAATGGTTTCTAACAAGATCAGAAAATACTAGCAGGGTAAGCAAAAATTAGGACCAGTTTGTGTCATTCCTTGTCAAAGGGAACAGTCACTCATACCACAATAATTCTGCTCAGCACTTTTCACTGCAAAGCCCGTGGTCCCCACAGTCCTGACTCTTCTGGCAGGACTTCTGCTCAAAGCTGTGTGTGCTCTGCATCTCCCAGAGACCAGTACCTGCTTCATGCTGCATCCTCCTTTCTCCCTGCACCCCAAGGGTGAAGCACTGCCAAATTTGCCCTGTTTCCAGTGCACATCCAGAGCCCTGGTTGCCCTCTCTCCTCTGCAGAGGCCTCTGCCACCTCTGGAAAGATGAAAGTGGGCCATATCAAGGAGATTTAGCCATAAAGCAGCGAATGGGCTAGTGGCCACACAGCCCACACTTCAAAGGGCAATACACTTCTTGGGTCTCTGTCCTGGAGAAAGGCCTGTGTGCAATAAACATCAGATAACTGAAGCCTGAAATGAGCCCTTTGTATTTTCACTGTTGCTTTTTATTAAATGTGGGATAACATATCTTTTATTACCTCCAGTGAAGCAATTCATTTGTACCCACAGTGGCTTTGGGGAAAGACCCAACTTCATTTTCACCTTGACTAAGCCCTTGCACCCCTTGCCCCCCCTCTTTACTGTTGCTTTTTGTGCCGAATGAATGAATGCTCACTCACGCTTCAAAGTACATGGCAGTTTAAAAGGCCTTGTTTGTTAAGATCTCCCAGCCGTCTGCTGGGGAATTCCACACAAAAGCAGATCTCCCCTTAGGGATTATTTCGCTACCTTTGAAGACTGTTTGCCAGCATGGCTGCTTTTTATTTGCAGAGGTATTTCAGCCTTGTGAACTGGCGGACTGTATTACGCACCGGGGATGGCTTCACTAGAGCAACTTCACAGGCCAAGTGTCTAAATGTTGACTTGCTGTTTTCCAGCTCCCATGAGGCTTTTTTTTTTTTCCCCCATCCAGCCTAGTCCTTTGAAAAGCAGCTGGACAAATCTTCCCACTGAAGCTGAGATACATTTAAGGATTACGGGTGCAAGTCCCACACCAATCCTGGTGTTGGCAGCCCTGCCATTTGCCCCTAGGGACGTGCAACAGAAAGGCACCAGCACCTGAGACCTCACTGTCAAAGAGGGCTCATCACAATGGTCTTTCCACTTTCTCCATTAAAAAAAAAGGTGCCTGCAATCCTAAAGAATCCTGAAGCTGCAGGGCTCCAGGCAGACAGTGCAGCACTGAGCAACATCTTAGTACGACATTCACTACTGGCTTGCTCAGGCAGCATCACCATCTCATGGGCTTTCATGGTGCTCCCTCATTCAGGTCCTTTGTTTTCCCTGGATGGGTCTGGATGTCTGACTTTGGGATCTGGAATTCATTAGGTAGCCAGGTACCTTGAAGTCAGCCACTGCAATACCAAAATCCCTTTGGGATTAGCCCAAAGCAACACATCTAATGATACCCAACAGCTGTAGTTGACTCCAGAAGGATTCAAGACAGTCAAATGTGATTGAAAGACCCACTCCTGAAACAAATTGTCTCCTTTCTAAAATATGCATGCAGGATTTTCCTGAACCAGACAGATGCATCCTATCTTAGCACTGAGCACACACATCTCCTTCTGACTCCAAACTGGGATTTAGGAGTGCTGAGAAGTTTTGAAAACTGAAATGCAAAGCCTGAGCCTGAAAAAGCGCCAAGATGAAGGCTTTAAAGCTCATGAGCTGAGACACTGGGGCCAGCACAGTGTCAGCAGGGGACATAAAAGATGGGAGATGGGGGACAGCCCAGTGCACATCCTCTGTGTGCAGTCAGTGCAGGCATCCCATATCTCCCTTTGCCAAGTTTCCTTAATATTTTAGAGTAGATAAATGATCTCCTTAACACATATCACACTCTTCTTTAGATAACGTGAAGGGAGGTGAAAAGAAAACAGACAGGGAAGACAGGCAACCCCCCACACTTTAAAAAGATACATTTGATTGTAAACACATGAGCTTAACATTTATTTTAAATTATTAAGTTTAAGAATTAGTTCTGGGCATGTGCTGTAAATAAAACTAGAGAAAATACAAATGGTTTGATTCTTTTTTATTGCATAGCTATGATAATGAAGAAGCTGCACGGAACAACTATAACTGTTATAACTCATTTGTCTAAGCCATTGCCCTAATTGTCTGAACTTCATTTTTAGAAATTCACCAGCTAAACCAAAACCTATTTCTAAGGCCAAACTGGAATGAAACAAAGGACTTCTCCCATGAGGTAATCCCATAGCAGAAGACTGCTTTGTCCCATGCTATTACCCAAATACTGCCAAGCTGAAGTTTCTGCTCAAATTGTTTGCGTATGTTCAACTGGAAAAGTGTATGAGGAATGGCATGGATTAGCTGTACTTGCTGTTGCTCATGGAGCAGTGCAGGCATGTCAGGCCTGTCAGTACAGATGGCAGATGCTCAACTTCAAAAAGCTGCACCTTCAAGTGAAGTGCAGAAACTCAAAACTGACCCAGAGTGACAGCCATATATTTATGCCTGCAAAAAACCCTGGCATATCAAAGCTGAAAAATTAAGGACCAATAAACCACCACTTCTCATTATGTCACATGCACTATGATGTAAAAATTTATGATTTATTGTCATTTCTGATTTTACGTTATGGATCAAGAAGTTAAAAAGTACAGAGAAACATTCAGAATGGAGATGCTGGCAGTTTCCAATATTAAGTGAAATAGTGGGATAATGACCTGCCCTTGCTATTAATAATAATTATACAAGTTAATTATCAGCTGCTTAAGGTGGGAAGATCCTTGGCAAAGCAGTCTGGAAAGCTGCATTCACACAAATCCAAGAGACACCAGAAAGTGAACAGACATGGGAAACTTGCTGGGAAGAAACACAGCACATCCCAGAAGGAGCTTCTACACATTCATAAATTCTAACTGAATGTAAAACATCCAGGAAAGAGACCTCAGAGATGTGAGGAATCCAGTGAGAACATCTGTTCGCTGCACAGGAAGATAAGTTACATAGCCAAGAAAATATTACATTGCCTCAAGAAAGATAAACTAGTAGTATTAATTTTCTAGCAATAGGCTTGAATCTCTAGAAATAATAAAAGCCAATTCTTGTTTGGGGGAACACATAATTCAACCTGACCCTCTCAGAAAACCTGGTCTAGAGAGGGTTATTTATCCTGTGTAATCACAAGAGGGGATAGCCACATGAGAGAGAGACCTTTGATACCCAGGTGCTCAGTGAGAATTGCACTCAGGAAAGGACTCCTGTGTCTGTGGCACTTGGGATAAGAACCCACTGGCAAGGACAATACTGGGTATTAGCAGAACTCAAGAAATGCTTCCAAGGGCTTAAAGAATATGCAGTTTATGTCTCTGATGTCAAATACTCATACAAAATTAAAAGACATGGTAAAAGCATAGCTAGTTTAAATCTTAGAAAGAACAATGAAAAATAGCCTACAAAAACTGGAGGAGTTTTGGTATCTGCCATAGGCATCTTTCATTTTAAACATACCCAGCCTGGTAACATAGCATCTGTGCTGACAGTGGGAAAATATCACTCCCAGCAGCTGCTGAACTCATTAGCATCCAGCCTCTCACAGCCACCCTGAGGACATCCCAGAAAGTACAGAAATAAGCCCTTTCTCAGTCTCCAATGTTTCCCACCCAAATGACACCACAGCTGACAGATACTCAAGCTAAGCAGTTATCTGAGGAGCCACTTATCCTGAGTTTAGTTAAAAAGCTCACAGCTGCTTAGCACGCTTCATGGGCTTTACCTCTGCTTTTCAGGAACAGCCTTTCCAGTAGTACGCGGTGAAAACTGTAATTTATATCCTGGTTTGCATGCCACATCACGCAGAGATAAGAAGCCTTCATTTCACCAGCTCTCCCTTTTCCTACAGTTTATCAGTAAATCCCATGATCTCTGTGCTGTGTAAATAAGTCACCTATGGAAAATGCCTGCGTCAGAGCACACATCTCTGGAGAGTTAACAGCAGACTCACCTCCTCTTTCCTAACCCCGCTATGCCTCAGTCCCAGGGATCGTCATTGCACACCCAGCCCAGATAGGTGCTGGACCAGCAGCTGCTTTGGTGGGTTCCCAACTCTCTGGGAAGCTGACAAAGGGAAGAAGTCTCCACATTCCCTGCTGGCCCCAGCATGGTGATCCCAGCCTGAGGATGGGTGGCTGAAGATGGGTGGCCTTGGCCTCAGCAATGTCAGGCCTACCAGTGGGGTGAGAACCCAACAACCTGCAGGTTACCTGTTGGTCATGTTTTGGAGAAAAAGGAGAGGTGAGGATAAACATTTTGCATGAGCTGAGTAGTGAAACAGATTCGTGGGATCTCTGGAAAGAGCCTGGTCAGGATGTTCAGGGTTAAACCCATGCAGGGAAATGTCCCCAGCTCTAACCACAAGGCAGTGCAGTCCCAGGGCTGAGGATCAAACCCTGGAGCTGGGCTGTTGGCACTGTACAGCCTTTCACATGTCAGCCCAAAGCAGGTGAGGCCCTTTGGAGATCAAGGACAGGCTACAGCCCTTGCACAGAAACAGCAACAGGGCTGGAGGACAAGCTGAAGAAGTGAAATGCATCACCTCAGTCGTTCAGGGTGGCCAGGGTAAGCCTAGAAATCTGCCACAAACCCATAACAAAGCCACAGCAGTCAGGTAAGGAGGTTTTGGGGAGCCAAATGAGTGGTCAGCCAATGCTGTGCCAGCAGAAACAGCCCCCAGACTTTGTAGGTATAGACCTGCCTGTGCTAAATCTGGCCACAATTTCTCCCTGTTTCTGCAGAAAATCTCAATGGAAGTGCATCCCTCAATAATTTCTTTCCTAATTGACTACAAATGAGAAACTTTTTACTTCATGGAAAATATATTTTAAGAGATATTTGTCCCAGAAATCAGATTTCATAAATACAAGGGATTAGAAACAGAGACTTTATAGGAGAAACTTTTATGCTGGAGTAACTTATATCAAATAAATACCTGTAGAATGTTCTGGAGCCTTCCAGGCCGAAAAGTCTCAAAATGTATGATTGTACTGTACTATCTGATGCTAAATCCCTAGCAAGAACATTGCAAGAAACAGGGGGCATCAATTGAAATTAGTAAGACTCAGGTACAAATGAAATAAACACAAGTTTTACCCACACAATGGCTATTTGAACTGTGGAGCTACTTGCCAAGTGATGATAAAAATTTCTTCAGTCAAAGGGGAAATTGAATTAAGTAATGCAAGAGTAATCCATTATTTTGACTAAATATAACCGAATTTATAGAAAATGTCTCCTGCTCTCTAAGCCCCTGAATTGAAACTGGTTGAAAACTGGGGGGAAATTACGGAAAACTCCAGCAGACTATTGAGGAGAATGGCTCTGAAAACTCATGAAGGTGACATATTAGGACTGGTGGACCATCAGCACCACGCAGCTAAATGATACTGGTGGTTTTAAGCAGCACTTTAGGCTGGGGCATTGCAGCTTGGTGGACAGGAGGTGTCAGAAGTGCTGAGTTTTTAAGCATGGTCATTGTACAGGCCTGCCAGGAGCATCTGCAGCCTGCTAACCCCAGTCCCCTGAGTAGTCACATCACACAGGAGTGGGGAGGATCCACCAAAAACAGCCACAGGCCATTTCTGAACACAGGAACCAAAGAACCTGCTCCAGTTAAACAAGTGAAAACACCTTTACCTAATGCCATGTTCCCACAGATCCCCAGCTGAAGACTGTGTCCACACCAGCTTTTGTCCACTCCCATTGGTGTCACCTCAGCTGCCCTCGTGGGGTGAAACACAGACAGCGTCCACTGCTGCAGCTCACAAAGAATTGGCTTAAACATCAGTATTCACATTCACTCTGGCAATGGTTTGCACTGCAGTTCTGTTTTGTTTCATCAGATGACTTGTAAAAAGCAAACCATCCTCTAACAGGCATCCCCGGAAAAAAACACAGACCAAAATGCTGGCACTGCATGACAAAGTTACAGGGAGGTTGTTACACAAAGGCCCTAAAATGATTCCAGGGACCAGCTGCATCTGCAGGTATAAAATATTTTCAGCTGGCACAATGACAATAGCATTATTGGGAAAATACCCAGAAAATAAACTATGTAAAAAAAGAAATATATAGTGAGTTGACAGGAGACTTGCAGGCAACCATCTGATAGCTTTTGCTTTCCAGGACAGATGCTGACACAGAGTAACCCATCTTTTTATCACTTCCATAACAATCCAACCACAATTCCAAGTATTTCCCTAAGAAATGTTATGGGGTACCAGCAGTCATAACTCTGGTGCTATGGACACTAGGCAAAACCAAGAAGAATGTAATTAGCTGAAAAAAGGTTAATGGTATACAAACTCACTAAGTTATGAAATGCAATTCATAGTTGCATAATGTGGTTGAGTTTAATGTTGTTTTAATCTTAAAATAACAGAGTGTCTAAGGTCTTGCGTTTTTTTCAGCAACACAGAGAGCTTAGGAAGGCTATTCAGACCACGAGCTAAAATGGAGGGGATAGGTGACAAAGAGTTTCAACAAATCCAAGACTTAAAGCTGCCTTTCTTTCCCTTCTCACCAGAATGTGATATTTTGACAGCTGAATGTGTCTGGCTCTCCTGAGAGATGCAAAGATATGGACCGGGACTTGACATCACCAATTGCATCAACACAAAGCAACAAACAGCTGCACACAGTGTCTGCAACCAAAGTGCTCCTTTACAGAAAACAGGAAAACTCACAAAGTATGGGTTAAAATCACACTGGAAATGGAGGCTGCAGATTTCAGTCTGTTCAGAGACTTGGTTCCCAATTGCACATCCTGGCGCGCATGGGCTGCCCTTGGCAGAGCAGCCATGCATCTCCCTACCTCCTGAGGTATTGCAATTTTCCTATTATTTCTCAAAAAAAGAAGAAAAATCTTAATATAGGCTTTCTCCCTGCAGGAGCACTCACCCCTCTGGCAGCCCACGAGCAAAGCTGCGTGCCTTGCCAGTGGCCCCAGAAAAGACAGCTTTTCTCAGCCTGGAAGAGAAGTTGTTGTGGAGAAATCTACTCCCTTGGAGAAGGGGAGGAATTTGGAGATAACACCAGCAGAGGATATAAACAATGGACACCCAGCGGACTCGCACACACGGAGCAAATGCCCTTGCACAATTAAAAAAAATGCATAAGACACATTAAAATGCCCACCCAGGTTTGACAACACTGCAGACAGTCTCCTTTTCTTTATCCTCCAGAGTCATATACAAAACAAAGGGCTATTTTTTTAAGATTAAGAGCAGAGACAGTGGGATTATATGAAAGATTTGACAAAGTGTATAATGGACGGACTCAGCATGCAAACGGGTTTGGATGAGTGCCAAAGGCTCAGGTCACAAAAACTACATTGTTTCTTCTTCCCCCCCTCTTTTAAAGTCTTTATAAATAAGCATCCTTGGACACAAGCTATTTTTCTTCCTATTTCTAGACATCAAAATGATTTCTTAAGCTTGGAGAATTTTTCAGATCCAACTTCAGAAATCAAAAATTTGAAATTAAATTTTCTTCTGATGATAAAAACCAATGAGTTAAATAGACACTTCTGCTATTTGGAGTTAGGAGAGAAGACTTCTTTGTATTAAGTTTGGTGACAGGAAGAGCCCCAGGTTTACCCAGCTTTCAGGATACCTTCTGGCATTAGCATAGAATGTGCTAAATGCTCACACACAAAACACAGGTAACCCCATTGCTCCTGCAAGACAATATCCACACTTGCGTGGGTTGAAATTAACTCAGTTTTCTCATGGTGTTCACTTCAGGACCGAGATATGAAGGGTAGAATTGAACATGAAACATTCACAAAGCCTCAGGACTCCATGGTAATCAGTGACTTTTTGCTGTTGCTCCCTGCAAACACTGTTTGCTCACAAACAAAAACCACAGCACTTATGGGTGAGGCTGGAAGCACAGGCTTGCTTGTGAACACTCTTGGTGTCAGCCTGAAGCTGCAGGCAGAGCAATGCAGGGACAAGCACCAGGGGATGGGGAAACACGAGGAATTTGTAGTGCCAGACTCCATGAAACTGTGGATGGAGCTCTGCTTGAAAAACACCACAGCAAACATGGCATTTCCAGTGGGACACACAAGGTGATGCCAACACTGTCTTTTCCAGCGCCAAAGCCAGGCCATTCTGTATGTCACATCAAGGAGGTTGAATAAGAGTGACAGAGAGGGAAGTGGTTTTCAAAGCTGTTCTTTGGATCCTAAAACTGAAAGGATTGACCTGGCCTTATAGGAATGTGGTACCATAAGAGTGGGATCCCACCAGTATAAAGTGCCAAGGAAGGCAGCTTGCAGCAGACACAGGGATACTGCACTCCTTGGCAGTCTTCACCTCATGTTTTTGGGTTTTTTTGTTTGCTTGTTTTTAGTTTATCTTCTTGAGTCCCTCTGCAGAAAACAGCTTAAAAATAACCATCACCAAGAAAGTCCATCCCTTCAGCCCCCAAGCTTTTTCTCAGGACAGACAGGAATAATCAGCTCAGGTGTTAAGCACGACTTTGGACACAAGATTCCCAGTGAAACGGAAAAGCTGAGCAACTCTGCCACAGCAGCCAAGAGTTCCCATTGATAACTGCACAGGTTGAGAGTACTCTGCTGGCCTTTCTCTATCCAGCAAAGTTGCCAGATGTTTGATTCAAAGCTTCTCTCATCCTCCAGGAATCCAGATGCAGCTTTTGGCATGATCCCAGCCCGAATTATTTTTAAAGCTCCTCTGTGCACTTAAAGTGACACTATAATTAAGATTAGAAAACAACCATCAATCCAGAATTTGATAATACCACTGAAAGCCTAAGAATGAACAATTGAGATTGGTTTTAGTTGTGCAACCCCTGTGTAGGATGAATATGTGAGAGACAATCTGGATAGGAATCTTTTTAGTAAGCCAAGAAGTTTAGGAGAGATAAAAGGAATGTATTAGTGCATCCAAACTGTTAAAACAAATTTCAGGGTGTTTTGTCATTTTTGAATGTAGCATTTTGGCTCTTCAAATCTTTCATGGCTTTTTAAGAGACATATTTTATTTTCAAGTTACTGAGAAAGTAAATCAGCCCGTCACCTCACTAAGTACATGCATGTGTTCTCCAAATACCCAGAAAGATGAAAGACTGTAAAACAAGATTATTTTGGAAATTATTGTACAAAAGAGCAGCATAAATAAGCAGTGATGATAACACCATGAAACTGCCATAGGTAGGTCAGAACAAAAGTCCATCTATCCCAGCCCTGTTTTAAGCAATATCTTAAAGAGTATTAAAAATGGCCAAGCACACTGTGGTTTTCCTCTGGCATCCCTGTCCCAGCAATAAGGAGGTGACATCCCAAGGAGGTGGCATACAAAATATGAAGTCTAACAGCTGGAACAGAGCTGGGGTTTTGCTCTGTGGGTTTTTTAAGGTGGCAAAACCTCTGGAGTTGCAGTGGACTCTCCTCCAGCCTGAGGTGCAGTCCCTGCATGCTGTGCTCAGGGCCAGAATTGCTGCCCAGGGAGCTGCATCCTTGTCTGCCTAAAGCACCATAAACTGACCTGATGGTGGAAAGCCAACCCACACAGTCACCAATAAACCCATTGTGCCTGATGGAACAGGAAAACCAGAACCTGGCCAGCTCTTCACCTCTCAGGCAAAGAGTTTGGCTGAGGAACTGATACATCTTTGTGTCCTGGCTTTGTTGGTTTGGGTTTCAACATATTCCCCAGTCCATCCCAGAACAGGCAGACTCCTAACCCCAAAAAATAAGTAAACAGTCTCAAATTGCCTTTGAAAATCTTGGCTTCTCTAAAGCCAGTGAGATTCATGTCTTTTACCCCCATAAACAACTTCAAACGTCCCGTAGCTTTCTCCAGTGCAGGATTTATTCAAAATTTGAACAGACCAGGACCATGTAGACAATATCTCTTAAAAAGCTCTCAATTATGTAAACACCTCAGCTATTTTTGGTAAATGACTGCTAGTATAAAAATTGTGAAAAAGAAATCACGTAGCAATTATTATCATTGTAACTATTCACAAAATAGAGATAGGACTATTTTTGATTAAACAATGCTGCACTCATGGGATTACAGGGAAAGGTCAAACAAAGGCTTTGCTGCATTTACAAAACCACTCTGAAATCTTGGAATGGCCTCAAGTTTCTTAACAGTTTCATCCACCATTTGGGACTAAACTGCAGCTGCAAAGGTACACTGTGTGAGGGAGCAAAGTGCCTCTGAAGGGGATGCCTCTTCAGAGGTGGGAATTTGTTTATTTTGCTACCAGTTCTCTGTCTCTTGAGCTCTTTGCTGTCCTCATTCCTGACACTATGTCCCTATTCCTCTGTATCCTTCTTTGTAAGGTTGTACCTGAGTTGCTTGATCCTGGCACACATATAACAGGGGCAGCACTGCGGGGCTGAGGGGGACACACTTGACTCAGAGTGCTTTAATTCAGACTGGGTAAGAGATTTCTCAGAGCTGGGTACTACTGAGAGTCCAGAGTGCAGGGGAAGAAGGAGATGATCCACAGAGCCAGGGGGAGAGAGCACAATAGAAATGATATAGAGTGTCCCAGCCTCCAGGAGAGATGAGGAGATGAGGAGTGTCCATGCTAATGGTATTGCTCCTCACCTGTGCCAGAGGAAGTGGACCTGGATCAACAAGAGCTGCACTTTGCAGTAAGGTGGCTTTTTATAAACACAGGATGCTTCCTCGGGCAATTTTTTCTTTTCCTTTTTTTTTTTTTTATCCGTCTGAAAAATCAACCTGTGTTCTAAATTTCAATTTAGAAAAGCACATAATAATGCTCATATAAATTAGACAAGATTCTTTTCTCCTTGGTGATACATGTCATCTTCAGCTCTAGCCACACAACTTCTTTTCAGACCCAGCTCAACAGGATATCCCCAAGATAACAAGGAGAGCCTAAGAAAAGAGAGTAAAATAGTCCATGCAGCACTGACTGCTTCAGGTTCAGAACCCAGGCATTCTAATTTCTAAAGTATTACCTTTCTCTAAATTTAGAACTGATTTAATACCATGGCTTTACAGAAGACGTTCTGGCTGCAGAAATGTAGCAAAGTAATTCCCATCTCTTATGGACTGGAACTTAAGAAATATCTCAGTGTATCCCTCTGTTTTAAGGAAGGGTGAAACTGGGAAGATGCTAGAAGCAGAACATCTGACATCTGCTCTGACCACTTGGGAAATGTCTCTGTGCGAAAGCCTGAGAGCAGAGACTGATTTTAAGGAATCTTTCAAGTGTTGAGTGATTTGGTGCATACTGAACAAGATTTTTTGCTGGCAACGTTTATGTCACTTGGAAGAAACCAGGACAGAAACATCAGGAGCTGATACGCTGATCAAAGCTGGCCACGCACATGGCAGCTGTGAATTGCCAAACCACTCTGCCCCAGGCTTTGCTAATAAGCTTTACCTTCCTCAGTCCTAACCATGGTGATTGCCATCTCATGGGGTTGCTCTTACTCCTGGAGATATGTACAGAACTCCAGTCAGGCCAGAGTCCCCATGTCTGCATCAGCACCAGCTCTGGCAGTGTAACAAACCCCAAAGGCCTTGCTGGCGACAGATATCTCATAATCTCTAGTGTGCAGTCTGAACCAAAAACCTCCTACCTCCCTTAAGCATGGCTCATTAATTCCCTTCTGAGCCCACACATCAGCAGAGATGGGCAGGCTGCACCACTGTGTGAGCATGGATGGGAATGCACACCTCACGTGGGCTTTTGCTTGGCCTCAACAAGCTATCTCATAAAAAAAAAATGAAAAAGGAGTCGTCCAATACCTGTCCAACAAATAAATTCCTTCCCCATATAGCTTTCCTCCTCCCTACAGCAAGGTTTGGGTTGGTTTTCTAGACATCTACATTTTTTGCTAACCACTTGAAGCACCATGAAATAAAATTAAAGAACATAATAACAAAAACCAGCATGGCATGATTGATCTGAGGACTCAAGATGTATTTGCAAGGCATTGCTCTGTGTCAGGGTTTACACACCTGGTTTACAGGCAGTCTGGTCACTTAGCTTAGTGATAAGCACACACAAATGGGCAGGTTTGAACCTCTTTTTTAGGAATTCAGCCACAGATAATAAGGCAGTGTTACACCACTCTCCAAAGATTTGGCCTCCAGCTCCAAACCAGATCTTGGTGCAGAGGAAACAGCGTCTGCACACCACAGCTACCCACTAAAGATTTCAGGCAAAACATGCAAGCCATTAGTATTCATGAGAGCTCCCTCATTTCTTTGTTATTGTTCAACAGAAAGCACTTTGGAAATTCTGCAACTGAGTTTTAAAAGGCAAAAACAAGCGATAACTGTAGCCAATGAACCCTGACAAATGTTCCTGGGCACTACACAGATGTGAACAGATTACATATCTGCTTGCAGGAACATACAGTCTGCTATTACACTTCAGAAGGTATCTCTATTAATAATTTCAAGTAATTGGGGAAGTTCATGCACTCTGTCTGAGGAATTTTTGATTAGGTAAAAGATCTGATTTTTTTTTTCTGAGCCAAGTATGTATACTGGGAGAAAGATGCATGCCCTGTATGATACCAAAACTGTATTCACCTTGGGGCAATATGCTGCAAGATTTTCCTGCTAAGAAATCCAACTTGGAAAAAGGACAGGAAAGCGAAAGAGAAATGGTATTGTTTTAAATGAAGAAAATAAAAACTTGCATGAAGAGGATAAAGCGACTGTCTGTCCTGGTGGAGGAGGTCATAGGTGGAACGAAAGCCTCCAGCAAAAATCTCTTCAGAGGTTTCTTCAGACAGGTTTAAATCACACTGCTCTCTATCATGCTGGCCTTTGACTCCTGCTATCATCTGCCCCGGGGCACTTGGCCACACAAGCTCTCTGAGGCTGGGTTGTGAGACATCTAAAGCATCTTGGTGAGCAGGGAGGGAGCACAGCAGCCTTCACGGCAGGGAAGGGCTGATTAACTGGATGGATGAAAAGCCTGATTAGTAAAACATGCATCAAAAAGGCAAGACTGAGCCACACCACAAGTGTCTTGTGGAAGAGATATGGTTTAAATAAGGAACAGAGCTAATTAGGTTTTAGGAGAATAATTATGGATCATATGACTTGCTGAAGAGTGAAATGCTTGTCAAATATAACTGGGATTTATTTAATCTTTTGTGATTAAATCCCCTTTACAACTCTAAGCTTTGGAATCGCTCCCTCAGCACCAAAGGACAAATTAAACTCTCTAAATGGAGTTTAATTATACTCTGATGGCTATTCCCACTGCCACTACAGGCTGGTAAAAGACTCTGGTGCAAATACCTATACTAAAACAGAACTAAAGTGCAGTTTCTACTTCATACCAATTATTGATTTACTGTTCTTCTGATGTATTTTCTTTACATTGAATGTGAAATGGCAAAAAAGCCCACAGCAGTGAAGATGCTGCAGTTGCAGCTCTCTTCTGAAGGCAGAACCTCCCCTTTGACAATGCCAAACAGGCAGCCCTATGGTAAATCAATGAAAAAAAGACACTAAAATTTTGCTGAGGTCAAAGACTCTGTTCTGTCCCACCAAGCAAGTTAAAGTTCTGGTTTGAACTTCATAATGAGCCTTTCTCTCAGCATCACATAAAGCCTTGATGAACTGGTCAAATTCAGGGGTGCCATTGTTTTCTTTTGCCATCACTGAGAAACTCCAAAAGATCACAGTGTGGATAATAGTTGAGGTCTCTCTCCTAGAGCTTTGAAGTCCCAGGTGGTCAGCCATCAAGGCATAGCCTCATCCTCAATTATAGAAGAAAAAAATCCCACTGTTGTTCCTGATAAGCCAACCATCAGTACTGCTGCCTAATTGCAAGAGTGATGAAAGCATATGGAGTTTATTTTTTATTTACATGCTCAATTGCTTTCTTAACTGAATTGTCAACAGCTTGAGACTATTATATCAGAAAATCCTGGATCAATTAACTCATAGACCAAAGAGAAGCCATAGGCAGGGAAAGTATGCAGAAAATAACTTGTAGGCATCTCTGCAGTCTTAAGGAAGGCACTGAATGGGTGTATTCCTTGCTGTGGTGTCATTTTACCAAGCACCATCAGAATAAAAGATTAAAAATGTCTTTAAGTTTGCAATCTGGATTTGCATGAGAAATAACACCCAAGAGACCACTGGTGTGTGAGTATTTGCCTGCCATAGGTGAAAAATATTAATAGACTGTGTAATGGACATACTCAAAGTGGAAAGGCTAACATTATTCACAGGAGGCAAAATTTCAGAAAGCAGCACTTCTGTCAGGAGGATTATGGATCTATTTGCAGCCCAATTAATTGTGTGTTATTAGCAAGTCCTTTGGTAATAAAAAAGACACCAAAAATTGATGTTGCAGCACACACTATGACTGAAAAATCTCACAAAATAGGGTTTTTACTCAGTGTTAACATTTCAGTGCAGGGAAGCCCCTCTTCATTTTCAGTTTGCCAGCTCATCTACCCTAAATTCATTAACGATTACTCCATTTCCTGTGGCTATGCTTAAACCCACAAAGTTCTTGCACATACAAAAATTTCCTAGTTAAGAACCTTCCCTGTATTAATTCAGCATTACCAGAAAAAATAGACTCTTGTTCAAGCCTAAGGAGAGGATGTCCTGTCTTGTCTGGGACACTACCACATTTCCAATTTCCACTACCACATTCCAATTTGGTTTTATCACTACAAAACCAAAATCAGGTGTTACAAAACACAGCTGTGCTTAGGCCAGAAATGAATAATCAAGTCATGTACCCTTTACACATCTGTATTTAAAATGCTGTGCTGATTGTAAAAGTACTGGGCTACCACCTAAAATTAAAAAAACACCAATTCCATAGAAAATCTCACATATAGTTAGGCATATTCCAGATCTGGAGAAAATCTGGTTTCATTATTGGCACTTGAAACACACTCAGTATATTAGACCCTGTTCTGGATCTCAGTCTTGCTTTAATTACAGACCAGGACAGTGCTTGGCTAGCTGGGGATGTCCTTTGGATGTGCACAATGCAAGTAGAGAAACAGATTTTCTCCCTTGTTTCTGGGCATGGCATCTTATGGAAACAGGAAATTACTCTAAATGTTTCTTCATTTTAAATTACTTGGAAATTACGTAACTTCAGATGTTGATTTTAATGCTAAGTAGGATTTTCTTATCAATCAAACATGAAAATGTGTATTAAAATGTACAATATTTTCATCTTTAGTGAATTTAATGACATTTACCTTTCTATGGTTTACTTGAGGCTTTTTTGTAACTCTTTAGTAACTTTACTGGTATATTTGAGGTTTTTTCAGTAATGTTTTTGGAACATTACTGAAAAGAGATTATATAAAATACAAAGTATAAAATATTATATCTGCATTATAAGCAATCAAGTAGAAAGAGCTCTGTTAAGATTTACAAAATACAGACTGCAGTCTGGTAGCTGTAGAAGGACCTTTTCATACTTCCTTGTGACTATGAAGATGAAAGTCACTTCCAATTTCTGTGACCTGGTTGATGTTCAATTCTATCTAATTTGATATTCCGTCTTTCACAATGCACATGTAAATTAAAATGAACTTTTAACACAACTTTTATATTCCCCAACACAGCTACTTGATCAAGCTCCTCTCTCTCCGATGGCTAAGTCAGCTCCAGACCCAGAGGGTTTGAAAATGGAAAAATATGTTCTGTGTTTGTGCTCTAAGAGACCGGGGGAGCAGTAAGCTCTGAGAAATTTTAATTCAATGAATTGTGACTTTGACAAAACACATTCCTGTATTTTTGTGTTGTTTGGAGCAGAATTGTCCTTTAGTCAGATCTTAAGCGGTTGCCTGCACGTTCGTTTACTATCTCATTTGTTCTTGATAAAACTTTGTAGTTTGGGAAATCTCTTTCCAAGCATGAAACTTTGGAATAATTTATTCTCCGCTGGCCAGTTTTTTTAAATTACTAAAAAAGAAGCCAGGGACTCTTGAAAGATAATTATCTCCTGCTGGGTATCTGCCAGGAGCACAAAAGCTACAAACCAGCCTCTCAACATTACCTGGAAATTCATACAGAAACAAACTAAAAGAATCAAAATTGCAATATATTCCTTCCCTCCATTGCTTAAAATACATTCTAACAACATGAAGTTGAAGTGTTGGCATTTGTTTTAACCTCTTTTTTTACAATCTGTTACGCATAACCATGCCTTTCCTTTGGAGAGGAGTTCAGGAGTACAGGGATGTTTTGGCCGTAGGAAAAGTTAATGTGGATACCACCCATCTGCGGGACATGCTGGCTTCCCAGGGGATGTGGAAATCTCATTAAGCTTTGTAATGAAAGACAGTGTGCCACGGGAATTTGTGACTTCCCCAACTGTGGGGCAATTCACACTGAGCTGCAGATGCACAGCGAGACTGTGGGTATGGAAAACAGCTTAATGCCATGGATGCCCGCCGTGGTTTCATGCTTTGAGATACGTATTGTTTGAAGACCATGACACTGTTAAATGCAAGCAGAGCCATGAAACCAGCCCTAACTCACAGCTTATCTCACATTTACTCGATTAAATGGTCATTAGGATTTCAAAAGCCACAGCAGATGAGCCAAGCCTCTCTCACGAGGCTACGGGCCATTTACAAGAAATGCGCATTACGGCCATTTTGACAAATAAATCATAAACTAAGCAGAGAAAATGTGAGTCACACATTACTGAGAAAACCACCACATTTGTAGAGCCCAGCTGAGACACCTGGCTGGTGGAACAGGGTGGTTTTAGAGGCAGGCCCCACACCTCAAGCCACCACAGCCATGGAAATCTGACATTCTACGCGCAGATGAGGTATTTGACTCCCCATCACCCCGGGTTTTATGACAAAGTCATCCAATACACAAGCAGTGCCAAAGGGCAGATCTGATGCTCAGCAGAAGAGAGCAGATGGAAAAGGTCCCTTTGGTCTGTGAGTGTTTATTTTTCCAAAATAAACGCGTTTCTGTTCTTGGATTATGGTCAGGGGGCATACAGTGTTTGTTAAAAATGTCAACAATACAGGTGTAAAAGCTGTTAAAAAATGCATCCCAAAACTTTTTTTTTTTTAAACGAAGTGTTTACTGAAACTGCTGATGTGAATTAAGTGCAAGGTCCCAACCACAGCACACTCCCGGGGCTGACTGAAAAACGAGGGGCAAAGTCGGCCAAAAGAAAAAGCAGAACAAAACCAATAAAAATAGTGTTTCCAACCTCTCAGCAAACTCCATCTGCACGCAAACTGAAAGCTACATAAATTTGTTTTGAAGCTGTCCCCTCAAGAAACACCTTCCAGCCTGGGTTTTTTTATAGAGCTCTCTGCAGTTTTCTTGGTCAGCAGAATTTACATTTGCAAATGAACGAAGATACAGATATAGAAAATATAGAATGTATTCTATAATATATAAATATTGTCATAGCAGCATGAATAATAACTTTGGCAGTATAACTTTCAAAGGATTCTTTTTCAGATGAATGCTTTAAAAAAGAATCTCTCAATTTACCTTATGATTAAAATTAAAAAGAGAGAGAAAAATAATTTTGTTTGCAAATTATCATTGCCATGCCCTAAAAAATTCCCTATAAACAAGAAGGGGTAAAAGAGCACAAAGTAAAACTTGTTTCGAAGTCAATGAAACTTATCTGCAATTTTCAATTTTTGTACTTTTAGTAACTGCACTTTTATACTTTCAGTAATTGTACTTTTAGTTTCTCCCCTCTTTTCCCAGATTCCCTCTCCAGGATGCAGGCATATTGAAATGGAGTAAGCTGAGAAAAATCCCTAACTTCAGCTTAAGCCAAAGTAAAATAATAAATTTTCTTGAAAGGAAGCTCAACAAAAATAAAAATAATTTCATGGTCTATCTTGAGCCAAAAAAATGTAAAAATAAGATACAACTAGAATTCAAAAATCATTGTGTTTCATCTACAACAAAATAGATCTTCAGGGTTTTACAAGCTAGTACTAAATATCTGACCTTCTGTCATCTAAGATATGATGATTTAAACTACCTATACTGAAATCCTAATTAAAAAGTAATTTTTAAAAAGCTGCAGACTTCCAATTGTAATCTCACCTAAAGAAACCTTTGCTACACTAATACAAATACAGAGCATGAAAGGATGCCTTAGGGAATGATGAAAAGATTTTAGTTTTTTATATATATAGATATAGATATATAGATACAGAAATAATTCATATACAAACCCATAAATATTTGAGATTATACATGTATTATATAAAGTTTATTATGAATAATAAATTATAATAAAGATGACGCTAAATATGCTAGCATATTTTGATATAGTTATGCTAAAAGTAAAGTTTGTGTCAGGAGCATTTTGCAAAAACCAAACCCTCTTGGGAGTAATTCAAAATTCAAGCCTTCATATCTGAATGTGTAAAATCCTGCCAAGTACACTGATGCTATCAATATCCCTATCAGTTTCCAAGTAAACTCCATTTGCCCGATATTTATGGCGACCAGAAATAATGAAAAGCCCATTAAAAAACCCTTTGATCATCCTCTTTCTAAGCAGGGTTTAAAATCATGCCTTACCTATATTTTCAACAGTATCTGACATATTTTAAATTTTCTTTCTCTTGATGAACCTCATCAACCATTTGGATCTGTTCAACTGTTTATACTCCACAAGCATGCTAATCACAGAAGTGATAAATGCAGACACTTGGGAATTTTGCGTGTTCAATTGACTCTCAATAACTCTTACAATTATAAACATTAGGTCATAGTCTCACAGCCTCTCCTTAAGGAGGCAATATATCCTGGAACACCATTTTCCTTGTGTGGTCTAAAACACCACTGGCAAAATGTCAGCAAAAACGCAAGCAATTTAGGTTTCTATCCCACAGTCAGTATCATGATATTGTTCCTGAAAACAGATCACAGTTGGAGCTTTGTGGGCACTTCATGGAACCTCCTACCCTTTCCCACCCAGTTAGTTTTGATGCCAGCTGATGGGAGATGCTGATATTGGCAGGAGCTGGCTCCTTTTATTAGGCACAGATATGGTTTGGGCTTGTTTCTTGAGAGTGTCCTCAGTGGGATGTGCCCCAACCCCACTGTGCCCCACTTGAACAGCCCACAGCTCCTTCCCTTGGGAAGCAGCCAAAAGGATGCTGGAACACTGGGGAGAGGAAGGCTCAGGATTATTTTCCTCACAAGTTTCTGTGTTCACAGCGTCCTTCTTAGAGGATTTACAGCTCCTCAGGCTTCCCCTGAATATGAAACACCAGTTGTATCCTCAGGGCCCCTGTGGTGCTTCATTAATCTCATCAGTGCTATGTAACAGAAATTAAAAACACCAGCCTAGTTTGGGAGAAAAAGCCCAAACCACAAACCAACCCAACAAATGAACAAATGCCGTATGAGTGTCTGAAAATCTTCTACGTGGAAGATGGTAAATAGCGATCTATATCGGAGGAAAATGCAATTTTTATACCCGTTAGCACCAATCATCCCTTTTTCCCCCAAAATCCTGCATGGTTTGAAGTTAGAAGAAAATATATAAAGTTTCTACTTTAAAAACAGTGTTTCCTGTGCTGATTTCACTCTGCAGTGTGAATTGAAATCGTATTCAAGACAAATGGAACAGAGACACTAAAAACTGTTAAAATTATGGCTATTAGCTAGTTTTGCCTTTTCTTAAAAATTACAGCAAGCTTACAGCTGTCATAGCTGAAAATACTGTTCCACATTTCCCTATAACTCAGGTATAAATTACAGATATTGGGGGGTGTCAGAGCCTACAAGGCGCTTTCCAGCCCTGATTTTACCTTCGTATTTTCATTTCAGTTGAAAAATACAAGAGATCATATATTGTCTGAGAAAACCTTATTACTGATACCTCTCCAGAGAGTACAGATAATTCATGTTCTTCCATTTTCTCCCATAATATTTGGTCATTTTAGACTTTTCCAAGAAAGTTAATGCTTCTTGAGATCTCCACCCATTTTTGCTAAGCTGTACCCCCCCTGGAAATCCCTGCCAAAATAACAGCATGAGATACTGCTATTGGCTTTAGAACTGGAACTGTATTTTCAGATCCTGACCTAGACACAGTAACTGCTCTTAGCTAGTAACAAGTAATGGCAGAAAAAATATTTGGCTTACTTCTGTCTTCCTTTTCCAGGTGCCACACATGAAAAAAAAAAAAGTCTGTACTGGGAATCAATAAAAAATTCGAACAGCAAAAATAAAATTGGAGAATGAGATGGGATACAATTGTGGGAAGCATTTCCATCCACCTGATCCATCTGAAAAGGTGTTTTGGCTCATCAGTGGCACTGAGGTGTCAGCTGCTGCTTGCTGTGGTATTCCCATGAGGTCAAGAGGCAGTCTCTGTCCAAACTCAGGGAGTTTAGGCGTGGGTTTTGTTTTATTTCAAAATCACATTTGGGAACACATTGACCCACGGCATGTAACTTCATCACATTAGCATCCTAATTTTTTTGAAAAGCAAACATGGAAACAAAAAAAACGCCACAAGCTGAAATCCACTGCTTTATTTTTCTGTAAAATGTTTATGTTAGCTCATTGTACCTCCTGGTCTAAGACTTGTCAGGTTAAATTGACACACAATATTAAATTTTACTTAACAAATTCATCAGGATCTGTAATATTCCAAACCTTCAGTTTATTTACTTGTATTTTTTCCATTCTGTTTGTTTTATATATAAAGTTACAGAACTGTCACCTTGTGGCACATGCCAAAACCAAGCACCTGTGAGGCTGCATTACTCTTCCAGTGTCTTCCAGCACCATAGGCCCTCCTGCCAACTACTTACCAGCTATTTTGAAAGAATTAGCCATGTCTGTGCCTAGGATTAAATCTGCCAGTAACTTTCAAATATTTGGGGTTCTTTCTGTTAAGTGATCATAATCCCTTTGGTGGTGGTCTGCTGCCATGACTCATGATCAAGCTGACCTTCATTCATGTCTCAAGCACCTAAAAATAATAAAAAGAGCAGAATCTGCCCCCAAATCTCTGGTATTTGTGGTAATGACCCTTAAACACAGAAGGTTGGGAGAAAACAGCTCTAATTGTTGGGTTGGATGTAGAGTGGATTGCTGAGACATGTTTGCCTTGACTTCATCCTGAAAATCCTCATTCCACAGTAGAATCCTACTCATGGTAAAAATCATCTAGATGGACTAATTCCTACAAATGACAGAAAATAGAACCATACCTTCTATCATTCTGGTGATTGAATCATTTAAACTTGGTGGAAATTATTTTTTCAAAGGCTCTTCTGTCCTTGTTGGACGAGAAACACACTGAGAAGTTCTACAAAGCGGAGAGCTCATTGTAATAATGTTAATTATCCTGTTTCAGATCCCTGTTTACAGTAGTATAGAAAGGATGTATTTTGTCTTCATGTGGCCTTAAGCAAACCCGGGGTCTGACCCTGCAGCCTCTGGAACACAGTCACGACTGTTGGGGAGATAATATCGCTCATGTCGCTGCTGTATCAGCTTTCTGCTGGCATCAGTTCAGCTCTTCTTACAGCAACAATCTCCCTTTTCTTAGCCCTCAGCTAACTTTCAGCTTTTACTGGTGCAACTGCAGCTTTCTCAGTTATTCCAGCTTCAAGGGTCACTGGAGAGTCAACCTCCAGATTAAGTCTTTGCTCTCTTACTATCTGGTAACGAGAATCTCTGAAAATCACCTAAACAAGACAACCCACTTCTTCACTCTCCTAATGAAAGACAGAAAAGCTAAACGATCCCAGCTTGTGTAGAAACAGCCTCCAGGCTGGATTTAAGCAGGCAATACATGTAGAAAAAGTTATCTTTTTGCATGTGTCTTGAGACATTTAATCCCAAAGCTGCCACTTGGAACAACTACATAAAGAGCAAAAGTTCTGTTCTTTGAAAAACATCATGGCTATTACCCAAAACTGTGTCTCTGTCTAATTGATGTTAAAATCTGTTGATCAGGTACTGAGAAAAGAAGACACAAACATTTCTCCCCACCCTCAAAAAGTAGTACAATGCCATATTGTAAACTAATTAAAATTCTAATTTTTCAAGAATTTGTTCAGTCATGACATTAGAGCTCTAATTCCATTTCAGGTTTTAAATCATCCTGTACAAAAGACTTGTCATGATTTAGATCCATGAAAGAGGCTCTTGACATTTCAAACTCCCCATGTTATCCTGCTATGATTCAAAAGGAAAAATCAACATTCAGGACTAGACAAAGAATGCTCTGCTCTAAATGTGTATTAGTAAGCTCCTTGGGTAAACCTTCAATTTAAATACAACTCTGGTTTATAGCAAGTCTTTTCTATATTTCCTTGTTTTGTTTATTTCCAGGGATATTTCTTCCCTGCTAACAATGACAAGGGAGACATTCATAAAGAGGCAGCATCATCACAGGATGTTGAGCACAGCCATGGAAGTCATTCAGACAAGAGATAAGATTTCCCACATTCACCACATTCAACAACAAGGCTGAAAGCCCAGTGAAAATGCCAGAAAGGAAGGAGCCCACGATTTTAAGGCACCATATCATGACTGTGAGACTCTGAGGGTTTCCATCCTGCTGAAGCAATCAGTGGTAGAGCCACAGGCACTGGTGCAAGTGTGAGGAGTTGAGCTGGAGTTCTCCAACGCTGCTTGTGCTGACACAAAATACCTCCAGGATGCAGCAAGCAGGATCACAGGGGGCTGCTGGTTTCTGACATGTGAGGGTGGTACTGGCATTTCCCATGGGAGCTGGGAATATGCTGGCTCAGCTTGGCCACTGGACAGGTGGCTACATGACACATATAAGGACACAGTTTTGCTGGCTAGTGAAAGCATCTGAGCTATGCAGTCAACTCCAGGTTGGCTGCTTGCCTAAATGTGCCTGCAAGGTGTCATCACCATGTCCAGAATGCCCAGTGCAAACCAGTTCCAAATTCAGAAATTGATTTTCACATGAGTATGGCACTACATCTAACAAGACCCATGTCTTAAAGCTTGGTACTCATCATCACTCAAATAGCTACATAATTTTTAAACTAGGACTGCCTTCTATCTTTCCAGGAGGGATTTTGCTCCTTTCCATCTCTAGACCACTTCCCTCTTGCCATCACATGGCCTGTCCCTGTTTCTGAAAGTCTTGGTGAGGCATGCTCCTCATCCTTGCAAGCCAACGACCAGGCATAATCAGGTTCTTCCAGCGGAGATTTCATCACAGGTTTGCACAGTAGTATTAAAAATTTTTCACCACTGCTGAGAAGACTTCACCACGTAGACTGTGGCTCCACACTTAACTTTCTCATTTCCAGTTTTCTGGTTGTCCAGTAACCAAACCTTTCCTCCTGTGCCTTGCCCAGCTGATAAGCTTCTCACTTGCAGTGCCATCTGAAAGAGACAATTGCCCCAACACTCCCACTAGACCAGATAAATTTATTTTACCTACAACAAGCTGCCTGTTTAAAAAGATACACGGAACAGCAAATGGTTTAGGTAATCCCTGTTGGGGATCAATTCCTGCCAAGTTTAGACCACTATTTATTTTCTCTCATTTCTAGACATTTAAGTACCAGAGGCGATGATCCACCAAGCAAGAGTGTTAGAAAAGCACAAACATTCCAGTGATTGCATATACTCCTCTAGGAAAACACTAGAGAAAGTCTGACTGGAGTGACAGCTCTAAAGCAGACAGAACACGAAGTTTTCTCCCCTGAGATGCATATTCTTTGGTTCTTCTCAGATGACAAAACAAGGAGCATTTCAGAGCGCCTCCTCACAGTTCTGGGTACTCCAGGGGAAACACTCTGTCTTTCTCTGACTTCTAATAAGAACTCCAGAGTTTTCAAAGACATTATTCTCCCCTTATTTATTCAGTTAATGGCATTTTTCCTTGTCACTAGCACAACAGACTAGCAGTTTCAGGGATTCTTGCACTGCATCTCTACAATTCCAAATCTACATGTCCCAGAAAAATGATCCAGGATTAACTTTCTGCTCAAAATCAAAATCACAACTGCATTTTTACATTTGCAATCAGATCCTTGTCTAATTTCCTCTCAGACTCACTGCGTGCTACCATGTCACACAGCATGGAACAAGGACAGTGTAATCCTGCCATGTTCCAGTGCTGGTGGGGCTTCCCTCCTGGGCATATCCAATTCCTGCTTTGGCAGGCTTACACACTCTCCCCAGACTCCTGACAAGGCTGAAGTGTTTCCCATCACTCTGCTTACTTGCAGCACTGTTTTAGTAAAGTTAAGGTATTTGCAAGCAAATAAAAAAGAAAACGTCGAGGCAACTTTGCAGGGATCTGCACAAAACTTTATGAGTTAAAGTGGCACACCTAGGAAGGGAAAAATTCAGACCAGTAAAAAAAAAAATCACTGTGGAGCCTCCTGCCTAATTAACAAGGGAAAAGAGAGAGTATGCTCTGCCTCGGCATCTGGAAGGAGCAGACACAACCTTAAAATTAAGCATCTTTTCTGCTCTCTGCAATTCAGGGATGCTGATAAATGCAGGAGAATTCAGAGAACTGAGAAAGTGATGTGAAGATGAGGGAATACAGAGGATCCTCCTATTTCATGTAAAAAAGGCACTGAACACAGACCTGATCATATTCCTAAATTATATTGGTGACTTGTTGGTTTTGTTTTGTTTTTCACATCAGCAAGATGCAAAATTCTACCACATACCAGAATTAACAGCTCCTTCCTAATTCTTTTATTCCATATACCCTCTACTTGAGCACAGGTCCTCAGATGATACATAGGCATAGGACTCCTACCAAACTCCATGGGTTGAAGCATCCAAATGGTTTGATCATCCATCTGTTAGGGCACCACAGGGATGAGAATAAATTTTTGCAGGACAGGGCTAAAACTACAAAGCGCCATAGTCTTTAGTGAAGATATATATGTTCATTGAAGAACTCCAATTAAAAAAAAAAAGCATATATTTTATTTATTTATTTAAGAGCAGCCCAGAAGTGCTGAATCGCCAAAAAAATTATGCAAGAAAGCTGGGTTTTGTTGGGGCCTTTTTTCTTACTGTTTTTTTCCCCCTTAATCTTGCATAACCAACAATCAGAAATAACTTCAAAAATCTATGGTGAGACAGAAGAGTTCTAAGAAAACAGAACTTAATTGCTCATACACAACAATTGCTGAGTTAGATGATTCATTGTAAAATAAAATCAAGTTACTTCATCCTTATGGGAACTGGGAGACCTCACAAAAGCTGAATTTTAGGGACTAAATCTTATTTTCACCATCATTTAAAGCAGCATAAATCTAGATATCAAGGCCAATCAAGGCCAATGGAACTATATCAACTTTGCACTAGTGGTGAAAAACAGGTTTTGACTCTAGCTGATTTTTTTTGTCCACAGGCACTAAACCCATATACAAAATATTCATGGTCTTTTGGATGAGATAGTAATTTATGTAGCATTTTTATGTGTATGTGTTGTGATATCTCAGCCTAAATTTCTTCCAAGAGAATCCATACTTTGTCATTACAGACAGCTAAGAGATTGTCAGAACCTTTCTAACTTCAACAGCTGAGATGGTAAGTTTATAAATAATTTCCTTTTGTTATGATTTTCAGCTATATACTGTAAAAGGAAAATCCCAGGATGGCTAATCCTCCATCTAAACATTGACTTTACAAAGGGAATGATGGAACATCCAAATGTAGCCTATGACTTACTTCAGCTAACAGAAAAATATATTGTGGAAAATTTACTGTTTAAGAAGGAAACTTATAAAAAGAAGCTGTATGAAAATGCGTATGAAAAAATGCAAACAAAAGGCATCAGGTGTATGTGCCTCTCAAAGTCTATCAGAGACATGCATATAGTCCAAATAAAGCAGGCAGATAATCTCCTGTGCTCTATGTGTCTGCTACCAAATAATGAAAAACATCTTGTATCTGCTTGTGAAACTCATTTCAGTAAGGAGGGCTGGAGAAAAAAATGTTCTGCCCAATAAACTATGTTAAATTTCATAAAGGTGTAGGGGAGCCTTTCAAACGGGAAATGTTTTCCTACAATGCAATGCAGTAAAAGATGGAAAAACATCTCCAAAGACAAACAACTTTATTTTGTCTCCAGAAACAAGAAAAAACTTGCAATTATTTAAAATCTGCTGTTCAGCCCTTTTAAAAATAAAATCTTTTTCTAATAGAAGCTAGCATCTACTTCCGTATTAATCAAGAACCTGCTTCTCCAAATAAACTTTTCTCATATACAGACCTTTTCATGCATACAAATCGGCTTAGAAACTACAATTTTCCTACCAAATAATCAGAATTAGGGTAGCTTTTCATTCAGATATTGATATCCAGCTGCAGAACACCAGTTGGGCACCTGACTTCCAAATCCATATTTTTACCATCAGATAGTTTGGGATGATGTAAGGGTACAAGGTCAAGCCTTCCCCACAGCAGCCTGATAGGGAAATCAGGAATTTGGTTAGGATCAGTTCTAAAACTCATGTTCTCAAGCATTTCCAACAAATATCAACCACATGCCTACAGAGCAAGACATCACACAGCCATTTCCATTCCTCTGCTGCTATGCAGCTTTTTTTCCACATGCATCCCATTGAAGCAGGCAGGATATTAAATCTTTTGAAACACTTAATCTTCTCACAACTGAGACTGGATTTCAGTAATAAACACTTGCTGTAATTTTTCATCCTTTGGGCCATTATATTTCCAAGAAGCAAGGTCAAGATGGCATTTAATAAAAGGCTTCCTAGATTTGTTTGGTTCTTTTTTCCAAAAGAGAAGCCTTACAGAGGCAAGCAACAAATGGAACAATATGGAATACAGCCAGGGTCTTCAGACCTAATACACAATTAAGAGGAATCTGGACACAGGAAAGTTTCTCCTTTAATTCCATCCTGAAGATATATTTGTCCTGTCTTAAATCTTTGTCAAGTCCTTGAGGAAAATTTCTTGGAAGAGTTTTCTTTTCATTGGAACTACTTATAACTGTAATGGCTGTAAGGTCAATGAAAATGTTTGAAGTCTACTTTTACTGGTATTTAAAAATATCCAGAGGTCTATGTTGCAAAAAAGGATGTGTAAATAAATATGTGTGTATTTTTGCCATTGTTGTTCCCAACTACTTGTTTTCTACTGCTCTTTTCACTCTGCCACAGTTATTTTCACTGGAGATGTTCCAGTGATGTACCATTAGCTTACTCCCACTGTGGAAATGCTCTGGATACTTTTGAAACATAAGAAAACATCTCAAAAATCTAATTTGTCTCTTGGTGAATATCAAAAAATATACTTTTAAAAATAAGCAATTTTTTTTCTTATCTCAAACAGTAGTATTTTGTTGAGCTGGAAAGAAAACAAATCACCAAAGTAAACAAAGTCTAGCAAGTTATTTGAACCTTTGATTTACAGCAATCTTCTTTGCAGTAGCAGGAATGTGAGGTTTTCAGCATAAGCTTTTAGGTTCTCTTACTTCCCTGTGAGGTATCTATTAGGCTTTTTCCTCCTCTTTATAGCTGGAGAAGTTGCTACTATTGACATCCTATAGAAGACCTCAGTGGGTAACTGAAAACAGAATTTGGCATGATACAGCTCCTTGAGGAGAAAAGAAACGAAGCCCAGGACCTAAAACTGAACTCCTGGCAAGTCTCTGCTAAGGCTAAACCCCATTGCCTCCCTGGATCACAGTGCTCCCACCGATGTAAATCTGGAGGGGCACCATCCAGGACCCTTCCAGGCACAGTCAATAAAACCACAAACTCAAGTATGGGTCAGTGCGAAGACAACAAGCAGCACAAACAAGACTCTGGCCAAGAATCTCAGCTTGGAAAACCAGGCAGAGAACTTGCTTCATTGGTAAGATGTGTTCAATCTGCTTTAACATCTTTCTGCATTCTTTTTTTCTTTTTTTTTTTTTCTTTCGTGGAATGCTAAGAATAATTATGAAGAATTCCCCAACTGACGCACTTTGGTGCAGGTCCAGAGACGTCAGTAGAGCTATGGAAATGCAAACCTCTGCAAATCTTTTCATACTACCTCTTTAGTACCCATGCAGGGACCAAGAGAGGTATCTGTTAACAGAGGTGACCTTCTAAGAAAAATCAAAAAGAAGCCAGCCCTGCAGACAGAAGGTGCACAAGGTGTTCTTAAGTTCCTGTGCCACACAGAGACATTTCTGCAGGAAAAGGGCCTAATTTAAGATCAAACACAAGGAGAAGGCTTGACTGGACTTTGGATTTACCTCAAATCCAGAGGAGATCCAGGAATGCAGGTATGTCTTTACAAAACTTTGTGGAGAAAGCTCTTTGCTGAGGTATATGACAGCAAAACTTCAATTTCTTTTTGAGAAGTTTTAAAACTAAGAGGAAATATCATGTTAGCTTGCTGTGAAGGGTAACTCCTTTTCTCCTCATTGACCACACGCAGTTAAAAGAATCTGAGCCTGGACTTCTAAAGCAGCCACCGAACAAAAGTGTCTGAAAACTGGGAAATGTCAGATTGTCCCATTTCCCTCTGTCATCCCTAATTTACAGTGCCTTGATGGAAGTTAGAAAAGTAGGGATCTGAAGTGTGACACTGAGCAGGCCAACACTCTTAGAAGTAGCATGTTCAGTATCTTCTGGTTTGCTTGCTATTAGACAAGATAGTAGGTGAGCAGGATATGGTAGAATAAAATTGAAATAAAATTGAAAATTGTGTTTCTTAATTTTAAAATGAGAAGAGCTTGAAATGAATACTTCTGCATGAAAACTCTGAAAAAAACCCCCAAACAAAAAAACCTCAACAATACTCCACAAATGAAACAAAAAACAACAACCAAACAAACCAACCAAACAAACAAAATAAAGAAGCAGAAAGTCCCAAACCCAACACACGAAATAAAGAAAACACAAAAAACCCAACAATCTTTTTGCTATAGGCTCCTTATCTCCCCAGGCCTCCATGGAAGCCCAGCGGAGTAGACATACACTTTCCTTAGAGAAAATAAAACAAACAAACCAAACCCTTAATAAGCTTTTAAAATCCAAATGTACATCAAAACAACCTTTATACAACTGCTTAAGCAACTATTTTGCATACAATCAGCACATTAAATTGCATATCAAAAAGTCAAGGTCTGAGGCATCACAAGAGTCACAGTCTGAGGCATCTCTTGCCTTTAGACTGTCCAGATCACTGTGTCCAGATCATCATTTGGGTTCATCAGGCTACAGAATTCCAAAGATCAGCCCGGACTGCCAGCATTGTCTGTCTGCCACTGCTCCTTACTCCTGCCTCAGAAGCTGCAGTTAAAAGCACATATTCCCAGCAGGATTAAGCATTTACCAAACAGTAGCTCTAGTGCGGGTCCCTCAAGTCTCCTTCTCACTCTCCACTTCTCAACCACTCAGAACTACCAAAGACCCTCAACTCTGTTTCCACCTGTTTTTTTTGACCCTTCCCACTGATGCTGTTTTAAAGATTAAACAATTTTCCCTTTGGCTATTTTTGTTTCAACTCTCCAAGGCAATAATCTCTAAACTAAGGGGTTTTGTCAGAATTCCAGAGAGCAGTGTTTAGGAAACGACACTGCTATTTTGGTGCAGCTATGATAATAAACTCTTTAGTGAAAATTGAGTATGATAATAACATCTCATTGAGTAGGCAAGATGTCCGGTTTACAATGTACATTAAAAGTGCTGAATGTGATCACAGAAATATTAACATTCCAAAGAGACATTGGAGCTCTGGGCAGGAAGTTATTTACAAAGAAACAAAATGCATCAAATAAAGTTATTTTCTCCCTCTTATGCAAAGAGTGCTGAGCACACTTTTTTCTGGGTGCACTTTCACAAATTTCTATATTTTCAGCATTCATCCATTTCTCATGAAATATTATTATAATAATTTATTTCTTCATCCACTGTGCAGTGTAACTTCTTGGACTTGCACACTTTGTTACAGAGAATTAGGTGGTCAACCTTCCTCCTCAAGGGTTGATGATGAAGCCAACACGAATACTGCTGTTTTACTGGAAGATATGGACCAGTGATTTTTCCACAGAAAGAGAAATACTATGCTTGCTAGCCCAGATAAATACTGTTTTATTTTTCTCCAAACTCACACTCTACAATAACTTGCCTTTGACCAATAATTAACATATTCATTTTTCCAAAAATGATCAATTAAAAAACTTGGATTATAGCTTAGATTTTGCTTCTCTTCGCCACTTAAAACACTGTGTCTGCACCGCTTTATTTGCAAGTACATTTGAAAAGGAAGGAGAATAATTCTGCTTAATGTGTGTTTATTACTGAGTGGCTGCTAAAATTAATACAGTGAATACAAACACTGTGTATTTCACCTCATTTCAATTACAGCACAGATCGTCAATTAAAACAAATGTGGTTAGAACTTGAAACTAACAAAGGAACTCAGAAGAATTTATTTACAATAGCTGGATGTACGCTAAATGCTTGATGGTCTTGTACTTCATTTTTTGAACCAGGATCAGCAATGAAACCAACACAACACAATGGAAAACACTATTTAAGGGAGAAGGATTTTCCAAACACTAAGCTCTGAGATTACTGTCTAAAACTGAAATTGTTTTTCTCCTCAACTGTTAAACAGAGCTATTCTCTCAGAGATGCAAACAAATTGCTTTCTTTTACTAGGCCAAGAAGAAATCAAGTCAGCACTGTATGGATTCTGCTTTCCATTGTTTCTGCTTACAATTGGAACCACATAGAAGCACTGGCAAAGTTGAGCAGCAGAGTGACATTTGCTACTGTTAGTTTACAAAAGAAGCCACTATTAGTTTGAAAATTGAAACCAAGTAAAGAGTAAATGGACAACACAGAGAAAAAAATTCTGAGAAGACTTTGGAGAAAGCTTTTTTTTTTACTATAAATCAAAGTCTGCTTTGCTTGTTTGGGGTGATGCACACAGTAAAAAAGAGGAACCCTGGAGTGACCCATGTGGTCTGTAAGAAATATAAGCAGCACAAGGTCTCTAGAGAAGAGATATCTCTCTCTGTCACTGACTTATGCCAAAGCCATCCCCAACAGCTCCAGCTGTAGTGACTCGGGTAAGAACACTCAGCAGTGACCCACACTTGAAGACAAAAGTTGTCTCAGGATTTAGGGCATTGCCGTGGAGGCAAACCAAAAGATTAAACTCAAGACTGTGAGAATTCAGCAGAATCTCAATGAAACCCAAAATCACACAAGACCAGCACAAGAGTGAGTGCAATCTGAAATGAGGTGTATCCCAGGTACAGTGTAACTGCTTATCTGTAAATCATCATCAGCCATCTCCCACACACCTGCTCCGTGTGACCTTGCTCCCCACATACAGTAATTTCCCTTCCACACATGCAATGACAGAATAACAGGCAAGCACAGCAGAGGTCTCAAAAAACCTGTGGCTCACATGTTCTTTGTACTGGGCAATGGCTTTCACAGCAGAATTCAGGTCTTACCTGTCTTACCTGGGACTTCCTACAAGCCTGATCTACTTTTCCACAAGTAGTTTAAATATTTCATGCTCAACTACTTCCCAATAACTCTTTGCTATGACAAAGAGCACAGGCAATCTGAACTGAGCAAGGACTGAAAGGGAAATTTAAATATCTGCCTGTAAGTTGTCCCTCCTGCCCCTGCAGAGATACACACTTTACAGAGAGGGACGGAGAGGGAGAGAGATTTTCCAGACTGAGGAAGGAAGGAAGGGGAGAGGCTGTCAAGGGAAGATGCATCAGCTCCTGTAGCTTAGCTCAAAGTCTAGTTGGGAGAACAGGAATTCTCCCAGGGGTGCGTGCGTGTGGGTTTTGTCTGATTCTGGCTGATGTTTTGTTTTCATGGCTTCAACTTAAATAGAAGCCTGGAAGCATTTAAATTATACTTCTTTGGGGAGTGATTATCTCCCTTCTGTCACGCACTTATCTGTCACACAAACCACCACCAAGATGGAATTTTTGTCATTTTATGGCTGTATCAATGTTTTTTTCTGCTTGCTCCATGCCCCTGGGGGTTTTGTCCTTTCTCTTCACTGCTGCTCCCTATCTTTATCTGTCCATTCCTGCTTTTTCTGACCTGCCTGTTTTGTCTGCAATCAGTGCAGCACAACTAAGCTCAGTGGGTGTCTACCACAATGGGAGCAGTAATACAAGTATTAATAACATCCTGCTGTTAGCAGGAGAGACTACAATCACTTTTTTAAGGACAAAACAGCCTGACCTTAGGGAGCATATACAATACTTAAGATAATTACAAACGTCATGTTCCCTTTGGCGACCTATTTTTATTACCTATTTCGTATCAGCCATGGGAGGCCCTGGGGCTACTATTTTGTTTGTCTGGAGTCTCTGAGCTAGACGACACAGCCAGGAAAGTCAGTTCATATTTAACCCTATATTCTGTAGATGAAAACCATAATGCAAAGCACCTGGGTTTCATTATCAATCAAACCACCAAGCAGGGCACTTATCATAAAGCTCTCGGCTTGCCAGTTCTAAAATTCTCCAAACTGCTTTGATGTGAACATCAAAAACTCCTGGACTACATAAATGACCACTTGTCTGACCTCATCCTTTAATTAACACATCGTCCCCGAGAGCACCACTCACAGTAATTATGCAAGGTTCCTAAAGACCATTTAATAAATTGTTTCATTTTGGATTGATCTGGCTGTGTGGAGGAGACATTGCACAGGAACCCCACAGGGGCACCACGTTTTGCTGCAGGAGTCTCTGCTGCATCCAGTACCATCTACATCTGCTGAGATCTCAGTGTTCCTAATGTCACCCAAATCCAGAAATAATTAGGTTTCTTATCCTTAGCACCTGAGACACAAAAGTGACAAGGCCACCCAAATGTGGTATGGAAGCCTATACATAACTGTGTGACATTGGTGTTACCCTTGATCAGCAGATACTCAAAATGTGTCTCAGTAGCTCTGAGAAATCTGTTCCTTTGGCAATCACAGCAAAGAAAAATTAATGAAACTCAGTCAGAACCATAAAACTTGAAGGTGCTACTTCCAAAGCAATAGTGAGAAAAAAAAATCTAGGAAAGCTGTGAAGAATGTCTTGGCACCATTGTAGCATACACTGTTTTGTAAAAAAGTAATGTATTGAAGAAAATTTTATTCATAGATATGTACAAAGTTCTACCTGTGACAGCAATTCCCTGGAAGATTTTTTTTTAAATGTGTATATGCATGTATATTCTGTTTGTTTAATTTTTCTCAAAGCAATACAAAATTTGAAATAATATTCTCTCTTTAATTTTCAGCAGATTTCTACTATGGGATGCATTTCCCTTCAAGATAACTGGCGATTAGGCAGCAGTTTGCTCTAATCAGGTTAGTTTCTTGTTTAACTGTTATATTATATCAGTTGGGGCTCTTCCAGTGATATGGAACAGTCAGCAAAACTTCAGAGAGGAAACACAATAGCGACTATAAAATAGAAATTTATGAAAAGGAAAGTCAGAAGATAAGATGACCGAAGATTATCCCTGCTTACTCCAGCTGAAATCTCCAGAACTATATACAGCAATTTTTTCTCATGTTGGAAAGCCCTGCTATATGCTCACTGAGTATCTGGGAACCAGGAATTGCACATGGTCCCCAAGGGCATATTAGTGAAAGTGCTGCTCGTTGTGAAACAGCTACAATCCAACTTATATGCAATTACTTTTATCTTTTAAGAATGCACAAAATGATACAGTCTATAAAAATAGTAGGCTTCACCAGCAGTATCAGCACTGAAGAGGGTAAAAAGAAAATGCTTATGAGGCATGTGATCTCTGTTTAACATCAGAACTAAATAGGGTGTAAATAGATATGCATTTTATTTCACAGTATATATGAATTGTCTTTTTGTTATGAAGTGTAGAACAATTTTTTACAGCATAATTTGGAATCTGGAGTGCTCAAAGGGCATATGCAAAATACTTGTAGCTGCTAATTCTCAAATGAAGAAGCCGTCAACCTACACTGAAATGTGTTTGTCCTATTTAAAAGACCTTTTGCTGGCAAAATACTAAAAAAAATAATTTATAGATTAAGTTCTAAGCCAAGATTCAAGTCCCACATCATGGGGCTTATTTGGAGGTATATGGGATGATTTGGCTCATCTTTACAAAGATTTGACTGTCATTACCTAGGATTATACCCTAACTCTAAACTGCTTACACCTTGCTAGTCCTGCAGAAGGAAGGACCAGGAGCAGTCTTCATCACTATACACACAAAATTAGGGTATAACATGACCATGCACGCTTCATCTTCAGCAAAAAATGTAGGAGACTATTTATGGTGAGTCAGAGAAAGTTGGATAATTTCTCTTAATGTGTCAATAGTCTATTTGTTTTTTTTAAAAAAAAATCCATTTTGTTGACTAATTTAGACTAACAGTTTCATCTGAATAAAAGAAAAATCTCAAATCTTCCTTTAGCCCATGAAGGTAATGGCCAAAGTGTTCTTCCAGGCTGTGCAGATCCAGGTTTAAATTTTCATTTGCCTGATTCATGGATGCAGGTTTCCTTAATTTAACCTTTTATAAAAAATTTTCTGAGGAGGAGAAAGACTATTTCTGTCACGTAAACTTACAACAATATTTAAGTGTCTAGTAGGCAAAGAGATGGTCACAGCCAGGCAATAAAAACGTGCTCATTTCCCTATGTTTCAGGCTTGAATCTTCCTCCAACTTCTAACAGATTCCCAGTAGCAAATGTTTCTGTTAAGTAAGTATATTGAATAAATCTGAATAATTCACGACACTCTATAAATTCTAACTGAGTAAAATATTTAGTTCTCCTAACACACAACAGTCACTGAGGGGATCAAGCTTACTGGTTATAAAAAAAAAAAGAAGCCACTCCAATTTATAAATTGCACCAGATTAGATGTTGATCTTCCTGAACTTGGCAGTGACATAACCACTACCACTCCCTCATGGGAAAGCAGCTCCACAATCAGGAGGAAGCAAGGGGATACCTGTTCCAGATGCTGATTTTCCTCTGGACCAGAGCAATAATGTACTGTAGCACTGCTTAAAATTAAAATGAAGGTGGGACTGTAATGAAAAGGACTGCTGCAAGGATGCACAAACTGAATTGTCACAGGCATGGGAGAAAACTGCAACATTCATGTAATTTTTCATGCCGAAAAGGTATTTAGAAGTCTGTCTGGGAGTGAAATAGGTTAACATCATATCCAAATAGCTGGAGAAGACAGTAACAGAGAGTGGGGCTTCATATCCTCATGCTGCCAAATTTTCTAAAATATGATGAATTTTTGCATTCAGTAGGAATTCAAAGTCTTACTGGACACTATCAATAAATCTGCAGAAATTTTTATCCATACCTACCTGATGGGGACATTAGTACTGGGTACTTTGTGCAGTTACAAACAAGAGTTTAAATGAGATTTCCACAGAAAAGATTTTGTGTAAGCTTCCTCTGGTTTTTGCATCTGTTCCTCTGTATTCTTATGAAAACAAATACAGAGGACATGTAAAAAAAATACAAATCAAACTAAACCAAGGGCCAGGCTGCACACATTCAAAAGAAAAAAATACATCTGATTGTGTATGTGGTTGCTATGACCACGGGGAAAAATGCCAGTATATTCTCAGTGCTTGGCCCCACTTCTGGCTTGGCCCTTCACTTGGATCATCTTTAATCATAAATAAATCTGGTTTTAAAAAAAAAATCAAAAAATGCTTTTTGTGATGAAAAGATGCTATTTTTATTGAAGTGCTCTAAAAACATGCTGATTTTCATGACAAATTCCAGCAGGAGGAATAAAAGGATGAAATTACTTTCCATCAAGCATTTTTGGTCAGGAATTTTGACTTCTAACTTGATATGAATTCCTTATTTTATTTAACTAATTGCATAACAGATCATCAGTAGTGGTGCATGTTGCCTTATTCCTGATGTGTCATAACACATGAGATGAATTTTGTGTCAGTTTGTATGATTTCTATACAAAAGGTACTTTGACCTAGGAAATAAGTTAGGTGTGTTTTCTAATAGTAAATAGAAGCTGACATTAACTATCCCTTTATCTACCTCTAACAATGTATATAAATTACATAATATGGTCATTATGAAATATTGTGAAAAAGACATCAAGAAGATAAAAAATGAAGTGTTGTAAGAATAAATTCTAGAATATCAAAATCAAATTTATCTGAAACCTGGAGTGAAAGGTCCTTAGAGCCACAGCTGAATTTCCATCATGTTGAAGTTCTTTAAGTGTTAGTTGTCATTCCAGAGATGAAAACTGAATCCTTAAGCTCCTGAATGTCCTATGAAACAAAATCCGCCTTGAGGCACCACAGGATTAGTCAACACTTGCAAGTTCCTCAACCTCAAAATATTAATGAATCTTACATTAAAATGTGTTCTGCCAAGGGTGTTCCCACGTGCCTGCTCGGAGCACACCCAGGGGGTTCTGCTCTGCCCTTGGGGCTCAGCACCTCAGGTGTGTGATGCTGCTGGTCTGAGCCAGAGTGTGGCACAACTCCGAGGGGCAGGACTGCCAGCACTCTGAGCTCAGGTGTGTGCTCCAGGCAGAGCTGCCCTGCTGAGCTGCACAGCTTCCTCTCAGAGACGCTGCCCTGCTCTTGTGCATGGACATCATGAAAAAGACCTTGCATGGTGGGGAATGAGCCCAAAGGTTAAACCTTAAAAATACATGATTACACAGAAATGGAATTTTTTCTTCTTTAAAGCAAGAGAGACTTGGAAGCCATAGGTACAGAAAATGTTTAAACTAGAACAACCAAGAGTTCAATGCAGCGATTTGGAAATCCTCATCCACACAGACCACGCTGATTTGGGACAGTGAATATTGCTTGGGATTGTGCAGAGAAAGAGCTGGGGAGGGAGGGGGGCTTGTCACAACCAGAACCCAAAGGTCAGAAATACCTCAGGAAGGATGAAAGAAAGCACAAGTGGGACTTGGCAGCTGGACAGAGTCCTGCTTTCTTTGCACAGTGGTCCATAGCAGCCAGTGGAGCCTGTGTAGTCCTCCTCCCTCACACACAAAGCTGAATCACTTTCTTCAGATGGATTTTGGGACATGCACTAAGGAGCAGGATGGTCACGTGTGTGCTGCTTTGTGCAGCTCCCATTCTGGCTTCTTCATTCACTAACTCCCCACTCAGCACAGTCTTGTCCATCCCCAATGCTCTGCTCCCAAACCAGAGAAATGCTGCAAAACCTACACATTGTCCCTCCTCAAAATGTGTTCCCACTGGGTGCTACAGAGCTGCTTGTAAGCAGCTTGCCTCATCTTCACATGGAGAGGAGAGAGAAGATAAGGGAAGCAGGGAATGGTGCTCTCTATTCCCTGCAGAGCCTTTTCCAGGGACTGTGAGGAAGGTAACGCTGCTGAGAACTGGGCAGTGGCAGGACACTGTCCCAGGTGGCTGTGGCTGCCTGAGGACATGAACAAGCCTGAGAGCATGGGAGAGGGACAACGCTGCTGCACCGTGTGTCTGCAGCTCTTTGGAACTAACGCCAAACAGAAGAGATGGACAATCTCTGTAACACTTTCTGCATGCATCGTTGTATTTTTGGTAAACAGAAGTGGCTCCCTGCCACATGCAAGCATACACAGACGGGCAGAGCACAGTTGCCTCCACAAAGCAACCTCTCACAAGAAGCAGCTTTCAGACATGAAACGTCTCATCTGTGGGGACGGGGCTAACCCGAGGGCATCAGGGAAGGGATACGTGTGTGCTCGCACTTTGTGTACAGCTCTTCAAAAAAGCACATCCACTGTCAACTGTTCTGGACAGCTGTCATCAATAAAACAGATGATATTTCTCAAACACATGGCTGAAGAATGAAAACTTATTATTAGATTCATCTTACTTAATTTGAGAGACTTCTGCCGAATTTCTTTGCCAGAGCTGGTTGCTGAAGAAGTTACTAAAGCTGAGAGCATGATTCATCTACCTAACTTAAGATATCTTTTGCGTGGCACAAATCCAGACGATCTCACTGATTATCCTGCAACTGATGCAGCTGTAGCTCCAATGTGGTCCCGAACACCCAGGTCAGAGGAAGCCTCTCCCACCGTATCAAAAACTGCCGGTGGCTTCGGTACAGCCATGAGAACCACACGCGCCCTCTCCAGCGATGTCTCGGAGGTGACGTTTGCAGAGAGTTACCGAAACCCTTCCCTGGGACACCCGCAGGACTTGCCAGGGGAGATGCGGGACGTGGGAGGGATGTGACCAAGTTACCTGCTCCGCGGTGCGCGGGCTGGTGGCAATGCCGGGCTGGGCCAGCACCGAGCAGGGGGAAGATCACAGCTGCCACAGCCGCGGTCCCCGCGCCTGACACCCACACGCGTGGGTCCCTGCCGC
>JAHLSL010013733.1:12745063-12761482 GCA_025920805.1 Petroica traversi | reverse complement strand
AGATGTGGCAGGGTCGCGGCGGACGGGCGGTGGGAGCGAGGGGACGTGGACTCACAGCCCCCCACCCCTCAAAGCCGCGCTCCGCTCCCGCACCCCCGGCTGCGGGCAGCAAGGGGAAGAGGGGGAGGAAAAGGGTGCCCGCCCCAGGGTGAGGGGCACGGAAGGCGGTGGAAAAGTCCGAAGCGGCGGGGGTGATCAGCGGCTCCCGGTGCACCGGCACTGATGCTTTCCAGATTCGGCTTTATCTCAAATCTCTTCCCCAAAGGAACAGAGCAGTTCAAAGCATCTGTGCTGCGACAGCTGTTTATCCCTGTGTACAGCTGCCACTTCCCCACCATTCATGAAGACGGAGATCAATGACAGCAGACTCTGATAAAGCGGCCCATCGGGTCTGGCCCGTTGTGCCATATCCTGTTTTCACGGTTAAACTGCTCGGGACCAGGGAACTCAACCTGTAAAACGACCGTGCCTTTACAAAGTGCTGGGCAGATGCATTGGCTTTGATCAACACGGAGCTTCCTACAAGTACGGAATGCTCCAGGGACATGGTGAGATGTGAATCAGCTTTTCTAGCACTTTCACCTGCAGTATAAACGACCTCATTCTGCAGTCAGAGAAATCAGGGAAATGCTAGCAACAGATTGTACATAAAAGCCAGAAAAGTCAGGGATATGGAAGGAGCAAACTGTAATTCCTCTGTTAAATCAGTACAGGAGGAATAAAGGGGTGCAAGATTCGAGCGACTCACTTCTATTTTTTCCCCTACCACAGGCAACATTTAAACAAGTAACTTCATCTTTCTGTGCCTCAGTTTCCCATGTCCCTGAGAGAAAGTTCCTGATAAGAAAATAAATAAATAAACAACGCAGATCTCCATATATGAATCAGCTATGATTAAGCTGTTAATCCCTTTGGTATGTTGTCCAGTACCCGGAAAAAGACTAATGATAGATGAACTGGGAAACTGTGGGATTTTTCAGAAGGTTTTGCTGTCTTACACAGCATCCACTGACACCATGGTCTGCTACCTGTGCTGTGAACTGCCAGCTTCAAGGTATTTCTCTCCTCTAGGCAGCCCTGCACATTGTCTTTACTCTCACGCTGAGTTATGCAAAGGAGTGCTGCATGGCAGAATTTTTTTCCCCCTCTTGTTTTGGCTTTTGCTCTCAAGAGGATGTTTCAGATGTTTATTCTGTCATAATTACTTCTTTTTCCTTTATACAAATAATGAGTAAGCAAAGACAGGACTTGCTGTCTTGAAGCCAGAGAAAGCTGCGTGTCTTTCTCTCAGGGCTAAGCCCTCACCTCTCCCAGGCAGCCTCTCCTGATTTGGAGATAACAGGAACAAAATCAGGACCTGGGTGCTTGGACCCAAGAGCTCGGGAGACACCTGTCTCCACATCGTGTTCCTTACCCTCCCAGTCCAAGCAGAAAGTATCCAGTGACAAGGTCTGAAATGAAGAGAGGTTTGCACTGCTGTAACCCCTGTGATGTCTGTCTATAGATAACAAAGGATTTAATTTAACACATTCCAGAAGTGGTCACTGACCCTCCCAAAATGCTCCTTTTTTAAAAAAAGAGATTGAATCCCAGAGCACAGAGCTGAAATCCTTTGGATGATTTCCAGCCCAGACCCAAGTGTCATGAAAGCAGAAGGACTTTCATTTTAAAAGGCCTGTGTATAGGCCTGGCACAAGTGTGCTTCCAAAAAGGTAGTTTTTTTCCAGAACTTTTGCCATGCAATGTAGATCTGATTCACTACCTGAATTACTTAACTCGTCTCCCTGCCTTTTCTTTAATGCTTGCCACCCACATAGCACTGTATCAACACACTGCTATCTTTTTAATTAAAAAATATTATATTAACTTACATACGTATTTATTTAACCCATGCTAACGGCCTTGCTAATTTGAAAATGGTAACCTGCTGGTGAAGCTAATCCTGTACTCTTGGGCAAAGCAAGACCCAAAGTTTTATATTCTAAAGAATTTCAGTGTGATCAATAGCTGACAGAAAAGAGAGGTCAAACAGCATCATACTTTGTAGTTGGTAACTACATTGTGGTTGTATTGTATTTAATGTACTCAGCACTACATTAAAGTTGTAGGTTTGGTCATTTTGCTTCATCAGCTCCATCTCAGCTTTAATGACCATGCAGTCAGGGTCATCCTGAGAACAAGGCTGTCGTCCTGAAAAGTGTTGAAGGGTGATGGTGGTTAAGGAAACATGGAAAAGTTCCTGTTGCCTCAGGGAAGGAATGGTTGGGGCTGTTTTCACATATAGTAAATAAGCAGAATGGGATTTCTCGTGCGAGGGATGCTTTTCCTTGTGCGGGGTCATGTTAGTTTTGACTTGCCCAATTCAGGCACGTATGAAGTTGATTAAGCTGCACACTAAACTTTGGAACACTCTCAAAGAAAAGAATGAGGAATTCAATGTATTAAAGTGCTTATCAGAAGTTTTATTTATACTGTTTACATAGGAAGAAGATGCATTGTTTCCTGCAGTTCATTCATAATGATGTTGTTGAATTAATTATACAGATTTAAGTTTCTTTTCTGGATATTACTGGTAACTGGAATAACTTAGAAGCAACCCTTGATCACTAACTCTGAAGAGGCTCTTTCTGAAGTGGAAAGGCACACCCTCTGAACATGAGGAGAGGGGTGTTTAGAGCACCCCTGACTCATAAATACAGAGGTTGTTTGCATGCATGAAGGTCTTGATCAGTTATTTATTATTTACTACTCACTGACCTCCACCAGGGCAGCTGTATTAGACTCAGCACAAATGCATACAAGAGATTTGAAAGTTTGATAGTGATCCTAAACCTAGATTATTTTCCTTCCTTCCTATTTCCCATTTTAAAAGAGCTATGACCATGATGTTTGGGGAGAAAGGGATTTTTAGTTGGAAGGTTGTTTTTTTTAGATGTTTTACTGCAGTCTTCAGAAGTATGCACAGCGATTATTCTTGATCCATTTACAAACTACATTTTCATTGGTATATTTTCCATCTGCTTCAAACATAAAGCAAGTAACCAGCTATTGTAAATAGTCTTAATCCCACTACAGCATTGTGTTTGCATCAAGTGCCAGGTCTCCAGCTGTCAGCATTGACATGTTCGGGGACATCAGAGCAAGGCTGAAGGTATAAACAGACAGAAAACAGAGATTTTCAAGAAAAAATTGGACAGATACTTTGAAAAGCCTCATGATGGTCATATGGTTTAGGGTCCCTTCCAGGAGAATGCCCAAACTGAACCTGGAAGTCCAGACCGAGACTTCGACTTTCAAGGAATATTGCACAGTCCAAGCTCAGCTGCTATACATTCACCCAGGCTTGGGCAGCATTAAAATTTCCCATGCTGTTGGAACTCCAGGAGGCACCCAGAGCAGTGTTCCATGTCCGAAAAAAAAAGCCAGAATCAGATAACAGAGAAAGAGAGAGAGAGAGAGAGAGAGAAATCCTGAATAATTATATATATCTCTCTCTAGATAGAGGTGGAATTTCTTCCTAACTTCCACATGATCAACAGAGTTGCCCAGTCTGTAAAAGGCTGCATGAAGAAAAGAATAATCAGGCAGAACAAAGGCTAGGAGTGAATGCAAAAGATCTCAGAAATTATCCCCTAGAAGCAGGTCTGGGACAGGAAGGAAGAGAGAGAAAGTGCAGAAAAAAGTGAGAGGAAGAAGCAGAGGAAAACTAGGGAAGAAAAAGGGCTGAAGAAATGTCAGGGAACCATGCCCAGGGTAAACAGGTATTGCACCCTGAAAGAGGATGGTGGAGCACCCCGCAAAACATCTGTCGGAGCAGGGAAAATGTAGAAAGGGCACCGAGAAAACAGTGGCATAGTCACAGAAGCACCAAGTCTTGTTTGGGTGGCAGAGAGCAGAGGACAAGGTGAATAAGAGCTAAAAACTGGTGGAGACTGCTATTTGTCTCACTCCTTTGTTCCAGCCATCCTTTTGTCTCTTGAAAAGGTGGGAAACTGTGAAAGTTAAAATATTTTGTTTATTGTGCCTAGTAAATACAAGGGGCTACCTTACTTCAGGAGCCCAACATGTAAAATACCCAACAAAACTTGCATAAAATACAAATATTGAGGCAGCAAAAGATACTTTTCATCATAAACACTAGAATGGCACTTAATCCATCTAGGAGACAAAAAGTCTTTGCTTTTTCTCAGAGACAATTTTGATAAAACGTGTTCATGGAGGACCAAAGTAGTTGAAATGTGATGCAACTGTTTTGAAAACAGCCATGGAAAAAGGCACGTCAGAAAACATGAAATGGGGACCATCAGGCACTGCCTCCAGAGAGCATCACAGTTACAGAAAGGAATTGCTTCTATTTCACAGATAATTACAGGGCTCATCTTAGATTAGCAGCAAAAATAAACACCTTTTGAAAGTATCAGCTAAAACAATAACACTGCTGACCAAGAAGAAAATACGTAAATGAGAGCACTAATCCACCAAAAACAAATCCTGATGGATACATGGGACATGGCATCAAATTAACCAGACCTGACTTATTTTTTCGGGGGTTAGGTTTGAATTCCATTTTGTTATAAGAGATTAGAGCTGAAGAATGTGAAATTTTCCATGGCATCCCAGCTATCAAACACCATCGACCTCTGCAGCTCATATGGGCTCCTTTTCAGTCTGGGCTCCTTTAAAAGGCCTGGGACACTGCACTAAGTGCATGGACAGCAAGATAAACAGATCCCTTCTATCCAGTCTTTGTGAGAGTCAGAATGAAGGCACTGTGCTTCTGAAGTTTACAGGGTTATCCACCTAAATTGCTCCTTTGATGAGCATCCATGGCAGTGTCATGTTCTAGAAGCCCTGGATGTTGAGGAGGAAGGTCACTGACCCAGAAATCACTTTTTTTAACAACAGGCAGTTCCCACATGTATGCAGAAGAAACTGAATAGGTGGGAAACTAGATCTGATGATACAAATTGAACTAAAATTTGAGCACTTGTTCTTTTATTTTGCAGAGGGGCATTGTGGTAGCAGCACAGAGAAAGATGGTCCTGGCAACTATTCCTTCTTTTCCACAAACCAATTAGGTGTCTTTTGACTTAAAAAAGCTGTTCTAGCATGGAAATTGTTGGCAAAAGAAGTGCAATACTCAAGACTGCTGTGTGTGCATGTCACCAAAACAGCCTGTACATGGCCAGACTCTGAGAGCACCAACCCATTTAGGATTACGTTGGATCCCCAGCATTATAAACCCCAGTTGGGATTTATTTTGCAAACTCTATGCCAAATAGTGCAGAGAGTAGTCACAGAGGCATAGGATAGGCACAGAGCAAGAGGATACCTTAGTGAAAAATCTATGCTAACTGAATATTTGCAAATAAAAGGTTAGTTTGTTTGTTTTTAATTGCATGTGGTTAACTGTCAGGCCTTTATTTTGGAGTACAGAACAATGCTCATAGAAGAAAATATCTTTTTTCAATGGTTTGCAAATGCTAGGAAAATGTTGCAGTGACTAAAGCATCAAGCCACACCTGCGGCTTATGTAAAGTCTCAAGTATTTGTTTGTTCTGATGACAGCATCAAGTAAATAAAATAGACACTTTTAAAAGCAAAAAATATACTGGATAGTTACATAAATTATGTTTAACACTAGGGAATATGTAACTATAGTTTCCCACTTGTTCCCATGGCAGATTTCCTCAAGGAGTGTTGCTCGCTGTCCTTTCTTGCTGCTAAACCAAAAATTTCCCATTATGAACCTAACCACAGCAAGTTGCAGACAGCTCAGGTGTCTGCCACGCTCTGATCCCTGTGGATGGAGCCCCTCACAGGTTTGCCATCCCACCTGCAGAGCAGGAAACATTATCTCATGGGCTGTGCAGCTGCTTTGCAGCCTTGGCCTGACACACTGGAGGCAGCTCAGGTAGCTGGAGCCACACCTGTGAGAAAGCTGCTTCTCCACAGCTCCCTGCAGCATTCCTTCAAAGCCCTCCCTAGCTTGGAGCTGTGCAGGGGAGCTGAGGAAGGCCTGTGGCACAGGGGAAAGCAAAGCAGCCCTCATGCTGCTCTGCTCATGGCAATCGTTGGAGCCCGTGCCAAAGCAAATCCAGCCTGGAGGCTCTGTACACGTGTCCCTGCTGTGGCATCTCCCCCCAGATGTGTTTTCTTTGGCTCAGGCTCCTGTGGAGCTGTGGGCACTCTCCAGTGGTAGATACATTAACACAGATGTGACTTGATAAAAATCCCAACGTTTTTGAGCGCTCTTGGGGAGCCCAAATTCCTTGTTCTTACGGCTATGGAATTATAGTTCTTATAGCTATGGGCAAAGCCAGGTGCAGGGAGGATTGAGGGATGATTGGTATGCCACAAATTGAAATCTGCCTCTCCTGGGGTGCTGACTGCACCTGCTCTCCTTGGGAAAGCTGGGTCGCTCACTCCTGCAGGCCCAGCCCCTCGACCCTTAACTCTAAACCTACCAAGGAAGGAATGTTTTACCTTGCATGTAATTTATAAGTGGGCAAATGAACTTCGCACAAATAATACCCACGCACACACTCACAGACTCAGGAAGGTTGTTTAAACTGAAAATCAGCCTGGCATGACTATGGAAGTAACAGTTCTGCACTGACATTATAGTTTTCCCTGATGTGGACATGGTTGAATGCTTCATGCTTTTCACCTCCTACATGCTGGTTTTGTGGCCTTATTAGTTCTGATACATTTTGTTCCATCTGATTTCTTTCTAAATAAGGCATCTTCTGCTGATGAGTTTCGTTCTGCCCTACAGTGCAACACATGTAACTCATCACAGAAATGGTCTCAATTCAGACCAGTCACCCACCTCATTGAAGTTAATCTGGCAAAACACAAGCAAAAAAAAAAAAAAAAAGAAAGAAGAATACGACCTTCACTCCACAGCTTGTGACAGCTCACTCACTGCTTATTTATTCTGCACTCCTTGCAAAAACACTCCACACATTCAATCACATCTCAAAGAAAGGGGTCAAAAGGCAAGTGTTTTTAAACTGTCTCGGTTAAAAAGTCCCTTCCCATTAAAGCTTTGCTGGTTGTGTCAGAGATAAAAGACTGTTTTCTATGAGGACTGACCACTCTGACAAATCAACAATAAATTACTCAGAAATAGGCTCTGGCACATTCATTGCCGGAAAATGAATCTTCAGGCACCCTCCATGATTAACAGCAAATGCTTCCTAATTCTGTGGATGGCTGTGAGAAATGTACACGGAATTATCTAAATCTTTCAGTGTTTATTTCATGATGAATGGTACTGCTTCTGGCCTGATCCCTACAGTGGATCGCCAAACATGAAGAAGTTTAAGGCAGTCGTACGGGACCCTTGCAGGGAAATCAGTGATGAAAAAGAATTGTAAAAACCTATTATTTTGAGCTTGTAAAGTGCTGGATTTCTGTTTTCAGTGATGGATGTGGGAAATTTCAGAGTCTGTCAAGAGCAGGCAGGAAGCAAACTTAGCATGTTGGGAAAGATAATTTTCCTGCCAGAAAAGGGGAAAATCCACATTCAGATGTCCGTTTACTGAGGTGTTAATTGTTAGGATAAATACAGAATTTTGCCTTGAGAAGGACCTTTCTCTCCAAAACAAGCAATTTACATCTGGTTTGACTTCAGGCTAAAAGAGTCCTAATCCTTGTCTGTCACTGGACGGTTGATTTGCTGCAATGAGAAATTGTGCATGTTTTACACCAATGAATCTGAGACACATTCTGCCCACATTTATCCGTTTGCAGGTCCTTTAATGCTACAGTCAGGCAGGGCTTGATCTCCTGCATCTTGCAAGAAGGTCCCTCAAAATGTCTGGCAGTGTCCAGAGATTCATCATGTGCATGTTCCAGGTGTCCTCAAGGAAATACACAGTGAGGTCTCTGATGCCTTGGGACACTGTGATAACAGGGATCCAAGCTCTTGTGAAAGAACTACAAAATAAATCAATCAGCTCTATTAAAGTGCTGTACAATGTTCAGCATCTCTCAGCAGTGGTCTGGAAGGACCAAAACACTGGAGAATTAAGTTACACTGTTCTTGTAATTCCACATGGTCTTTTGCAGCCAGAATACTGTATTTCAAAATTATGTTTCTCTTTTTTTGCTGTGTATCAAGTAATAGCTTTTCCAGGTCTGTGTTTCAGTCCAAAAAAACACCAACCAACCCAAAAAACAGACAGACAGACATAGAGAAAAAAAAAAGGTATATGTGGAATTATATTTAGTTTATATTTAATTTGAGTTCTTAAAGAGGTGAGGGGGATCTCAATACTCCACAAAATGACGTTTCTATGTTATACCTCTGCAGCCATTACATATCAAAGTTAGGTCAGCTATTTTTCTGTCTAAGAAGTAATGGCCAGAAAAAAAAAAGCAAGCAAAGGAACAATCACGATAGTAACTCATTTCCACTGAACAACAGGGGAAATTAGCAATGCATACCTTGGCACTTAGCTGAAACCAATCTGCTTTTCCTAACTGACTCTTCTTTCAGGCGTCCTGTCAAAATATTTCCTTGAAATACGTTCCTAGTGTGTGCAGGAGCTATTTATAATCTACAGCACTTATTTTTGGATTAAATACATGTAGGTGGCTATTTGCCACGAGAGCAAAGGGGGGTTCAGTGAATTACAAGAATGTGTATGAAATATTACCCTTGGGATGATGCCTTTCCAAGGCGAGCAGCCCGCACAAGCAATCAGGCTGTCAGACGTGGTGTCAGAGCAGGCACAGCACAGAAACTGGCCGAGGGATGCATCAGCATGGCCTCACCCCACTCTTGCTTTCTGCCTCTCTTTTTGAGGCAACCCTCCAGATCCTGTCCCGGGTTTCAGGCCAGCACGAAGGAGCAGCCAGGGAGCAGCTCAGGAGGGCTCCTGTTTATTCAGTACCTGCCCTGATTTTAGGCAGTTTGTCCAGTGACTGAGTCAGCCCCATCACCAGCCAAGTGCCTCTGCAGAAGAGAAGAAATGTTCAAGGAGTGTCTGTCTGAAGACTCCCACATGTGGCCTCAACAAGACAACCCTGGTCTCTATGCCATTCATGGCTGGCTTGCTGTCTTCTCCTCCAAGCATTTTTCCTCTCTGTCTTTCCACACACCCATTCATCCCAGAATTCCCACTCCTTTCCTGAGTTGGCATAGATTACTCCTTGCCACCAGCAGCTGGGAGCTGGGGTGACAATCGCCTGACACAGCCCTGCGGTGCCAGGCTCCCACTCCAGTGTCTGGTGTGGGACACTCCAGTGGATCCAGCCACTCCACAGTGGGTATGATTAATGTGTAACCCCTACAGCACCTTCCCCCATAACAGTTCAGTCAGAATAGAAGGAAAAACATCCGTTGGCTAATGGTTAGATACACCAGCTGTGCTACTTGTGCTGCTCTCTAACGAAGGGTGGGTAATCATTAATAGCACAACACACTGGAAAACTAGTTCTATGTGGTTACTCTTCAGTCTCTCCTGATTTACTGCAGCCTTTACCAATTGCAGTAAAATAATTTGGCATTCAGCATGTGTCAGGCAATCCTAGCTTGTGCTGAGAAAGCCTCTGGTGTATTTAACACTTAGATGCTGCCAGAGGTCTGGTGAGCCCTTCACAACTGACATACAGAGCAGCAAGCATACCTTTCCTGACATGAAAGAAAAGTGACACTGGTGAGGAAATATCTATCTATCTATCTATCTATCTATCTATCTATCTATCTATCTATCTATCTATCTATCTATCTGTTGCTATCTGCTCTCCTGGCCCTGTCACAATCACTACCCTCAATGTTCCAGATTGTCCCATTCTGGAGTTTTCATGGGAATTTGGTCTCTTCCTGCTCTATGGACAGTTACCTGAGAGCTGGCATTTAGTGAAGGTTTGGACTAACCTTCAGACCAAAAGGATGTGTGGATGTCACAGAATTGCATCATATTTAATACTAAACAGCCATCACTAGTGCAGCAAGGCAGAAAATGTTCAGAAGTATCAATAAGCTAGACTTGATTCAATACACTTTTCTACCCCTATATTTCTGTCTTCAAAGAAAAGCATTAAGGCTGAATAAGGTCAAAATATGGCAAAAAGAGCCATGAACTGGAATTGCCCAGTTAAATTTTAAGGATTTTGTGGCTTTGAAAAATTAGATCTGTAAGTGAGTAGGGGAAGGCAAAAGCACAAGATGACAATTATCAGTAGTATCGGCTGCCTGCTCTCATGGATGTGGGTCAGGGGCACAGCACAAGAGTGAGAGCCTAAACCTCTGGCTGGTGACAGCAAAGCCAGGAAGGCTGAAGGGAGGAGTAAGACAAAAGGAGGACTTCCAAGATACCTGTTCAACTACATAATAACATAATTATATAAAAACATAACAATTTTCCCTTGTGTGAGGACTGCTTTGCAAGAACAACCAGACTGACATTGCAGCAGAGATTTCTAGGTGTTTATTTGTGAGCAAATTACAAGAACACGTAACTCAAAGCTTTCTTATTCAAAAATTTTTGGATCCATACAAATGCCTGGGATGTACATATCTGTCCGAGCTGCAGAGAGCACAGCCAGAGCAGAGGAGAGAGAGGGAAATACCAGAAATCTGTGCATGACAAAATTTCTGCATGAGGATGAAACATGCAGACATAACTGGGCACAATGACAGTGGCAAACTGCTCATTGTATTCCAGTGTTTCTTAGGGCAAGTCATGTAAATTAAGGGAAATATGTCTTCAAAGTCTCTTCTATCACCCCAGCAAACAAAAATGGGAATAAGAGAAAAAACACTAAATTAGGACTGAATACAACAGGAATTTTTCCCCCCTCACAACTCTATAAAAATATCAGTTTCACAACTGCAAATTCTTAAGCTACAGTCTCCCAGCATCCTGCCTACTTCTGTAGAACTCCAAGTATGAAAATCTCTTTGGCAACACTATCCCTTCTTTTATTCTTTCAGCCACTGGGGGTTACCAAAGAGCTGCTGCTGCCGCCTGGCCTCACAAGCAGGTGGAGCCCCAAGGGCAGAGAGCATCTGCAGCCCCATGGCAAAGAAACCACCACATGGAAAACCATGTCCTCTAGAGGATCTGCTTTCCTGCTCCAAAGCAGCTGCTTTTGACTGGGGAGCAGAGATGGAAATGCCTCCTACCCCCCACAGCTCATCCCATACCAGTGCATCCCAGTAGCTCAGCTTTCCACCCATCACCATAAACACTTCAATCCTCCAAGGGCAGTGGTGGGAAGGAGATTTCTGCTTTCAGTGTTCACAGCCCATCAGTTTCAGACCAAAACACCAAAACAGAACCAGAAACTCTGCCAACTTTCTGACCCAGCTTGCTTTCTGGCTGTGAGATGTGGCTGGCTGTGTTTCAGAAGGGCTCCAATGACTAAAACCACACAGTCTTTCTCACAGTGCCTTTCTTACACCCAGAGGTATCCCAGGTTTTGCAGATCTCCTCATCTTTTCCTCAGACACACCGTTTTTACTGACCTGCCCCATTGGTGCATTGCTGTGAAGGATCAGCTGCCAGAAACGAACAGCTGAGAAGAAGAGGATGACTTAATTTCATCACACATGGATTTTAACAGCATTCTGGGCTCTAAATGCAATGGGGAGAGCAGGGAAAAGAGAGATGAAGACCCCATTACAGGCACTCCAACCCCAAAGCCAGGACAAGGTCAGATAATGTGAAAAACATGACCAAAATAAGATGAGCCCAAGCAAATGAACACATTTCTTTCCAAAAGGCACACAGAGGTTAAACTGATGTGAGCTGAGCTTTAGCTGACCTGCCTGAGCAAGGATGCTCTCCATGCCAAGAACAGCCAAGGGCTATGCTTGGGACACCAACCTAGTAAAACAATTACGAATAATTCATTCATCAACACAGGACATCAGTACTGTAAAATTTAGCAAGTGCCCATAGCTTTGCTGACGCTTCTGCAGTGTGTGGGCAAGAACCAAGCACACAGGATGTGGTAAGAGCCAGCAGCTGTGGATAAATCCAGAAGAGGCTGTTGAGAACTGAGCCTTTTGGGTTGTAAGCAGAAGTTTTGATGACTTTTGCTGAATGGAGATTTTGCTGCTGTCTGCAGTGACTCTTACACGCATCTGTTGAGTGAGAAAATGGATTTATGCAGACGGGAACACTAAGCCTGCTTGCAGAAGAGGTTTTTGTATTCCCTCAGGAAAAGCACAGTTGGGTAGGAAAAGCAAGGGGAAAACACCAAGGGAGTAACAGCATTCACATGTAGAAAAATTTAGTTCCCAACTCCATTGCATTAAATTAGGCTTGGGTCCAAATCCATTGATCCAAAGCTGGATACAAATGAACTGCTAAACTGTGAAAAGGGGTAGGCAGGTAGGTAACATCGCTTTGTATTCAGTTGAGATGAAGACTTCCAAAATAATTCTTGCTGCCTTATCTCTGCAATGGATACATAAAAGCTATTTCTCCCATCTTTCACTGTCCCTTTTGAACTGGAAAAATCCCTTTGCTCTTCGTCCTGAACTGACTCCTGTTTGGTGTACAGGTCCTTTAGGACAGACATAAAAACCCTAATTACTAAAACAGCTACTGCACTTGAACAGCAACACTGTTCTTGCTGGAATCAGCTCAGAGGAAGACCAACCTAAAAGCAATTTAAGATCCTATTTTAAAGTTCATCTTGGGCTAAATGCATTAAACCCTAACTGATAGCTTCCTTTACAAACAATCAGTTTAAATGACTTCCTCTGACCTCCTGTTGGCAACTGACATTTCATTCAAAATGATCAAAGTTATGTGAGATTTAACAGAACTTAGTCCCTAGTGGAATTTTGGTGCCCAAGTGAAAAATTGGACTTCCCTGCTGTGCGTGCACCATCCAACACAGAGACAGAGAGCTCATTTGGGGGTAGGATGATAAATCACTCCTAAAACAACACTGTGACCACTGGGCATGAAGGGCCTAAGCCAAAGTGACCTTGGGTACAAATCAATTATGAGCAGGGGTGATCCTCGGCCAGGATTACCCAACTGCAAGCTGAAGAAGCTGGAAAGAAACTTGTATGTGCAGTATTGCCAGAAGCCTCTTGTCCCAGGGTTCAGCCCAGGGTTCAGGCAAGTAGGCTGGTAGGAAGAGGTCGTGCCTGAGTCATCGTCTCAGCTCACTCTTTACTGGAAGCCTTGCACACACTGACAAACTCCAGTCTGAGCTTCTTGATCACTGGTACTCTTACTGCAGAGAAGAAAATGGTCCCTTTTGACCCATAACCCTTTTTTACATGCCTTACCCAGGGCAGAGAACAGTTTTCTTTACTATATATAAATTCCCTGTGCATATTTCCAGAGTGACTTTTTTACTGCCTGCAGTTATTTCTTTGAAGGCTGTGCAGGGTTTTTTTTCCCCAGAGGAGCAAGTCCATAGCACTGATCAGTCCTGTGTCTATAGCATTAATCAGGGATGCAGTCTATTGAACACTGACAGAAACATCTTCAAATACTTTGAGAGTTTCATTAGAATAATTTCCACTCACAGAGGCCATCCTGTGCATAGTTCACTTTAGCACAATTTTGTCTGTTTTCTTTAAAGAAAAGGATTTTAATAAATGTATGAACTGTTTCTGTCAGAGAGTTTTAATGTGAATTTAACTTTCCAAATCTTGAGGGAATTAAGCAAGTAAATCTCATAGCTAGACCATTTACCCAGTTGGGCCGTTTCAAACATTCCTATTTCTGTAACTATTGCATTTTTATGCAGTCATACCCTTCCCACACCCTTTTACTTGAGCCTGAGATGTGAACCACAGTAGATGAGACACAGTTTTTTACTGCCACTTACTAGGTGCACCAGGAAAGAGAAGTTACTAGTCTCCACTCCACCTGGGGTCACCAAGGGGAAGACAAGGGGATTAAGAAGCTGCAAACTGACTGGACAGTTGGACTGTGCCATGCACTTCACTCTCCACAAGGCTGCTGAGTGATGCTCCAAGGAGAGGGGTTAGCAAATAATCATCACTTTAAATTGATCAAGGGACAATTCAAAAGATGGGGCCATTCCCTAGGTGGTGCACAGTAGATTAAAACCCACTGGAGCACCATTTCAGCCACAGGGCTGAAACTACCAAGATCTCCCTTTGTGCATGGCCAGCCACACACACAACAGCTCCTGTGCCCCTTGGGTGCTCCTGGGGTGGTGGGGCACCTACAAGATGCATCCAGAGCATGGCTTGACTCAGGGACACATGGATAGGGAGAAAGAGGTCAGGGGAGCTGAATACAGGTGCAATGAGAGAAACAGGGTGTGCACATGTGTTCAGGGCAGCTTCACAAAGTGCTGGATAGTGGAGGAGCAGAGCCAGAGCTGGGGCTACAGAGGCAAGGGAAGACACTTCTCACTGTTAATAATTTACCACTTTTCCTGATCAGCTGCAGAAGCAACAATCACTGTTTTGTACAAAGCTCAGGCAGAACTGTGGCTCCCTCTCTGTGGGATTTCCCAGGCAGGATCCCAGAGGGCTAACTTGAACACCAGCTGTTTTGCTGACTCTGGCCAGCAGCTCGTGGCTCTTGAGGCTCAGGCTTCAATATGGCTAAAAAACTGGCAGCTAAAGGAAACCTCTTTCCTCAGCAGACTTGCTGGGAGCACATATTTTTTCTCCACTTAGTAGAAATCATGGCAATATGCATCAGGAAGGGTCTTTAGGAGGGGGTTCTCAGCAGAGGAGTGAGAGATCATGCTGACAAACTCCTTTCTTTCAGAGTGCCCCAGGCTGCATTCATTTTTTCTCTTTTACCACTAAGAGAGGTCAAGCTACAGCCAAAAGGAGACCTCTCTGAATCTGGAATGCAAAATTTTTGAACTTCTGTTTTAGGAAGTACCATTAAGTTTAATGACACAGACTCAAGAATGTTTCAAGTTATATGCCAGTAAAATACAAATGTGTCCCTTTATTTATTTACTGACTCCTGTGGCAGACCAGAGCAGGGATATGAAACACTGCAGCACCTCAAATAGTCAAAAAACCCTCAAGTCTGCACACGTTCAGTTCAGCAATGTAATTTAAATGGACTTTTCCACATGGCAACTGAAAACCTGATAACTTCTCTCTGAATGTAATAGGAGCCAACGTACTCTTACACTTCCTTTGCTGTTTGCAGAGCCATTAGATGGCAGTACATCCCAAATTATTCTTAGCAATGCCACTGTATTTTGGTGGTGCTACAATACATTTACCATGTGTTGATGGTGTCATTATGAACATCACAAAAACTTAGCATGTTTCATAGAAACCGTTTGTCCTGATTACTGCAAATAGAATGTGAATGTCAAAAAACCAACAAACAAAAGCTACCAACAAAACACACAAAGAAAGAGCAGAAAAGAAGAATTTGATTAGAGAAGCAGGTTTATTGTAGGAACTGTGCCCTTCAGTCTGCAAAAACATCCAAGCTTATAAAAAACCCAACAAACAAAAACCCACAGTCAAGCCAAACTAAAAGAGAATAGCCCAGTTGCCAGAGATATTTATTAGTGTTGCCACAGAGTCTTTGAGAACCAATGGCAGATCAGAACACCTATTGCATGAGGGGATTTTCTAGCCCAGGATGAAGAGGTCAGCAAGCAGGAGCAGGTCCTGCCCCACAGCCAGAGCCAGTCTCTGTGCTGACAGTGTCCCAGCACTGCTCCCACGGGAAGCCCCAGAACTGCTGCCTCGCACACATCGGTGCTTCAGGCACATTTCATCACCAGCTACTCCAATGTAAATTACAAGGATGTTTATTGCATTGCAGGGAGGAAACATTTGACCAGCAGATTTATGCCACAGTGCTATCATAATTCTGTGGGAGGTCACCACAAGTTAAGCAGTCTGCCTTCTCAACCTATCCTTACAAAGTGTACAGTGGCGTTCATCACATTTTATGTCCATAAAAATTCCCTAAGGAGTTACTAAACATTATAAAAATGTTCTCATCCTGCTAGGATATGAGAAGTCACTGCTAAATGTAGATTTGGTTTAGGATGCCCAGAATCTACAAGAAAGAGACCCTTGGTCTGTTCCTGGTGCCACTGACTCTGCGGTCAATTGCAAAACAGTGTCAGAGAGGGAAAGGGCATGGAAGAGAGGACAGGCTCTTTCTGCAGCTTTGCAGCAAGATACACACACATTTCCTTGATGAGCCACTTTGCCCCTGAAAACTATAATTTTAATTCATCTGAAATGATTCCTAAGTTTAAGCCGAATTCTATACTTTACATGGGAGCCAAAAACTTCATATGTACAGAAAGAAAAAGGAATTCCGGAAGGAAGGAATTCCGGAAGGAAGGAATTCCGGAAGGAAGGAATTCCGGAATCCCGGAAGGAAGGAAGGAAGGAAGGAAGGAAGAAAAAAGAGAAAGAAAGAAAGAAAGAAAGAAAGAAAGAAAGAAAGAAAGAAAGAAAGA
>JAHLSL010013733.1:12704967-12745053 GCA_025920805.1 Petroica traversi | reverse complement strand
AGAAAGAAAGAAAGAAAGAAAGAAAGAAAGAAAGAAAGAAAGAAAGACTTTAGCTATCAATATTGAAAACACAAACTACTGAAATTCACTGAGCTAGAGAAAGAATACTTCTCAGTGGGAGACTGGAGTCCTAGTTCTTGAAATCTTCATCCCCGTTTTTATTAAAAATGCCTTCCTTCTCCCATATGCCAGATTCAGACTGAGCAGCTATTCACTTCTAAAATCTTCTTATAGACTACCAATTGTTTATGATATCTCTACTTATATTAATCTGAAGGGAGACTGAAAAGCCTCCTTATGGCAACTGACAAATGGTGTCTTATCAGCATAACCAGCCACCAGCAACAGGGCTTGACCCAAGGTCTTTACTGTGTGTGATAGCAAAATTTTCAGTACAAGCTGTCCCTTCTGGCTCTTCCCCAGGTGTGCAGCAGACAGGCTGTGCTCTCACACACATAAAAAAATACCAGTGTGAATATTTCATTGATATGCTAGATCACAAGGTCGATGTAATTTATTATTGCATAAATTGTTATAAGAATGTAGGGAGTCTTTTCGTTTGAGACTACATCTAAATACACATTAGCAAACAACATTTCGATATATATTAGGATCTCTATTATTGTAAAGGTATCCCCTTTATAATGTAGAGGAGGCATTTGAAAGTGTACTCCCTTACTATTAATTTAGTAAGACTTTGGAAAGCTCATCTACTTGGTGTCATTCTGAAATTATGACATACAGAGCTACATTCCTCCATGTAAGTTGGGACTTCATTGCCATGTCCCTTTATTCGACATTTCCTTGCCATTTTAAATCACAAATCTGAGCAAAAGCTACGTGACAAGCATCTTGCAATGCAATGTAAAGGCCAGGAAAGTCTCCATTTTGAGCTGGCTTCCAGGGGTAGATGCACTGAAAGTCAGATTTCACAGAGACAAAGCAAAGCGTCTGCTTACACTTTGATCTTTTCATACTTGGAACTGGGCCTCATTTTAAACTTAACCTCATTAATTAACCTTGGAAGGGGTGAAAACTCTCAGGGGCTAAGCAAGAAGGCTGGGATTTGAGCAGAGACCCTGCCCGAGATGGTGGACTAGATCTAGTAATGAAATAGAATTTATAAAAAGATAAATAGATTTTTAAAAATTTAAAGGGGTAATATTTGGAAAGAACAGCTGTTGAAAAGGGGATTCTGAATCCTGTGAAACCTTTGAAATTCAAAGCAAGTTTTGTGACAATTTTTCTGGGCTGCTGAGGGGTGAGAGCTCTTCTGTGAGCTCATGCAAGGAGAACTGCAGTGACTAGTACCAGACAAGGAGGGGAACAGAACTCACTGCAAGAAGCCCCCAAGAGATGCTGACAGCATCCCACCCAGCAGCTCCATGCTGAGCTCCATCCTGCAGAAAGATTAGCTCAGAGGAGGCTGAGAGGAATCATCCCAGCACTTGACCTTATGTTACACACCCAGCAGGGCCAGAACAGGGGAGTGTTTTATGTTGTATGCCCTGCTGCTGCTGAACCACAGGGGTGAAACCCAGTCTCATCTGCTGCCCCACAGGTGCCTGTGTGCCAGGCAGGATACACAGGAACTGCACAGTACCAGACCAGCACGTAAAAAATTCAGTAAAGCAAACACTGACAGATCAGACTTATTTTTACATCTTAAGCCATTTCCAAACAAACAGCAATAGCAGGAAGCTGGGGGGATTTGCATTTCCCATGCTAGGTTGTCTCCTCTCCTTCCAGCACAGCATTTTACATGTGGGGATGACAGACATTAACATCTGTGTGTGTGTTCCTGGGTGGAACAGCAACAAGAGCACACATTTCCATAGCAGAGTCATGAAACATCCAAATCAGCTGAAATGTCACTGGCCAGAAAGCTGGCAGCCCACAAAAACAAAGAACCACCTTTTCTTTTCCAGCCAAACAGGAAAACATTTAATTCTGAGATTGCCCAGATTGGCTGGGTAGTTCCTCATTCCTCAGCCTGCAGCCCATATAACCTTAAACCATTATTGTATCAATGATGAACTCACCCTGCCATTACAGTCTCCATGTAAGACCGCCACCAAGAGCCATATTTGTATTTGGGCTCATGACAACAGCTGATCAAACAGGACAAGTGGCAAAACTGCTTTTGGGAGAAATAATTGCTTTTCCTTCGCTGGGCACCACAGCAGATAGATCCTGCTTGCCCTCCTCCTGCTGGTTATCCCGTACCAATGCACATAGTGTGTGTAACTAACAGGAGCTGGAGGCCACTGAGCAGCGGGAAAGCTATGGCATAGTCATGGAAACGTGGTGGGATGACCTGCATGACTGGATGCATGACCTGCCTCTTCAGAAGCACAGGGGAGCAAGGAGAGGCAGTGGGGTGACTCTGTGTTTCAGGGAGTGTTTTAGCTGTAAAACACTCAACAGTGATGATGGTGTTGTCTTTTCCTGGTTTTAGGAAAATGAAGCTAGACACAGTTAGAAGGTTGGGGGTCATTTAGGGCTGTGTTTTTATAGGATCCTGTTTGATGCATCACTTCTCCCAGGTGACAGCATCTCAATGCACAGACCCCGTCAGTCACGCACACAAGTTATAGACCTTACACATTAGCATATCTAACAAGGGAGACCAATAATGGCGCTGGGGTGGGCTAACTTCTAGTTTACAGAATCTGTCCTGCTAGGAGACCTTGGCTTCCCAAGACAGTAGAATGTTTGGTCTTCTAACTCTATATTTCTGGAGTGTTTGGTCTCAGGGCCTTCAGAACACCTAAGGACACTAAGCACCAGACTAAATGAAGGGCTACAAGTATGCATGCTAATACTTGTGGATACACAGAACTGTGAGAAAGGTATATAAAATAAAAGGCCAAAATCATTTCTGCACCAATGAATAAGAACCAAGGGAAAGGCTAGCAAGACATCCCACTGGGAGTTTGTTACGGACCATCAAACCAGGGTGAAGAGGCAGATGAACTGTTCCATAAGAGTCTGGCTGATGTTTCACCACTGACAGCCCTCCTTCTTGTGAGAGACTTGGATTTGCCAGATATCTGCAGGAAACTCAAAGGGAGAGCAGGGGATTCCTGGAGAGTGTGGAAGAGAACTTCCTGACACAGCTGGTAAGAGAGCCTATCTGGGGTGGTGACCCACCAGATCTGCTGTTTACAAACAGAGAAGGGCTGGTGGGACATGTGGTGGTCAGAGGCCACCTTGGGCACAGTTGCAATGAAATGACCATTTTTGATTCTCAGAGAAATAAGGAAGGGGATCAACAAAACTTCTGCCTTGCACTTCTGGGCAGCAGAGTTGGGTCTATTCAGGACACCAGTCTGGAGAGTTCCTTGGGAAACAGTCATTAATATGAAAGGGTTCAGGAAGAACCTGGACATGCTTAAAGAAAAAATCTTAAAGGCACAGGAACAGGCCGATAGAAGAGCTACCAGGGAAGACCACTGGCCTGGCTAAACAATGAGCTTTTGCAGGAACTCAGGGAAACCAGAGGATTTGGAAAAAGGGGCAGGCAACTCAGGAAGATTACAAGGATGTTGACAGTTCTTGCACAAAGAAAACTAGAAAGCCAAAATCCTAACTACAACTCAATCAGGCCTCTGCTGTAAAAGATAACAAAAGTGTTTTTATAAATACATTAACAACAAAAGGAGGGCAAAGGAAAATCTCCATTCTTCATGGATGTGGAGGGGAAACACTGTAATCAAGAATGAGGAAAAGGCTGAGGTACTTAATGCCTGATTTGCCTCAGTCTTTATCAGAAAGACCAATAATCCTCCTGACAACCAAGCCCCTGTAGACAGGGACAGGGAGCAGAGCAGATCCCCTGCTGAGCCACTTAGACACTCACAAGGCTATGAGACTGGATGGGACCCATCCAAGGGTACTGAGGGAGATGGTGGAAGAACTTGCTGAACCACTCCATTATTTATTATCAGTCCCGGCTGGGCAGGCAGGGGCTGGAGCACAAGTCTGAAAAAGAGTGGCTGAGGGAGCTGAGGGTGTTCAGTGTGGAGAAAATCGAGGCTCAGGGGGGACCTTATTGCCCTCTACAATGACCTAACAGGAGTGGGGAGCTGGATGGGGGTCAGTCTCTTCTCTCAGGGAACAAGTGACAGGACAAGAGGAGAAAGCTTTGAGCGGCAGCCCAGAGGAGGTTCAAGTTGGAAATCAGGAAGAATTTCTTCTCAGAAAGGGTTGTTAAATGCTGGAATGGGCTGCCCAGGGAGATGGTGGAGTCACCATTGCTGGGGGTGTTCAAGAAGCCACCGGATATAGCACTCAGTGCCATGGTCTACTCAACAAAGTGGTATTCAAAGATTGGACTCAATGATTTCAGAGGTCTGTTCCAACCTAAATGATTCTGTGATTCAAAAAACTCCATTCTTGCCACTTCTGCCCTCCAGGAACTGCATGTACCCAATAAAATCCCAGGATGTCTCTCCCACTTCCCAACCCTGTGCATGAGTTGTAGCCAGTTGGCTCATTTTTGGAGTTCCTGATGGCAACTGCAGAGAGGAGGGAAGGCAGAGCCTATGCTGCAAAAGCAGGGACATATTTCATACACTGCCCAGCCACAGCTTTGCCCCATGTCCAACCACTCACTAAGGTTCAACTCTCTTCCAGAGAATAGGAAGTGCTGTGGCTCTGAGCAGAGCCTTGACATCTTGAAAATGTTGGTACAGGAAGGGAGGCCAAGGGATGCTTGAATTTGGCAGGTGCCCTGATCAAGTACAGCCAAGAATGCTTCTAAGGTCTTCCTGCTGGCAATTAAAGCTGTTAATCCACATGCAGGAACTACCTGTGGAAATACGGCATAAAGCCCATCTTTTCCTGAAAGCAAATCTCCTGCCTAGCAAGGGTCTCCTTGGCAAAAGCAGATACTGTTGACATTTAGAAAATTAAGTCAGGCTTGGATTTAAGTGCTGCTTCCCCCCCCCCCCCCTTTAAAAGTAAGTAATAATAATATTTTAAATACCTGCATCCATTTGGAAAGTTTTAAGCTTAACACACACTACAGAGCACTGAGATCTCTGTGTTTGGGCATTCAGGACTGAGTCAGGCTTTATGCACAGTGCTGACATGAATCCCTGCAATATAATGCACCAGGTGACAGCTTAGGGCACTGGGAAGACAAAGGGAATGATTTGTTTTAGTTGCTGGTAAGCTTGTTCCTGAGCTTGCCTAACAAGATGGACCTCGCAGACCCGCTTGCATGGAAGGCAGCAGTGATTATGTGTTCCCTCATTTATTGCCAGGAAGCATCTGAATAACAAACACGTAGAAAGTATGCGTGAAAAAGCAAATACAGCATTAAAAGCTATCAGCTTATTACTTGAGAATGGACAATAGGATATCCAGTCGCAATACCTTCCAATAATAACATAAAGCTGAGGTCAAGATTTTTGGATCTCGGCTATATTGGCATTTGTTCCTGCAAGGAGGAAGGGGGAAAAGAATTGCTAAGTGAGGTTCCCACAGACCTTAAAAAGCAGAAACATCTGTTGCTGTTATGAGCAGCTCGGATGCTGAGTTCAGCAGGAGAAAGTCCAGCAGCTAGGCCAGGTCTCTGCTTACCACCACATGCCTCTGTGCTCAATGGGAAATGATCAGAGACAGTTTCAAGGGACATATCAATAATTCAAAACAGCCAAAACCAGCATAAACAAATAAGAATTAGTGCTCTCTTATTTCTCCCGCCAGCAAGACTGGAAGATGTTACTGATGCCTTAAATGTGCAGTCTCAAGCACTGTTGTCAGAGCTTCCCCAGCTGATGAGTTGCTCCACATTGTGCATTTATTTCATTTTTTTAACAAAAAAGTTTGAGCTCAAACACTGAGTAGAAATTCCGAAGAAGTGAGTCTTGTTCTCAGGAATACAGTCTTCTGTGGGGCTGGTGGAAATAGCAAGTTCACATGGACTCAGTTTTTCTGTTTGAGAAATTAATCCCCATTTCAGTGATCCATTATTTGCTCTTTCTAAACAGATTTTCATATCTTGGATTTATTATTTTCAGCTTACAATAAACGTATCTTCCAACATTAGGTGGCATGCAAATGTCAGAGACGCTGTTTTGATAGTGTACTGATGCTAACTGTGTTTTATGAAACTCCTTAATCAGAACTTATTTTCTAAGCAAAACCTCCTGGCAAACTGCTTTTAGCATTTGCCCAGCAAGTAGCATAGGTAAATATTCACAAAGGCAGCACTACTTCTACTTAGAAAACATCAAACTGCATCAAGGCTGTAGCGACCGTGAGTCCAGAAGGAAAATGCTGATGACTTGGCATTTTGTACTGCCTAATCTCCTAAATATTGCATATGGAAGCCTCACAGAAGTAAAGCCCTGTCAAAGGAAAGAACTTCTGTACGCCAGATTTCTGTGTAAAAACAGATTCCCAAACACAGTGCCTTATTTTGCTTTACATTCCTATATTAAAAAACCTTCCAGAACTGTGCACAGCTCAAAAGCAAAGGGAAATGAAGTCAAGACCTCTGGACTTGAAGGAGTGAATCTTGGCCTTGCTTTCTCCTCACTCATGTGCTGGCATTGACCAGGAGACCTGTCTCCTTGCAACTGCCAGCACAAAGAAACCCTTGCCCAATTTCCAGGGAGAAGGGACTTGAGACACTGAAGGAGGGGGGTTTAAAGGAGCACAGTCTTTTGAGCACGGATTTATTCCTTAATTTAGTTATTGATGTTATGAAAATACACTGGGCTGTAAGCAGACAGATTTTTTGTTTTATTAACACATTGAAGGAATGGACTTAAAGATAAGAATACAATGACCTGCAGTTTAGATTTTGCCATAACACAGATTAGGACATAGGGTTAAAGACAAATATGCCAAGAAATAGAGCTACCAGATATGTAGTTTGACAGTTAGACACATATTTCTTTTGGCAACAATGCCTTTGTAAGAAAAAAAACCTTTTTTCGTCCTTCCCTGACACCCTCCCACTTTTTTTTCTTTTTAGAAGATCCTTGCACGAACACCAGGTCACACACATCACCACATGCAGCTCCTGGTGTGGTATAACTCAGTACCAGCATATCCAAGGAAACCAGAGGCCAGAACTGAAGAGGCAGCAGAAGCCAAGAGCCAGTAGCCACTGCTGCAGAAAAACCAAGTTCATAAATATTGGTTGGGTCTTCATTTTTAGGTCTTTTCCAGAAAGCGACTTCCACATTACACTGAATCTGAGTTAATTTGAAGAGAAAATGTCCTATACCTGCCTACAGACCTGACCTCCTGACAGCATCATCTCTTTCAGGACCCTCCATCTCCGCCTGGTCCAAGGCTGAAGAAAAGAGGATACATTCAGTTTTGCAGAACAGCTGTAACGAGAGTGGCTCCAAGAGAGTAGCCCACCTACGCTCCTGTGCTCAGCACTGTTTGACAACCCTGTCTTTGCACAGCTTTGAAAGCAAGTGAAGACTCACAGGCTCTGCCAAATGGTCTGGAGGCACTTATGTTGACACAGCTTGGGACTAGCCCTCTCTGAGGCAGATTAACGTGTGGATTTCTGAGCAGTTGCTTTCCTTTTGGAAACATACAGTGTTCCCCTTGCTGTAAACCAACTCATTGGGGTAGTTTGGAGTGGGATGAGAAAAAGGGAAAAAAAGGAGGGTCACTTAAGTATTTGAATTAACGTCAGCGCTGTGTTGTAGTCCACTAGTGTGCTGTTTTTACTGTGAGTTAGGGCTACATGCATGCCTGGCAGTACTAAGCCAGCAGTGTCCTGGGGGCATCAGGTCCAGCATCTCCAGTCAGACAAGGGAGGGGATTGTCCTGCTCTGCTCTGCCTTGGGGCAGCCTCACCTCAAGCCCTAGGGGCAGTTCTGGGTGCCACAATACAAAAAAGACATTAACCTGTATGTTAATACAGGTGTCCAATATGAGTGTCCAAAGGAAGGCCAAGAGGATGGTGAAGGGTCTGGAGAGAAGCTTGTGAGGAGTGGCTGAGGTCACTTGGTTTGTTCAGCTGGATGGAGACTGAGGGGAGACCTCATTGTGGCCTTCAACATCCTCATGAGGGGAAGCAAAGGGGCAGGCACTGATCTCAGTGGTGACAGGGCCTGAAGTTGTGTCAGGGGAGGTTTAGGCTGGATATCAGCAAAAAGGTTCTTCCCCCAGAGGGCACAAGAACAGGGTGCTTGGGCAAGTGATCACCAAGCCAAAGAGAGTTCAGAAAGTGTTTGGACAACTTTCTCAGGCCCATGGTGAAACTCTTGGAGTGTCCTGTGCAGGGTGAGGACAGCCCCAAAATAAACAACCTAAACATCCTCTGACACAGCTTCATGTTGTAAATGTAATATTTCCCTTACACATATGTGCCAATCCTGGAACAGAATTGCCTAAGAAAAGGGAAGCCACTCCCTAGAAATCTCAGCCCAATAGCAATGCAAAGTTCTCTGGAAATAACTCTATTCTAGCAAAAAACTTCAATCAGAGACCAAAGTGGAAAGCAAAATTCTCCCATCCTTTCCCCAACTCCCATTGCAATAGGGAGCCTTGCCTTGTCCAAAATTACAACAAACAGTCCTGGATAAGTCAAGAATCTTTACTTAGGTTCACTAACAGTGGCCTCTTCTGAGCGGATCTCTGCAATCTGATGCATAAAGCATCTTCTGTCCAATCCCTGTCAGGGGGGAATGGAGACATGAAGGAGTAGGGTTGTTCCACCTTGTTTTTCACCACATGGACAACAGAGACACTCACCAGCTACTGTAGCCTCCTTACAGATGCAAATGAAAAGGGAGAAAAGAAAGAAGAAGAAAAACCCAAACAAGCAACAAAGCAAAAACAACTAATAAAAAAGAAAAATGCAAGAACAATGAAAGTGACATCTTAACTGTTTATGAGTTGATCATATGAGGATTCATTGCAGTCAAGCTGTTAAACCGAAGGCTGTAGATTAACCAGCTCTAGATCTAAGGGATGAAACTTCCCAAGACTGTCTCCCTCAATGCTTCCAACTTTCACAGTTTCTTACTCAGCTTACCAGATTTAGTGTTTCTCAAAGTCCCACCTCCTGAAGGGAAATGATTTGAAATGAGAATAGCAAGATGAAATACTCTAAGATATTCCATCTGTTTTAATTTCAGAGAGACACAAGATATTGTAGTCTGAACACTACCAGATGGGAACTCTCTTTAAAAATTATTTTTTTTCCTGTTAGGAAATGCTGACTTGTTAAAATTTAAACCCATCACAAAACCCTAACCGTTTTGACAAAAGTTCTCAGATCCAGATTAGAATCATTGGTCATCAGATAAAAGGGATTCCAAAAGCAAGTAATTTGGAAAATTTGCTTTGAGGCACGCATCTGTGGGTACGTGTTTACACCACCAATAAGACCAAGATCCACCAGAACACGTAATTTACTTGGGTTCATCAAAAAAGGCAAAGGAAGAACTCCAGCCTGTTCATCTTTCTGGGTTAGGGCTATTTTTCCATGTCAGGCTTTTGGGGAAGTCTGAAGCAAGCAGATAAAGTTAATTTTTGAGCAGAACCTAACATACTGGGGCTGTGACTGGAATTTAACAAGATAACAATAAAGTGAACACGGGCACTTTTACATAACTAATTTCACTAAAAATAAAAACCTCACTTCTCTTATTTGCCTCTCTGACTTTCCTTAAAGTTCACCCCCTGCCAAAATTTCTTATTTCTGGGAAGTGTCAAAACATTTTCCAATCTTGTTGACATACCAATTGTGCTCCATTTTTAATTCCTCTGGTTGTTGCAATATAGATGATTCCCACTTGATGTAGGCCTCTTTCTTTAGCTAATTTTTGCCCCATGAAAATACATATCCTGGCTTTCTCTGACAGAACACAGGCCACTGGACAAGAGAGGGAGAAATTTAAATAGAAAAAAAGAAAAAAAAAGCATTTCACAGAAATTAGTCACCTTCCAACATTTAACACATACAGCCCTGCTAAGCCAGAAAATGAACAAAAATTAGAGTAGAGATCAGAAGGGAGAAAAGGGATATTCCTTCCTCTTTTGGGGCTGTATTTCTTAACACCATTATGATTCAGTGGGGTAATGTTTTCTGGTTAGCAGAATCAGTCAGAGCAATAGTCTTGCAGGAATGTGTTGAAAAATCATTCTTAGAAGTTTTATAATTTGCCACATACTGGGAAGAGACATGTTTGTGCCGTAGAAAGTAGTGCTGGGCTTCCCATTCTTGAGCAGACTGAAATGACTTTTTGTGTAGTGGTTGATATCTCAGAGGGGGAAGTAGCCATTTTGGGGGAAAAAAGTTCCCTTTTAAGTCCCAGCTTGCCCAAGAAATCTCCACCAAAAACAACACTATGTATGAACACCACAGGGAGCACTACATATGAACACATTCCCACACTGATGCCATCAGCAGCAGTCAGCATTTTTATAACTCTGATATCCAGAGCATTAACAGGACACAAGAGGTCTAGCATCAATTTAAATGGCACAAGCATTATCATCCCATCAAGTATTGCTTAGAAAACTCATATAAAAAGCATGATGTAATGACCAGGACACAAACTGAAATCTGAAATTTTGGCAAGTAGGCAAAGTGGCATCAAGAAAATAAGAGTTACTTTTTTGTGTGTGCATATGCTGAAAGGATCAGGAAAAAAAAAAGGTGGCTTTCATGAGTTCATCATTTCTTAGTTTAGAGTTATGCCTTTTTGGACAGCCAAAAAAGAATAATGCCATATTTGTGCTGAGTAGCCTTGAGAAAGCCTCAGAGAATAGAAAGAGCTGGTACAAAGGAATTGGCCAGATATGACAAGGAATTCTTGGCTGTAGAAATTCTTAGGAATCTTTGTGGAAGTGGAAAGAAAGTGGCCAAAATAGATGTGCACTCATAGTTTTATGAAATCAGGACAGAATTCTTCTGTATTGCTCTTCTACAACTGCTCCCCTCAAAAAATAATCTTTTCTGGGTACTGGCATACAGATCTCCAGAAGTTCTTTACTCACTGAACAGACTTCAAGCACACAACACACTTAAAGCTGCAACTTCACATTCATACCAGTCCTTTAAATCCACAGCTCCTAGTATAAACCAGACTGCTTAAAAAAAGCCATTACACCCCTGAGACACAGTCAAAGGCACACAGCTGCCATGGGAGAGCTCTTGCCTTGCAAGCAAGAGTGATCTCTTTTCATTCTCATTCTTCTACATGAAAATAACTTCTGCACATACATGTGCAGAACTCTGAACAGTTTCATATTGATTTCTTGTTTTAAACAGATTTATTCTGCACTCATACAGCAGAACAGCTACTGTGCTTTTTCAAGTTATTGTGAAATCTTTCAGCATCAGCTATGTTAATCTGTAACATACGCTATGCAGCTTGTCACTGATAAATCAGACATTAGAATCAAATGTTTTGCTCACATAAATGTGGCAATTACTGCCATGGAGATGGCAGATATTGTTAAGGAGACAGATGTCACTCATTACACACACTTCCCGTCACAGAACCTCATTATTGCTTTGTATGCTGCAGACAAGTTTGGCAACATATCCTTGTCAATGTGGTTTGCCCATCTTCAAAAACTGGGAAAAATTTGTTATTGGAGATTATCTCATTATGTAGATCTTTAACATCAGAACGAAAATAACTCCTAGGCTGGAACTGCTATTCCGTATGGGAAAGATTTCTCAATACAAATCCACTATAATTTTCCCTTCTCAGTGCCCTGGCTTTGTCCTTATTTGAGGCATTAAGCTTGATCCATGCCCAGGCTATGGGATAGTCCCAAATGATGGAATCAAGACTAAGTCTCTGCCCCTGAACTGAAGAACTGTACAGAGATCATTTAAGAAGCGATACTATGCACAACAACCCTAACTTTGATATAGCTGTATCAAATTTGGAGTGATTTGATCCAAGATCTCTCCATCTGCAATTAGTTGTGTGTTTAATGACCATCAAATCAACATCAAAATACTCATCAGTGACTGCAAGTCAATCTTTGACTCTTGTCTCCCAGCACAAATTAATAGCAATTATATGAGAAAAGCCCAACAATTATGGGAGAAGGGAATAGCAAAGTCTGGCTTTTGGCAGTGTAGAAGTTAATAACTTCTCTCCTAGAGCTACATGTATGTAATTTATCACCACAATAACTTGATGAGAAGATTAATTTTTGGTGTTCTTCTTCAGACATGTAAAATAGAAAAAAGTATTAAATGACCCAACCAGTGCCATACAAAAACTCTTTGGCAGATCCAGGTATTGAAGACCTTATCAGCCCTTATGGAGGACCATAAAATTATTTCTGAAGGAAAAGCAACATTGTAAAGACTCAAAACATCTCACTGAATTTTTGAGAACTTTTTTATATCAGAAAAAAATCTTTAAAATCTTGATTATTCTATGTAGGAGAGTTGGTTTGCGTTTGAAACTCTTAATATCTAAGACACTACTTGTGGAACAGGTGTTGAAGAGCAGAGATACTTAACATAAATGGAATTATCCATGGGCAGGGAACAGAAAAAAGTTACACCTTTTCATGGAGAAGTCACATTGCACAAGGCTGAAAGTGTTACATCACATAACAAAAAGACATCTCACTCCCCCTTTCAGTGTTTTTGTGGTTTCTTCTTTTTCCTGTAAGCTTTTCATGGTTATTCAGGTTTAAATCAGACACCGCCTTTTTGTTTACTTCTTAATTGGAAAACAAAATTATCAGGATGATACAGTCATGCTTTTTTACAAAGTGGTGAAAGGCCTTGTGAAAGACAAAGTGGGAACTTTATGTCTCTGGCAGCTGGAGTTCTCCACTCAGGGGACTGGTATCTTAAGTTCAGATTCCCTACTGTGAACAAGAGTACAGGACAGGGCATGGTCAAGGAGCACCTACGATATCTTCAAAGCAAAGGTTCACATTCAGTCACTCATATCTACAAAAGAGCAAAAATCCATTTGCATATTATGCAAAATAAGCCACAAGCATCAGTGTCTGGAGACGTGTGTCTGTGACACATCCCACTAAGACAACATCCATTACAGCTGTTCAGATCAATATTTAGAATATCCATCAGGTGGATGAGAAATCTACCAATGTCTGTCTCTTAGTGAGAAAGTTCAAACTTTTTCACAGTGAAACACTCCCTGTGTTTCTGCAGCACGGCACAGCCTGGGTGATTTGTCACCATGTCCTGACACACAGGAAGCATCTTACAGCTTCCACAGCTCTCCCTTTCACTCACGAACAGACACATCTGTAAAACTGCTGGTTAACTAAGAGGTCAGTGCCTCTGCGTTCCAGATGTGCACTTAGAAACACAGCCCGACCTGCCAGCCCAGCTCTGTAAGTGTCTGATACAGAGGATTTTGGAAGCTTTTCACTGTGCTTGTGAAAGCATGAGAAGACAGTGTGGGAACTACCCAGAAACTCAGATTTATTACAACTAGATATCCCCTAGTCAGAGAGTATCCTCTAGTAAACACACCTGTTCCTCTCGTGCCTTCACCAATGTCTCCTACACAAGCAGAAATTAAGGCAGGGCATTCCAATCTGCTTTCTCATGAAGCCACAGTATTTTTGTGAATACATCCTATAACTGAATCCCCTGTCATGATTTCCTCAAAGAGATTATAGCAATACCAAGAAAAAAAGCATGGGTCATTAAATTCCACGCATTTATGCACAAACCACAAGAACATCTCTCTTTCTTTCTGGGACACAAGCTCTGATGTAAGCTAAGACTCCCATCTAGAAACCAAATTCTTTTTTATCCTGACCAACAACCCTCTACAGAAGCAGAAAAGGAACAAATGAAGAACATATGTTAAAAAAAAGAAAAAAGAAAGAAATTAAGAAAATGAGACCATAAGGGTCACTCCTATCATCCATCTACTGGTTCAGTGAATGACCCAAGATCAACCTCCTGAAATAGCGACACTACAGCACACAAAATGTTCCCCCCACAAAAATGTGCTTGAAATGAAAACATGCAGTGGAAGAGTCATTAAACCTGAATAAACTGACCCAGAGTTCAATAAACAAGCTTTAAGACATTGGTGATAAGAAGTGAAAACATCCAGTACAAACATGAATATCACTGCACAGCAAAACCCCTGAGCTACATGTACACAGCTCCCCAGCACACAGAAACACAGTGACTGTTCTTCCAAATATTTGCTGTTTATTCCCACTTATCTTGTGTTCAGGTACAACACAGTTATGTCATAGGGACAGTCTGACACATACATTTAGTGTTTGGCATGTTTCTGATTATACAAAGATTTTGATTACAGATCTATGCTGCTGCTCTCCAGTCAAGGCCTGTCATTAACTCCTGTTGGTAAAAATCAGTGCTGAACATCCTTAAATAGAGACTGAATTCAGTGCATTTCCAATTTTTATCTCCTGGGAGAAATAAATTTTTTTTACAGCAGCTTCTTTCTAGAAGATTTAACAGCTGAGATCATACAGCAGTGTCCTGAGTTCAGGCTCTGAATGGACACAGCCTCAGAGAGGCACCAGGACACAGGAACACCAAACTAGAGATGGATGGCAGAGCTACGACAGAGCATTTCTGGGGAGACCTGGGCACTTGAGGTCCCCATTACATTTTTAACTCCCTTCTGTTTTTTCTTTGTTGTCCAGTGCTCCATTCAGAGTTATTTTTCTTTATTTTTGGAAGGAAAAGAGGTCCTGAAGGATAAGCCAGGCAAAGCTGCAAGAATAAGGGATCTTTCTGCTCCAAAGCACACGTATGAGTTGAACAACACAGCCAGCACTTACACCTGCTGCCACTAATCTGCAACCACAAAAATTAGGTGTGGTTGGTGCCTTGCACAGCTCAGCCCATTCCTAAGCGATGTTTCCAATTCATTTAACAAATTGAAGTCATTAAGTAAGCCTGATAGCCACAGGGAGAGAGAAGCAGCATCAGTTCAGATTCCCCTTTGCAGATTTTCACAGTGGGGCTCTGCCTGTGAGAAGAGCAAGGGGTAAGAGGACTTGATACTTCCCAATATCCAAGCAACTTCCCAATAGCCAAGGCTGTGCACTGAACTTCATCCTGTTGGCCAAAGCAAACCCTGAGGGACCCCTCCAGGGCTGAATTTGAAATCTCATGTTCATGTAAATCTCAATCTCCCCTCAGTGACTGGGGACAACTTCTGCTACAAAGGACGGAATCCAGCACATATCAAGAGTCTGTTAGGCTGTGCCACAATACCAAGACATTTTGAGAAGCAGAAATTGGACGCACTCTCTTCACTGACATGATGTGATGATTGTCACCGGAGAAAGAGTCTCACAAGGGACAACAGTTTTTCCCACAAGACCACTGGTTCCCCAGTCCACCTACACAGCACCTAGATATTATTCCTGTGTTAGTCTAAGTGTGCTTTGTCTGGGTCTGACTAGTTCAATGTCCCATTATGACATATGCCTTTGCAGAGACCATCTTAAGTGGGTTTCCGTCACATCTTGCTGTTACACACTTCCACAATAAGGATTTCCACAGTCTCTCCCTGCTTTTCCATTTACTTCTGAGAACCTTTCAATCTGAGAGCCTCCATTTCCTGATTTATGTCTAACTCCAGCAGCAGCTCTGTGGCTGACTCCTGGCGAGTAATCACGTGTGCCCTGCAGAGCCCAGCCCAGCACCATCATCACCCCTCTCCAGTCTCACTTTCTGTCTGATGCCTCACAAGGTGAAATCCTGTGACTTCCTTCAGGTTTTTTCTTCCTTCTCCTCCCTTCAGGTGCATATTTCATGTTTTATTTCTTTCCCGGGCTCTACCCACCAGCACCATTTGTCCTACAAATTAAGATATGTCAAGAGTACTGCACTATCTGCAAAAACAGGAGAGTTGTCTCCTGCTCCCCAGCTGATCAATAACAACCTTGAAGAGTTCGGGATGCATTTTTCTTCCTCTTTCTTGCAGTAACAGCACCACCTTTTGGTTCCCAGCCCGATGCTGTGATTTCACGAGAGCAGCTCAGCGATGCCTCTGCAGAACGCTGACGTATCCCCCCCAAAAAACCTTGTGTGCTCATATTTCACCTGCAGTTCAGTTGCCTGGGGAAAAGAGGATCCCACAAGGCACCGGAGCGAGGAGTTATCCCATCATCCAACCACACAGCACCTGAGTACTTCTTCTCCCAATTCAATGGCTTTTCAGATAAGATAACTGTTTGGCAGGAATTCCATCCCCACCCAGCTCTGAGCTCAACAAAGCAGGTAGCAGCACGGCTCACAGCACACAGAGGTTTTAATCTCTAGACATGGATAAACATAACAATCCTTTGACCCTTCCTTTGGCCTCCAAATATGAAGTAATCAAATGCAAAGGAACAGTGTTTGCAAACCCAACTCTTGGAAATTATCAAGACATAATCATCTTTCTAGGGCTGGTGGTGCACCTTGGAGAAAAAGAAAGAGACTTTGGGGAGGTAAAGGCTCAAATTCAATGTTCATTCATGCTTGAAGAAGGGCCTGACACCTTGGGTGTTCACCTCCTCTTGGTGACATCAGACCTACAGCTACAACACAAAAGATGCCGTGGTTTGAAGTAACTGCTCTAACACAGCCTGCAGTCATCCACCAAACTCTCCTTCCTATTCTGATAAATCAATCTGACTTTATTGATTCCCACCAGCTGGGCTCTGATCCTCCTTCTTGCCTTCAGGGCTAGCAACAGCAGCAGAGGTGAGGCTCTCCTAATCGGGGATAAAGCAGAACAGATGCATCTCTTTAATGGTGTAAATTCAAGCCAGTTCCAGAAAGGAAAGTGCTTTGCTCAGAATTCAGCAGAATCTGCTTTATTTCAAGGTTTAACCTTTCCTTTACACTCTCTCATAAATCCCTTTTGCATCTGTGACACCAGAACTAAACCACTTCTTAAAGATTGATAAATAAATGCACCTGCAGATGTCTGAAGATGCAGAGCAGGTTACTTCTCTCCCTGAACTCTGAGATTAAAAACAATATAAGTTGACTCATGTTACCTTGGACTATGACTCTGTGTCTTGATCTCTGCAGTGGCAGAAAGGGAAGTAGTCAGGCACAGTCAAAGATGTATTCATAACTATCTACACTGTGATTTAAAATGTGTTCCAGTATCTTTGAATTACATTTAGTATTTTAAATCAAATCAGTAATTGTTTGCAACACTTTTCAAAATCAAAGCATGACTATTAAGTAGGTTTCCTTAAATATTTCTAATTCACCTGTTAATGACTTTAACATGCATTGTTTTGAGTAATTTTTCTCTTCTTAAGCTGAGGACCCTGGTTCCACAAAAGTTACACTAAAGATAAGACACAAGGAAGTGCAGACATCATCATAAACCTGATGTCTCCATTGCCTGGGCTCAAATGTTGTCAGTCTCAATAAAACTAATATAAAAGTAGTTAAAATATCTTGTACACTTTTATCTTTCCCAACTTAGTCCTTCTAGGAGCCTGTTCCAATGCATCTCACAGTGGTTTTTCAGGGTCATAGCCTGGTTAATCAACCACCATCTCTGGAATGAAAACTTGGCTGAAATGAACATATTAGCCTTCCTGTGAGTGTATCTAATCTGAATCCAAATGAAAAACAAATATTCAAAGACTGGAACAGCATTTGTCTGTTAAAACAATCTAGATTGGCCCCAACATGGGAAGGAAATAACAAACAGTTCAGGTATACACAATAAAGTTGAGACAGCTTTTTTTAATGGTCTCTCCCACCTACATAGCTGTACCTGGACAGGAAATTTCTAAATATTCTGCACTGCAAAACAGCAGCTCCTGAAGAAAAACTCAGAGCGTTGCAAAGGCCATTGCAATTCTGGTCAAAAGTTTTTCTTTTTCTCACTTGCTGCCTGATCCCAAACTCCTTGTAGGATGAGTCCCATTAACTACTTTAGGCCTGCATATGGATGCAGGCCCTGGTTTTCTAATGGAGCTGCTATTACAAGAAAAAAAAAAAGAGAGAGAAAATAAATTTGTCCTTTGTTTAGGCATTTAATGAAGGATTTGAGTCCTGGTCATAGAATCACAGAATGCTTGAAATGGACCAGCATGGCAGCCCCTTGTGCCAACACACCTCTTGGTTGCTCCAGCTGGAGCTGACAGAGACCATCCAGCCCCAAAGCAGCTTAATGTATTTTGTCCTGTTAACTTAGTGAACAGAGTTCACTTAAAGCAGCTCTGAAGTACTGATTGTTCTAATTCATCCACAGTAGCAGTGAGGCTAATGAAACAACTCGCTTCAAATGCCCTGGAGATACCTTTGATAAGATATCTACCAGCAGCTAGTCATCAATGGTTTGTTTTCAGCCTGCAGTGGGAAGTACAACATCATCAGAAGAAGGGAGAGCAACCCCTGAATGAAAACAAAAAATCAGCAAGGCTAATAAGGAAACCAGCGTGAAAATGTTAATACGTAGATTAACTATCCATTAGGAGAAAACAACTCCCCTAGCAATAAGAAGTGCAGATTTACATTGTTCTTTAATTTTATATCACACTGCCATTTAAGCAGTGGGAAGAAAATTAATATCTTCCCATAAGAAATGGGAAGTGTCAATATCCTAATAAACAAACTGAGTTACCATGAATGTTGGCAGTGGTATCTCTGACCTTTGCTTTGCAGGACCTGTGCTGGTAAAGCTGCTGGGGGGTTGGGCACCACCATCAGAAATACAGCGAATAAATAACAGCCTGGCACATTCTGACAAAAGATTTCCTGAAATCATTTTTTTTAAACTGAGAGCCTCCTTTGATTTCCTTCAAAAGCCCATCTAAATCCTCCTGTCCCAGACCAGCTCACACACACAGCAGAGGGAGCCAAGCCACCAGAAAATATCTCATGGCTGAGAAATGGGGTATAACACAGTCATTTCACAGTCCTAAATCTCCAGATATTCACTGCAGAAGTTGCACTGTGGTGAAGGCTTCTTCTCCAACCCAAACACCTCCTGAATACACGGCTGATAATCAGGAGGGCATGTATGGCGCTTCTGACTGCATCTCTCTGCATCTTCTATTTTTTTAGGGATATTTTTGATGATTTTTTTTTCTTTTTTACATTTTCTTTTTAAGGATTTTTTCCCTTTCACCAGCATTCTTTGTGTTGTATATAAATCGCAGTACTTAAGGCACTGCAGCACACACAAAACTTTTCCCTTCTATGGTCACTCTAATCCAACTTCAGATTCCCATTATCTGGGAGCAAGCCATGGAACTCACCTGTGAACCTGTCCTCACGTGGTGCTGACCTTGACCCCATCCTAGCCGTGGCCACACCTCCCAGACACTGGAATTTCAATCATAAACCCACAATCACTGGCACTCATGGGGCAGGATGATTTGTGGAGCAGCCTCATTACTACTACACTGTGTTGCAGGAAACTGTTGGATAATCTTGCAGCACTGAAAACCAGTGACATGGCAGATTAATTAAAAGACAGACAACAGTGAAGGAATAGACATGGGGTAAAAATATCCCCTCAGAAAAAATTTAACATCTGGTTCAGATGGCCAAACAAATTCCCCAGACAATTATCCTCTTTGACCCTACATAGCACTTTCTAGAAAAGCCAAGTTCCCTTAAAGAGTGAATATGGCTTTAGTTTCAGCCCAAGAGTCCCATGAGAACTATGAAAACACAGAAGATATAACCCTCTCCTGTCACTGCTCTCCCTAACATCACCAAATCCACTGCACTTCAGTAGGTGAGCAGAGCTTTTCCTGTCTGGGCATGGCTCAATGTCCCCACCAGGAGTCACCTGTGAAGACCAAAAACAGTCCTTAAACCAAACAACTCAACCTGAAGTGCCACTGGCTTTACTAAAGGCAGTAATCCTGCCCACCCTGCAGTTCTCAAGTTCCCTTGACATACTCCCCTGGATAAGGACCTCCAGCCCAAAGGACACCTACAGCAGGACAGCACCTTTGTACCTTCTTAGTTTGGGCCCTAGAACCACAATGTGTCAGGATAACAAATTAGCATTTATGTACCCTATGTCAGATCGAGTTGCTTTTGTATCAGAATAGTTTGGGATGGTGAACATTTGTTTGCTAGTATGAGAATAGACGTCCTGCCTGTTCCTTCTCCACTTCTTAAATTTCAACCCACAAAGAATCACGAACTCACAGAATCTTAGAAAAGTTTGGCTTGAAAGGAAACTTTAAAGGTTATGAGCAGGGCCATCTTTAACTCCATGAGGTGGGAAAGAGCTCCATCCAGCCTGACCTTGAGGGTTTCCAGGGTTGAGGCATCTACCAACTCTCTGATCAGCCTGTTCCATCTAGTGTTTCAGTACCCTTATTGTAAAACTTCTCTTCCTTTTAACATTCTGAATCTACCCGCTTTTAGTTTAAAACCATTACCCCTTGTCATATTATAATAGGTTCTAATAAAAAATCTGTTCATTTCTTTTTAATGAAATATTAATAATTGAAAGGCCACAATAAGTTCTCCCCAGAGCTTTATCTTTTCCAGGCTGAGCAACCCCAGCTCTCCCAGCCTTTCCTCACAGCAGAGGTGTTCCATCCCTCTGATCACCTTGGTGGCCTCCTCTGTGCTCACTCCAGCAGGTCCCTGTCCCTCCTGTGCTGGGAGCCCAGCTCTGGATGCAGAGCTCCAGGTGGGTCTCAGCAGAGCAGAGCAGAGGGGCAGAATCCCCTCCCTGCCCTGCTGCCCACGGGGCTCTGGGTGCAGCCCAGGACACGTTTGGCTCTCTGGGCTGTGAGTGCCATGGCCGGGGCATGTCCAGCCTCTCACTCCCAGCACCCCCAAGTCCTTCTGGGCAGGGCTGCTCTGGGTCTGTCCATGCCCAGCCTGTGCTGATACCAGGGGCTGTCCTGACCCAGGTGCAGCACCAGCACTTGGTCTTGTTAAATCTCATGATGTTCCCATGGGCCACTCCTCAAGCTTGTCCAGGTCCCTCTGGGTGGCATCCCATCATTCAGGTGTGTCAGAGCACAACTCAGCTTGGTGTCATCTGCAACCTTGGTGAGGGTGTGCTTGACCTCACTCACTGTGTTCTTGGTGAATAGTCCTGATCCACAGACAGACCATGAGGGTGACAAGTGATGAGTGACCACTTGTCACTAACCTCCATCTGGACACTAAGCCACTAACCAAAACACTCTGGATGTAATCATCCAGCAAATTTCTTATCCACCAAATAGTCCATCCATCAAATCCATGTCTCCCCAATTTAAAGAGAAGGATGTTGTCAGGGACCTTGTCAAAGGCTTTACAGGAGTCCAAACAAATAAAATCTGTAACTCTTCCCTTGTCTATTGATATGGTCACTCCATCACAGAAGGCCACTGGGTTGGTCAGGCCAGACTTGACCTTGATGAAGTCTTGTGGGTTGTCTCAAATCCCATCTTTGTCCTTCATGTGCTTTAGCGAGCTCCTAGGAAGAGGTGAGGCTGACAGGGTGGTACTTACCAAGTTTCTCTTTTCTACCCTTTTAAAAATTATTGCCATAAGGGTTTAATAAGGAGTTTTAATAATTCTTCAGCTCTTAAATACAATTCAAGGACTAAACAATGTGGTCTTGATGCAGCAGGGAAGAAACCACAGGACTTCCACAATTTATCGGCGAGGGAACTGAATCACAGAAACAGCACAATATTTTCCTGAGAAATGTTAGTTTTGCCCTTAGATGTCCTGAATTTGAACTCACTTTGCTATAAATACAACAACAATGCCCCACAATCCTGTCAGAGAACAGAAGTACTTAGGTTGTCTAGTCCCCAAAATAGCCCAGTCATTGCAGTCATCTGCTTTAAAAGACTTGTGTTTTCAGATTTGTACATCTGTTGCAGACGGTACCCAGATGTGTCCAGTAGGTGTCATTTCTGTCCACCCTGCTTTCTTTGCTAAAGGTTAATGGCAGTCAGAGGTATCACTGCTTTCCTGTTTTGGAGGGGAAACTATGGCATGTGCAGAAATGATGTGTTTGACCTCCGGGATGAACAAGAATGCTCAGAATCAGTGTGATGCCTGATTATTTCTTGACCCAGACAGGCAGGTCCTGATTTTGCTCAAAGTCCAGTTCTGCAGGGTTTGGCATTCTGAAATAAGGACTCTCCTCTATGACTCTGTCCTTTTATTTCTACATATCCTCAGCCATGGTAAGCCACAGCAAACCCTGTTTGCCTGTACTGCTGAGATATGAGACACACAGACCATCCACAGGCATTTCTGGTTAAAAATTTATTGCCTCTTCCCCTTGCTGCAAAGAAAACCATAAAGCACTGAAAGATAAAATTTTGCACAGAGGAGTTAAGCCATGGCTGCCAAAATTGGAATGAAACCAGCTGAAGATGGTTTTCTGCCTGTCAAAAATGCCATTTCTGAACAAAATTCTGGAGCAGGACTGCAAGCACCAATTTCTACCATCATCCAGCATCAGGTCAACCACCCTGACAAGCAAAATCTGGCATGGCTCACTGAGGGCAAGCTTAAGACATTTTATTAATTTAATAATTTTTTTTCTATCTTTTAAAAATTATCCCCTTTGTCCCCACCCAGGGGACTTCCATCCCACAGGAGAGTGAGTTGAAGGAAACACATGCTTCCCCAGGGACACTTTTGAGCCAAGTCAGGCACTGGCTACCTTTGAAACCTTCTAGACTGAGAGACTCAACACTGGTTGGAGCTCCAGCCAGACATGAGTCTATCTTTACCCTTTTGGCTGATCCACTTGTAACCTCTGCCAGAGGGACACGGCAGCCCCTGCTGCTCCCAGATCCCGAGGGAGGACACCCACACACGTGTGGGAATGGACACCCACGTGCAGGAGAGCTCCTCGCTGGCTCCCAAGAGGCTCGCAGATGGCGTGAAGCCCAGACACGACATTGAATTGGCAGCAGCCTCAGAGCTGCAGCTGTGTGGGGCCAGGAGAGCTGAACCCATCTGCTTCTCGTGGGCGGCTGGGGCCAGAGCTGGGGCTTGGATGTCACGGGGGCTGTGCCAAAGCACAGGTGCCAGGCGTGCTCCTCCTCTCAGCCCCCAGCCTGCTCGAAATACCAGAGCTAGGAAAATTCCACCCTGATGCTGTGAATTACTCAAGTGAGGGCAAATGACCCCAGAAAAGGCCATTTTGCATCTACTGGCCTTTCTGGTGAAGTCAGAAAATTTGTCCCTAACTGAGTTTGCTGCAAAAACAGCCGTACATCTAAAATTTCCATTCAGGCACCTTCATTTTGTTGAAGCAGAACTTGCAGCAGTGTTGCTTTCATGCAAAACAAAACCAGCTGTCTCCAGCTCCCTACAGATGTCCCCAGCTTCTCTACAAAGATATGGTATCAAAAGCAAAAATTTCATTTGGTATTCCCCAATAATTGAAACGATTTCTCTTACTAAAGAATATCTGACTAAAATTAATGCCCTCTTCCATGAACCCACACTAGCCATGAGCCATCATTTAAAGCTAGACAACAGGGAAGCAGCCAGAAAATATAATTTTGATAGACTTAACCAGTTTCTCTGGTCAAGATGCATCCCTAAATACAACATTCTACTCTAAAATCAGTTTTTCAAACAATTAAAGGCTGCTGTTGCTCCTTTCTTCTCTTGCAGGGATAACATGCAGCTGTTTGCAAAGTGCTGAATGGAATTCTTGCCTATCTAATAGTTGGGTGTTGTGCCTGCCTCCAAACTGAAGGAATTTGTGCTACGGTGTGAGTTTCTAAAATACAATATCAAATTATCAATCAGGAAATACTTCTGTGAAGGGGCGAGCTGAGCCTGAAGACCTCACACAGTCACACTGGAACTCAGTTTTCCAAGGTGGGATCCAGCCCCTGGAGCCATGTTGCCATAAGGCCAAGAAATGTGCTAAGCTTCCGCATGAACCTGCTGCTTTCTCCCAGCTGGCTTGGAGCCCTTTCTTTCAGACCATTTTTTTTTTCTCAGTAGCTGCCATTAAGTAAAAGCCTGGGCCCTGGGGCAGGCAAGACTCACCTGCAGCTGATCATTGTTTTTTCAACCTGCCAGCAGTGACAAAGAAAGATAAGAGACACTTAGAGAGGTCCAGGAAAGGACAGGGCTTATTTTCAGCAGCTCGTTCAGTCAGAAAACTCCTGACAGCAAAGGTCTTTTTAATCAGACTACAGTAATCTTTGATTACAGCACACAATAATCATGGGAAGAAATTGCTCAGCCCAGTGTACCCAAAGGGATCTGTTCCTGTAGCTGGTCAGAGAAAACAGCTTTATCACCAATCAGACAGGGCTGAGCTGCAAGGTGAAGAAAACCTCAGACATCAGCAACCACGTTTAAATAAAAAAAGATACCTACTTTGGGAAGGCTTCAAGGTGAGGGCTGAGGTTTTTCACGAAGTTATAAATAGAAAAGATGAATGTACTGGGCTTTGGGGACCTTTCAATACATGTATTTACAGAAGCATGCTAAAACCAGGGTGACCCATTTCCCTGTGCTTTGGAGCAGGGACTTTTTCATGATTAAGCCTTTCAACCAGCAAGTAATGTCTTAAAGGCTTGTCACAGAGTCCAAGAATTCCAATATTTATTTTCACTCTGACTTGAAAGAGTGTGTCCTTTTCTTTGTCGGTTTTGAATCAGTAACTTAGGGTTCAGTTTGTAAAATGAGGGCAACTGGATGCGCAACTCAAGCTAAGCAGGAAAATGGACATGAATTTTACCGGGCTGAGGGCTGCTTCAGGGGATGACTCACAGCTCTTGCCCACTCATGCAGAATAATAAATTAACCCCCTGCTGAAATGATGCAATACCTGTTTTCTAGGTTTTACAGTCTCCCTCTGCAAAGCTTTCATTTTCACGAGATTTTCATAATGCTTGGGCTTTTGTTTTCATTATTTTTCCTCTCTGAAGAATCTATCTGTGTTTCCACTCCAAGAACAGCCCTTTCCTAGGAGCTAGCCCTGGAAAATCTTTGGTAACAGCTCCCTGTTGTTGCACTGAGCTCATTGCATCTCCTACAGGTTTTGTTTTACCAGCTGTAGGAGAGTAAGAGACCATTCAGGTTTTAATTTTTCTGTTACTGCTTCCATGGATATTAACCCCAACTCGTGTAAACGTCACACTTTTATCCTTTACCATCTCTTGTACTTTTCCTTTCCTCATTGTCTTTTCCTCCTTCATCCTGAAACAGCTTAAATGGCTCTAGAAAATTCAAAACTTTCACCAGCACTACCTGCACCCTCCTTCAGGGTATTTTTCACGTCTAAGTGCCCTCTGTGGAAACCTCTGTGGGCAGCATAACACTGGAGGTTCTACTTGGCATATTCACAGTTTTCTCAGGATTGAACTGAAAAAAATCCCCAGTAAGAACCCGTTCTCCATCTCTTTTGACAGCTAGAAAGGCATTCTGGGGGACTATGCTCAAGTTAAATAGAGACCACCTGTCACCCTTCTTGCATCTGGGGACTGTATGAAGGTGTCTAAATAAAGGCTGTGTTTGGAAACTCGTTGCACCAACATCAGTGCATCAGCCTCTGTCTATGCAAAGTCTGGTCACGTTCCTCTGAAAATCAAGCTGTTTTCTGCCTCTTGTACATTTCCCTTTCTTCAGATAAATTCTTCTATGTAAGCATGACTGATCATTATTATGGTCTAGCTAGCACAAGGAAGGAAACCAATTAAATTAGTTTTACCATGAAGACCAAAACAAAGCATTTTAAAGCAGTTTTCAAAGTGCTCCTTACTCTGGCAGCACCTTTTCTGCCTTGTTGAACAGGTTGTTCACAGTCGTGAGGGCATCTTCCTCAAACATGGGGTCAAATATGGACCATGAGTCACTTCAGGTCCTCTTTGAGAAAACCTGACTATCAGGCTTTTCAGGCCACCTCAGTGAGCAAATAAATGAAATTTTGCCAAAAGTTGTCATCTGCAGCTCCCCCATCCTGGGGCACAGTACAAACATTTCTTGCAGGTGTCTGAGCAGTTCCTACTATGCGAAATGATGAGGTTTTAAAAGGTAGTATACCAATATGTCAGCTCCCAAAAGAAGAAAACAGAGAAAGAGGAAAAAAAATAAAGAAATATGTAAGGGAGGGGAAAAGAAGGAGGGGAAAAATGAAAGAACAGAAGAAATCAAACTGGCTGTGTGGTGAAGTCTATTGACTAGGAGTTAATGAAACTGCAACACAGAGAGTGAGACACCACTGAGAGTTCCAGTGATTATTTCACTTTCCTGTGGCGGGTGACAAGAGCCACCGCAGAGGGGAATTCACTCTGAGCAAGCAGCAGTGCTTATCACCCCACCCCTCCGAGCACACACACTCAGACAGAGGGGAGGGATCTTTCCGTGCATCTTCATTCCAACCCCTGTTATCCCAGAAATACGGATGGGGATTTGAGGGATCTGCAAGCCAACAGCAGAGGAGGAGGAGATGCTGCAAGAGGGCCAAATTTCTGTGGTCATGCAGGTGACCCACTGAAGCAGCTCTTTGAGGACACACAGCAGTATCCACATTTTAAGTCCAGAAGCCAGTATTGGGGGAAAGGATAGCAATCAGTTGATGCAAGTGTTAACTGGGAAATTGGGTTTGTTATACTGAGGCCACAAAGGAGAAGATGATACATCCCATCCCCTACTCATGAACATTTTTCACAATGCCATGAGCCTGGCTCAGTTCCCAGCTCTGTGGGCTAGAGATAAGAACTTAGGAAAAGGGTACAATTATTTATCTGATGCTAATGTTCTTCTCTGGGGTGGCCACTCCTTCAGTTTTGGTCTTCTGCACCAGTGGCTTAAAAAAAAAAGCTACTCCCATGTATGTATTGTAAAATGAATGCCAAAGGAATAAAGGAAAGAAAAAATATTACCTGCTGGGGATTTCCGCTGGGAGGCTGTGGTTAGGCTAAAGCTCCATGACACAATGGAGAGTAGAAAGTATCAACATTAAACAAAGACTGACCTTCCAAAACACTCTCTATCAATTTAGTAATGAGCAGAGCTTCTGACCTCACACAGCAAGAAGTGGCTACTCCTCTGGTCTCTGTAGAAAAGAAAGAGGCAAATATAAGGATTCCCATGAGGAATCCTTGGAGGCCTTTTCTTATTTTCCTTTTCTCCCCCCCAGATTTTACATTTTAAGAATCTCTGAGAACACAGTTTAATGATCTTAATCAAGTGCAGCTTTCCCCATGGTACTGGTGATATCCATGCTTCATCAGCTATAAATATATAAAGATTGTCACCACTCTAAAACTTCTAAATTTTATTATTTTAAAAGGATTCCTTTTCCCCATCACTAACATTATCCTGGGCTAGTCTACACATAGAAGTAAGAATTCCTGATAATTCAGTGCTAAACAATCAGAGAAACACTATAAAAAGGGATTCTTGAGAGGCCTCTTACCCTTTTCTCTCTACCAGAGATTACTGAACCATGGAAACATTAATTAAGACCAAAGCAAAGAGACATGAAGATAGATTTTAATTGTGCAGGGTATTGGCTGAAGCATATTTTAAATATGTAGTTTGAAGTTGTTCCATTTCCTCTGTTTCAGTAAATATAAGATCTGTATAGCCCATAATTACATAGACAAGTTTTGATGACTGCTTTCCTCCTTTGCAAAAAAGCTTTTCTCAGTTTTGTTTTCAAGAGGCCCTCCCATCAGCTGATTTTCCATGCCAATGGACATAAATTGAACAGAGTAACCAAACATCCTCAGAGAGAGAGCAGGCTTGGTCAATGTTTATTTTTGTGAACATGTCTCATCATTCCTGGATTTCTGAAAGTTTACTACAGTTGTTCAGCTCACGAGTCTTGCAAATTATGCAAATTAGAAATGAGTAATACCAGCAGAGCTAGAGCAAAACAATTAGGTGATAAACCAGAGCAATGATAACCAAGATGGGGGTTGCTAACTCCTGTGCAGAATTTAGCCAGGCTGCCAAGCAGTGGTGTCCAAGACTGAAGGGTCTTAAAACTTAATCTTGTAGGATTCAATATCATTATATTTATTTAACAGGTACCTCTTAAACGTATTGTCTGCATAAAGGAGTCCTTATTTTTCTAGACTGCCAGAAACTGGTAGAATGAAAGAAGGGAAATATTACTTCATGCCCATTTTGTTTTCAGTGGTCCAAGCACTTTCTATCTCAGATGTCCCATAGCCATCACTACAGGCATGTGTTTGAGCTGCCCCTGCCTGGCAATGTTTAATGCACTGGGCTGGCTCTCCCTCAAGACCACAGCATATGCATAAATACTTTTCAACCACAGGAAAATGTACTTACCCAGCTACCCCAGAGAACATCATGACTTTGACCCTCCATTCCAGTAATATTGTCAAATACTCCTTGACTCACATTGAGAAATTTCTTCCATCACATTTCACAGAATCACAGGCTGGAAAGGACCAAATGCAGTCCAACTTCCCTGCTCAAATAGGACCATTCTAGAGCACACTGCAAAGGATTGCATCCAGAGAGTTCTTGAATATCTCAGTGAGGGAGCCTCCACAACTTCTCTGGGTACCTGTTGCAATATGCAGGAACCCTCATCAGTGAAATTATTCCTCATGTTCAGGTGGAACTTTCTGTGTATCAGTTCCTGCCCGTTGTCTCTTGTCCTATTGCCAGCACCACCGAGCAGAGCCTGGTCCATCCTCTGACCCCTCCCTGCAGACACTGACAGACATTGATGAGGTCCCCTCTCAGTCATCTCTTCTGGAGGCTGAGCTGGCCCAGCTCCCTCAGCCTTTCCTCATCAGAGTCCCTTAATCACTTTTGTCATCCTCCACTGACCCACTCCAGGATCTCCATGTCTCTGCTTTACTGAGGAGCCCAGAACTGGGCACAGCACTCCAGATGTGCCTCACCAGGGCTGAGCAGAGGGGCAGGATCACCTCCCTTCACCTTCCTGTGCTGTGCTCTTCCTAATGCATCCCAGGATTCTGCTGGCCCTCCTGGCCACAAGGACACTGCTGGCTCAGGGACAGTTTGTTGTCCACCAGGACCCCCAGGTCCTCATCCTTCTGCTTTCCAGCAGGTCACTCCAGCCTGTACCAGGGCCAGGGGTACCGTGCCAGGGGCAGGACACTGCTCTTGCCTTTGCTGAACTTCAGGCAATTCTTCTCAGCCTGTCCAGGTCCCTCTGAAGGGCTGCAGAGCCCTCTGGGGTGTTGGCCACTCCTCCCAACTTTGTGTTGTCAGTGAACGTCCTGAGGAGGCCTCTGCCCCTTCCCTCAAGTGGCTGACGAGAAAGCTAAACAATACTTTGCCCAGAGCAGAACCTTGGGAGACACCACTGGCCACAGGCCTCCAACTGGACCCTGTGCCACTGACTATGACCCTTTGGGACCACCCAGCCAGTTCTCAGTCCGTGTCACTGCCCACACCTCCTGAGTTTGCCCACTAGGGTGTTGTGGGACAGTGCTGAAAGCCTTGCCCATGCGTGTGACCTTGGTGGAGATGGAGGAGCAGCCAGAGGCATCCAGCTGGAAAGGCCTTAGCTATTAAGAGAAGGGCACAAGAACATCTCTCTCTTCATGGCTGAGTGCACAGCACTTCAGCAGGAGGCTGCCTTGAGCACTCCCTCCAAAAAACTCTGCTCTAAAACATGCCCTTGCACCAAATCCCTGGGAGGAGAGCTGGGTAGACAAAAATAAAATAGGGGGTAGAAAATACCTTTTTGTACCAAAACTGCAATATCTAGAGGTTCTGCTTTTATGAAACCTGCCATTTTTTCTTGCTCTATAGACAGCACACCATGTTCTGCTCCTGGGAGAAGTCTGTAACCACCGAGGACCTGGTTTCATGGGAAGTCACTGAACAGGCTCCATTTCCTGGCTGCCAATGGCTCCATTTCTCAGTTCACATTTTTCCCCATGCACTTGGTTTCCAACCTGTTGAATGAATAGGATCCTATTCTGTTGGGAGGATATAAAAAAATAACTGAAAAATGAAATCATAGAATCATAGCATGGTTTGGGTTGGAAGGGACTTTAAAGATTTTCTTATTCCAAACCCCCTGCCATGGGCAGGGACGCCTTTCATCAGGTTTCTCAGAGTTCCATCCAACCTGGCCTTGAACACTGTCAGGGATGGGGAACCCACAGCTTCTCTGGGCAGCCATTTCCAGTGCCTCACCACCTTCACAGTAAAGAATTTCTTCCTAATGTCTACTCTAATCTATTTTGTTTCAGTTTAAAGGCATTAACCCTTGTCTTACCACTAGATGTCCTTGTAAAAAGTCTCTGTTCAGCTCTCTTGTAGCCCCTCTAAGTACTGGAAAGTGCTATAAGATCTCCCCAGAGACCTCTTTTCTCCAGACTGAAGAACCCAAACTCTCTCAATCTGTTTTCACAGGTTCATCCTTCTGACGACGTCTGGACTTGTTCCAATAGATCTGTGTCCTTAGTATTGTGGGGTCTCAAAACTGGATACAGAACTCCAGGTGGGGTCACTTTAGAATGAATATAGGATATCACAGTTAAGGGTATTTGCAATCTTTTTCTAGTAATGAACCCTGAACTAATGAAAGAGAAGTAATACTGTTGCTCTGGTTTTAGAGGGGAAGTTGTGCCTTAGAGGTTTTCAGCTTATAGATCACTCTGCCTGTGCATGTGTGAAAAATGGGATTTTCCTTTAAACTCTTGTAAGTATCAGGTGAGATATATAATTTTGGGAATTGCGCCAGCTACATACATGCATCATATTTCCAACCATTATTTTATAAATAATCTGCAAATTAGTAGTGCAATTTTTCACACATTAATGAAGTCAATAATAATAGTAGTAGTGCAATAGTAGTAGTAGTACTTCTACTAATAACAACAACAATAATAATAATAACAACAACAACAACAATAATAATTTCAATTTGGAGTCATGAACCAATAACCCTCACCTCAAATATCTTACAACCTCAGATAGCTAGACCAAAAATAACAACAAAAAAAAATCAACAAAAAATTTGAAGATCAGTATGGTTAGTGTTTACCAGACATGTTTAAATTCAATTTTTAAAAAAAATTTTGGATGTGGTTGGTTGTTAGGACATCATTCAAAAGAAAGAGACAAACTGCTGTTCAAAACCCCAAACTGCTGTTCAAAATGCATTAGAATTCAGAAAAATAGTTTAAAAAAATAAAAGAAAAAAGTAAAGGAGGGAAAAAACTGGGGACAGGAAGAAAATCAGAAACAAACATTGTGAAGACTACCATGGATAGGTGCAATGACTATCAGAGATGCCCATTTTAGATTCAGTGTATTGATTATTGTATATGCTTCATCATTTGGGATTAAATTCACAAAGAGAGGTTCTAGAGATTCTTTATTCTACCCAGACCTGCAATGGGTCATGGACTGATGGCTCTCCTGACTCTGTTTTCACATGTACAATACAAAGCCATTTTTAACCGAGGCTTTTGAAAGCCTGACAAGGTATTTCGCTTGTTGTTTTGATGGATGATGTCATTTCCCGATTTTTCACAATTGCTGAAATACCACAAAAAAGGTGGTTTTCATAATGATTCAGCCCTGAGTTTACATTATTTAATTTGACTGAGCATCCAAACTTCTGTGGCTTTTGTCATCTGAGCCTTCTGAGTTTTTAGACTTGACACTATCCCTGCCAATTTTTTTGGCCAGATGTGCAATTCTGTGAGCCTGTGAACTTCGGGGCCAGAGACCCAGATGTCACCACTGTTAAATACACTGTGATTTCTGCCTGATGTGGCCTCTGCTGGCCAGCAGGAACATGCAGCTCAGGGGGCAATGATTACACTGACAGTCCTTGGGCCAACTCGTCCCACACCCTGGGATTTCAGTTTGGCTTCTCCATCTCTCACCCCTTCCCCAAGACTCTCTGTCTCCTCCTCAGCACAGGATTCCACTCACCTCTCCCTTCCCACAACCACAGGCACAGCCTGGTCACAGCAGCCTCTCCCCTGCTGGACACCTGAAAACTCCTGACAGTTAAATTGCCCTGTGTTAAAATCAAAACAGCACACAGAACAAAGAAAAAAATAAAAAACAAAGCAAAAACCTTAAAACAACCAAACAGAAAAGAAACAACAAAAACAAACCCTGACTTCCTGTGTCTTTGCAGGCTGAGAACTCCTTCCAGATTTGCAGCCTGAGTGCACTTTTCCTGAGTTGCACACCATAGCCCACCACAAGATGATGAAATCCGCAGGGAGGATGGCATCATGACCACAAAACATGATGCAACCCAAGATGCTGTCACATGAAGTCAGCTCCTACACCTGTGCCTGTGGAACACTTGGTGAGAATGACCCCCTTCTGTTTCCTTCCTCTTGGCATTCACACCTGTGGAGCAGGTGGGAATGGTGGCAGCCCTGCTGAGGAGACAGGACACACACACAGCATCCATACTCATGAGGGAGGCATGGAGCAGCTGACACGGGTTCGTCCCATAGCACATAGGGTCCAGAGAATAGATACAGGTTGTAAAGTACAAAAAATACTTTGTTGTTAAGAACAACCCCAGTTTTTTCTGTTTCCCCTATTTACTTCTCCATTACACTCTTTGGAGTCAGCTGGTGCCTCTGCAGAGAGGTATGTGGTGAGGAAGAACACAGAGTCCTTACCCTAGGAGGGAGACTTGGTATTTCTCACTGTTTTGTTTGCATTCTTAATGCCAAAGGTCACCCCCACAGCTTTCCCTCTCACACCAGTGACCAACATCCCTCAGCAGCACAACCACAGCCAGAAGTGTGTGTGCTGTGGGAGACACCCTTCCCTCAACACAAGGGTGTGGATGCATGGGAGAAGTTTGTCCCCATGTTCAGAGCTACTGTGGATATCAAAAATCAGCTCTGAGTTGGTTTTGCATTCTCTGATGCCACCTGGATAAAAAGGTGAAGCAGGATCTCAAATGTGGGGTTCATTAGCAAATGGGGGATTATGATCTGCAGTTGGAGGTGCTACATGGAGCTGCTCCCCACAGCAGAGCTCTCCTGAAGCCAAGACCTGGATGGATCCAGCAGTTAGGTCAGCATGGTAACAGGAACTCAGGGAGGGCAGCACTCCTGTCTGTGTCTGACCACACTGACCAACCACTCCCAGCATCTCCCCGTCCTCTCTGGGGGCTGCCCACACTCACAGAGAAAGCACTGGGAGCCCAAAGGGAGTCCTTTTTGACAGGAAGGGAAGAACTTGATTCCATTTCTGTGCAAGGTCATTGCCACCAACACATTTTTTCTTGCAGCCCTTCATGCCTAATGCTCCAGGGGCTTGCCTGCAGAGCAGCTGTGGGGGACTTCCCATCTCCTGGGAGGCTTTTTTTTCCCATTCAGAAAAAGCAGCAAAAGTCAGCCCCTTCTTCTTCTGTGTGTGTGTCTGCACATGAAAAATAAAAAAAGGAAATGAGCTCATTTCAGCGTTATCAGTCACTTTAAGTTTTAAAGTGAAACCACCTCACAACCTGGGATGTTGTCAGCTCTCTCACACTAATCTGTTGTCAGACTGGTGGTGAGTCAAGTGGTCCCTCTGCCTTCACAGTTGGTTGCCACCCTGACAGCTTTCACCAAGACAGTGTCAGCCTCTGCCACTTCTCTGCCAGCACAGCCCACAAAGGGACCTCTCCTGTAGAGGTTTCACACTGCCACAATGCAGCTTGCAGATCCTGAAGCGGAAATGGTCCAGCCTCCCCCAGCAATGGTGTGGTGGCTGGAGGCTGCTAGAATTCGCTGTAACACCGTGAAATGGATACACACTGGCAGCAGTGTGTGTGTGTGTGTGTGTGTGCAAGTGTAGGGGTAGGGAAACAATCTGCTGCTATAGCCCTGCTGACTCCTGAGGTGTGATGATTTACCCACAAAAATGTCTCATACTTTCATGCCTTGCTTTCCCTAAATAGACATTTTGAAGTGAAACTTAAATTTTTTTTTTCTGTAGCAAATGCACGGCCCCAGGATGCCCAGCCAAACACTCCTGATGGCTTATTCCCATAAATCACTGGCAATATGATTTCTAGAGGAGATCCCATACTTATTACATTGAACATACCAACTACCTTTTTCAAATGTATAGTTCTAATCTTTAGAGTGAATAAAACACCAAAACACTTTTTAAAGCCCTATAAATTTCAAATGAGAATGTTTCGCAAAAGATACTATATTCCACCTTGGCTCAGTCCTTGCATTCTCTTATTTAATCTTTTTACCTTTTGCTCAGAGTTCAGAGGATCACAGAATCATAGAAAGAACTTGGTTGGAAGTCTTGTTAAAAATCTTGTTCCAACCCCTCTGCCATGGACAGGAACACCTCCAAGCAGACCAGGTTGCTCACAGCCCCATTCAACCTGGTCTTGAACACTTCCAGGGATTGGCCACCCACAGCTTCTTTGGGCAACCTGTTCCAGTGCATCACCACCCTCACAATAAAGAATTTCTTCCGATACCTCATCCAAACCCACCCCCTTTCATTTTGAAGCCATCCCCCTTTGTCCTGTTACTACATGCCCTTGTAAAGTCCCTCTTCCTTGTTCTTGTCAGCTCTCTTCAGCTACTGGGAGGTCAAAGTCAGGTCACTCCTAAGCCTTCTCTGCTCCAGACTGAACAATCCCATCTCTCTCAGCCTTTTCTCATAGGACAGGTACTCTATTTAAAACCCTTTCTACTTTAAGTCTCTTTTGTGGGATATAAGATTTAAGTGATTACTTATCCAAACAGAGATTGTTCAGACAAGGCACTTCCAAAACTCAGCTCAAAGAAATCATAGTTCACATTAGTTTGAAAATCCCCTGTCCATGCAAAATAGCACCAGTCCCATCTGGAGAGCATTGGAAAGGGAGACCCTGCATCACTGAGGCACTGGCTCTGTGCTACACTTGGCATCCCAGATCACCATGCTGGTGTCCAGAAAAGCTTGCTTGGATTCTCTTGTTAGACTTCACTGATTCACAGCAAGCCACCAAAAATGAGCCCTGTGGGGGTTACCAGGTTGCTGCCTCAGCTACAAGGCAGTGGCATGCCAGTAGAGCAGCAACTGCCTCACAAATGGAATTTCCCTTTTCTTTTTTTTTTACAGCCCCATGCCTGCTGCATTGACTATACACAAACACTATGACAAAATTCAGGAGGAGGCACAGGAAACAATGGAACCAGGAAAACAAGGGACCCAGAACCTGAAAAAGATCAGGCGGAGCTGCAAGCAACGAAGAATTTCAGAAATGGGGCACATTCACATTCTCAGCAAAGATAGCAGGACAGGAAACAGCAGCAGTCACTGTCCAGGGAGGACCTCTGCAAAAGCCCAGCAGAAATGGCACAGCTGTGCTCTCACTATGCCTGGCGTTTGCACAGACACCTACACACATGGAGGAGAGCTCTTCAGCAAATACCAGACTCACAAACAGCCATCAACGCCAATATTTACTTTACTAACTCCTACCTCTGGGCAACAGTTGTAAAGACTGGCTTTTATGAGGATGTTGTCAACTTTACAGGTGCTAAAATCCACTTAACAAAGTGCCTAGTGAATCTTGCCATCTCTTACAACCTTTTAAGAAAGGTTGAAACCTTTTTGGTGACTGCCAAGGTCGTGAATGGGGAATGACCTTACAGGGGGCCACCTGCAGGGGCTCTGCTTTCTGCTTTCACAGAAAATTCATCTCACTAGATAATCTGCCCCACCTAATTTTGAACTAATTTTAGCCTAAGACCAGGAAAATTATGACAAAGGTGACAAATTATGAACAAGGGTTGGTCACAAATACTCCTTGATTAAAGAGCATGCAGTCAATATAAACTCTCTGACACTCCAGCTGTGCCAAGGAGTGTCTCTGCTGTTCAACCCCATCCTCAACCAAATACTACTCCTCTGAGCTGGAAAACTGCCTGGCCCATTCTGGCTTGGATGGGCACCAGATCAGACACACGTGACTCGTCTTTCAGTAGCATTTTGCAAGTAACAAATTAGTGCTGCCTGCTTCTCACAGAGGTGGTCACAGAGGAAAAGGTGTGTGTTCATGCAGTTCACCCTCTACAAAGAAATGATGCCTTTAAGCTTTCAAGGGAAGCACGCAAGAGAGTACAGCATAGGAGGGAGAGTCTAAGAATTAATTATGGGGCATTAGGTAGCATTTAAACAGCACACGAGATCTGTGCAGGTGGGGTTTTATCCCAGCAGTGGGCAGGCAGCCCTTCTTAGTTCCTTTCCCTAGGTGGTGTGGGATCATATTGTCAAATCAAAGTCAAACTAGTTGGAGTATTTCATTTGACTACTGAAAGCTGCATTAACCTTTTCCCTCACCACAGTGGAGGTGTCAGCAGCACAGCTGCCGGGTGCCAAAGCTTTACTGCAGTTCCAGCAGAATATTGTTAACACAGAACAAGGCCATTTCCCTGAAAAGCAAGGCTGAGATTAATGCTTAAGGCTGGAGGATTTAGGAAGCTTTACTTGTAACAGGGAGAGAGATCCCTGGAGGGAAGGTGCCTTGAAAAGAGCAAACCAGACAATTAGAGTGATTTAAGAAGAATTTAAAAAAACCCCAGCCAAACAAACAAAAAAACCCCAACACCACAAAAACAAACAAAAAAACCCCCTTATCCATGGTTCTCATCACCCTCTCCCGCATGGCCCATGGCCACATGCCATTGCACTTTCCTGAAATGACCCTGGCTTGTGCTCCTGACAATAGAGCCGAGTTTCCTGGTCGGGAGCAGAGGCACACAAGGATCAACAGGAACTGTCGACTCTGCAGTCTGCAGAAACAGGAAAAGGGAGACAGAAAAACAGACAGCTTCTCAGTTAACACAAGAGCTGTCAACAGTAGTCTTGGGAAGATGAGAAGATAAACTCCAATGGTGAAACAGTACCAGAGATTTATTAAAGATTTTAGAGGGCAGGGCAGAAACAGCTTGAAAATGATTCAGCAAAAATAACTGAATTCAGATTAAAAACACCTAGTTTCCGTTCTCTCCCACTCTTGATTTCGTTTCTGCAACATTTGATTTCGTTTTAGCAAGCCTGCCCGCTGTTGTTGTCTGTGGTGAAAACATGTCCCATGCTGTCTTTTAATGACACGTTCCTGGTAAAGCCACATCACCCAGCCACCAGGGAAGCTTGGGGCACATTATCTGAAGATGGTTTTCTCTTCTCAGCTGTGAAATTGCAATAAATTTGAACGATATTAAGCCGAAATAAACTGGAAGGCTTCTCCAGATGAGTGGTGCCCCTTGGGCTGTTGCTTTGCTCCATGCCATGGCTGTGCCCACCTGGGAAGCTGTGGGCCTGCTCGGTGTGGCCACAACAAGAAACAGCTCTTGTGGCTGCCGTGGTAGAACAGCTTCCCAGAGGCCCATGCTTCCCACAGATACACCTTTTTTTATTTAGGGGAATTGAAAAAGAAAATGTCAGAGCTCACTGGTGGCTTTTGAAACCACAATCGATTTCTTTTCGCTCTGCCCCGTTGCACAATCCTATAATTAGCAGTGGCCCCACCATGTGCTGTTCCTGCCAAACTGGGCTGTGATTTACACATCAGTAACTCCCTCCCACACCAGTAAAACCCTTCAAGGATGTGTGCCAGATCTGGAACTTGAGGCAATTATCATCTAAACAGAATTGGGTCTTCCTGTGTTGCACCACTGCTCCCAGACACACAGCTCTGACTGCAGAGAGGGGAGAGGAGCACTTCAGGTACTTTGGCTCACAGGCTGGTCTATTAACCCGTTTTGCACACTAAAGTGTCCCCCTTTTTATTACCTTCTATCCTTTTTTATTACCTTATATCCTTTATTACCTATTTTTTACCTATTACCTGTTTTTATTACCTTTACCACTATTTTGAAATAAAACAAAGAAAATAAATGCCTGCAACTCGACTATCCCACTGTTTTGTGTCCAGCTGCCCTGACAGGAAAGAATCCTTCGCACATTTGCCCAAAAAAGAAGGGCCCATCTCTTTGTGTGGCTGCAGGGGTATAGAGACAAACTGCCTTTAAAGCTTATCTTCCTTCAGGGTGAGGAAGTGTTGCTCAGCAGGACAGGATTGAGGTTAATTTGGTTTTGGCCTCACTTGAGGAAGAATAATTTAAATAATTTGCCCAAGTATTTGATCTGTTTCCAGATTCACAAAGAAGAACAAGCTGCAGGTCACACCTGGCCCTGTCTAAACATGCAAAATGAATGAGCAAAGTCACACACATGTGCCAGCAGCACAGGAGACCATTGAGACCTCATGGCTCAAGTTTTTGGGCATTTCCCCTGCACTGGGCACTGCTGAGCACCGAGGGGGGCAGGAGGGGCACGTGGGGGTGTCAGTAAGGCCCCAGCCCCCTGTGCTGACATTCTGGAGAGTCTGCCATGATTTGTGGAGCAGCTGTCATACTGTGGCTGTGAGATGCTGCCCCAGGCACCACATGCTGCAGACCACCACACCTCTGCCACGAGGGATGACGTGGCATGCAGACAGCCTCCTGACCTGTTTACCTGCCTTCCCACCACCTAAAACCCAACAAACCTGTTTTGAAGAAACAGTTTCTTATGTAACAGGAGTGATTGTCAGAGGCCAGCTCTGCCTGAGCAGGGCTGAGTCACTAAGAGCATTTATACAGCTGAAGAGACCCCAAACACATCAGGCAAAGGAAATACAGCTACACACTGTATGGGTTATATACCAGCTGAGACACGAAGGCCACACACCCTCAAGGGCATCAGATACTTCTCTGTGGCCAACCTAAGCTGCTCTGACAGCAGGTCACAATCTGGCAAGGTGTGCTGTGTGGTGTTGACAGAGTTGGTTCACTGTTTTAGGAACGGCCTTACAAAATCCCCATCCAGCTACAGCTTTCATTTAGACATCTCACCCTGAGAAATGCCCTGCAGCACATTCCCTCCCACATTCCAGCCCTGCAGCACCTCTGTGCCAGCTGCCTCCTCTCAGGCACCAAGGGGACTGAGGTTTCCTACACAGGGAGAGAAATCAGAAATCAGTGTTCCAAGTGTGTCATCATTCTGGGAAATAGCAGGGGTAAGGGAATCTGCACCGAGCTGATGAAGAATCCCCCTTCCATGGAACTTCAAAGCATTTCTAGGCACTTGACTTCAGAGGCTCCTACCCCATAGAATGGAGCCTCTGAACATCCTGTTCTGGGTATGTATTACACTATGACATTTTAAGTTTTGTTTTGATGACTTTCAGCCACAAATCAATTCTTCATTGTGTCTGACCTGTCTGTCCTTCCTTTGCAACAAGCAGCTTTCATTTCCCCAAAGAGCCCAAGTCAGAGCATGAAATATCAACTCTCTTGGGGACAGGAGGCAGATGTGTGATCCATGTATCATTGGCAGCTCTCCAAATATTGCGCAAACAAGACATGAGGGTGACTTTTTTCCAGCTCTTATTTCTTGCAAAAAGCACTGTCTAAAGATACAGCAAGTGCAGGTAAGTGTGGCCTGGCATGTGTCAGCCAGAGCCATGCCATACAGGCTGCACTGCCACAGGGGAGACCCAGCGGTGGCAGAGTGGCCCCAACTTGTTGCAAGTGGCACATGAGTATGGGTTGTTTCCCCGTGGCTGGTTTGAGGGCAAGGTCACCATCACTTTGAATAGAAAGAAGGTTTAGAGGATTGGTGTTGCTCCGCCTGGTGAAAAGGTGGCTCTGGGGATTCTTTATTGCAGCCTTTCAGTACCTGAAGGGGCCTATAAGAAAGACAGACATTTTAGAAGGGCCTTTTGCAATATGGCAAAGAGTAATGATTTAAGCTAGAGGTGCACTGATTAGATAAACTATAAGGAAGAAGTTTTTTATTTGTACGGTGAAATGCTGGCACAAGTTGCCCAGAGAAGTGGTGGATGTTCTATTCTGGGAAACATCCAAGGTCAGGTTGGATGGGGCTTAGAGCAACCTGATCTAGTCTAAGATCTTTTCTGCCTTTGTGGCTGCAGCAGCAAAATACAGGAGGTCTGGTCTAGATGACCTTTAAGACTACCCTCCAAATCCAACTATTCTATGCTTCTGTGATAACAACACACCCTATCCCACTCTTCTGTTGTGCAAGCACTCTCCATCCCTCCACTTCTTCTTCCTCAGCACCATCACTGCAACTCCATCCGCCTCTCCTGGACCACAGCCCATTCAGCCTGTCCCCTGCCCCGCACATCCTGCAGCGCTGTGCGGGCCGGC
>JAHLSL010013733.1:12582306-12704567 GCA_025920805.1 Petroica traversi | reverse complement strand
GTCTCGGGCGGCCGAGCGGAGGTGAGAACGATTCTCTGCTGCTCCCAGCGAGCGGGGGGGCAGAGAGGGTGCGGGGCGGGGTGTGCCTCATGGTGCGGGAAAAGTACAAAATTGAACAAAAAGTGCCGCTCTGTGGGCTGTCACTAAAGCCATACCCACGCGTGTTCCGCAGGGAGCGAGGCGGCGGCGCAGTGCGCCCTGGAGCTGACCCGCATCGGCGACAGGTGGGACCTGCAGCAGAGGATCCTCAACCTGCTCGCCAAGCTGTTCTGCCCCGAAACGTGGGCTGGCCGCCGACACGGCGAGCGGAGCGGAGGAGGACCTTCTTGGCTTTGTGGGTTTGGAAGAAGAGGCTCCACAGACAGCGGGAGATGAAGAAACCTCAAATCTCGCTGCGTTGTATTTAGCTGGCCGTGGCCGCCGGAGGATGGCTATCACATGATTTGTCTGGAGAATGTTACAGCAATACTGGCGCATGAATGCCAGGTGGGAAAATAAGATAAGGATGGGCAGAGTCCCTAAACCGTGCAGTGGGGACTTTGGGACAAGCTGGTGACATGGGGAGATTTGGGGCAAGACTGAACTTGCCCTTCGTGGTCTGAGAACACTTTCAGGAACCTGGTTTTCCCAGTCGCCCCCTGGTCCTCATGTCCCACAGCCACGTTTCACCGAGGAACTCAGCCCACCTCCAGGATGAAGTAAAAAAAAAAGTGTCAGTGTATTGGAACTTGGGATCACGTCCCACACAGGAAAAGCCAGCTGCTGGATTTTTGACTGCTTCTCTCTTCCAAAGCATGGATCCTGCTGGACAGCGATCTGGTGGTGGGAATTAAAATTTGTTAAAGACAACCACTGTCTTTAGTGAAAGTTTATTTGTTTACATTATGTTGTTTTGCAGACTAAAAGTTGTAATTCTGTGAATTAACAGAGTGTTGTATAGTTCTAGTCTATATTATAAATATATAGTATAAGTTTATAAAAATATAGTATGTATGCATAAAATATAAATGTGTGCACTCCTAGTGCAGGTCATGAGTATTTAACAGAACTATTAATCGAAAGCTGTTTGTTTAATCTCAAAACACAGTACGAAAAATGTTCAAAACATGACAAAAATCAATATAAAAAGGTATTATATATATAAAAAAGCATAATATTTTCTGATGATAAAGGAAATAAGAGAGAGAGAGGCTGCTTCAGAGAGGCCAGCATACTTTGGCATTATAAAAGATATGTTCCTGAATATGTATTACACAAACACAGATATTGAGGTGATTGTGGAATGATTCTTTCAATATTACAAAGAATTTCTTGATAACAGTCAATTCTGCTGTGTATTTATAAGTAACAAAATAACTTCAATAGAAGTAGGTCCTAAAGTTGAATCTCAAGTTTTGCTGAGAATGTTATTTATTCAAAGAAAGCAACTACCTCTCTTTGAAGAAATAATATCAATAGAATTGAGTGTTACAGCAGTACAAGAAAGTAGCCTTAGGTTTTTGAATGTTTCATTATACTTATGGGCAAAGGTTCTTCCCTTGTACTTTATTTCCATTTCATTTCATGGCCTCCTCATTCAGTTCCAGAATGGTGGAGCACATCCAGTGTTGGTGATGCACCATCACCACTGAGGAGTTACAGGGGAACAACTCATCTCACTGAGGGGATATTACCTTTGGCTGGCTTCAGAGGAGCTGAATTAAACATGTTGATTGCTGTCAAGGCAAACAGTAACTCTGCTGGTCAATTTATGTCAGGTTCCATCCTGAAAGTATTTCTCATGGGTCCAAGACAGCCAGAAAAAGGCTGGAGCTGATCCTGTTTCATAGCTACCTCTAAGGTCACTGGTGAAAGTTCCTTCTCTTAACTAACCTTGTATATAAGTACATTTGCATTTGATAAGGCTGTGCAGTTACACCATGTTATTTGTGGCTATTCAAATTATGTCTTCTCTTGTCTTGTGGCGAATTCTTGTATGTATTTATAGTTTGTTTTTCTGTAATCTCCTCTTAATCTACCTTTGCAAAACTGTCATTACACAACTCTGGTCACTCTCACAACCAGCCATTCAGGGGCTGTTGGATATTGACACACCCTTCAGTCACTGAGCAGAAGCTGACTGACTTTGCCTTCTTTCCACAAGGAACACTTGACCGCATCCCAGTGGTGCTACAGGGAGCTTTGTTTGAGCCAGTGCATGGTTCCCTTCACCTCTATCCAGTACCTTTTCAGGGAGAACATAATGTTTCAAGAACAGTTGTTATTTATCTTAGTGCAGCAAAGCAGTGTGTTTTGCTGACATGTACATAGGTCAGTTTTTCAGGTACTAAAATGTAAATGCAAGGAGTTTCAGATCAGCAGAACACCAGCTCCCAGGCTAGCACTGCATCTAGCTGGGCAAAACTTCATCAGAGGCAGCTCCAGCTTCATAAGAAGGATTCCTGTTGTATATTCTGCACTTGGTGGAGTCTTGGAATCTTCATCAAGGATACTGAAAAATGACCACATCAGTCTGGAGCTCTCAGGAAAATTCAGCATTAGAATTCACATTAGTAGCTGAAACGTATGTGAATAAAACTGTTCTGCTCAATGTATGCTGCTTGGAAAGTCAACAGGAAATGAGGTGTGGATTTGTACAGCCCACCCAGTTCTTCAGGCTGTAGCACATATTAATATTACAAAAAAAAAAATATACATGAATGCAGTGTCATGGGGATATCCAAGTTTAGTGTTAGCAGAGTATTTGTCTGCTTAGATAAGCAAAGACTATTTGCTTTTTATGAAATGTTTTAGGTGTTTCTGTGCATTGTTAAGAATTGTAGTGTTCAACAGGAACTCAGGAAAAAGGCACAGATGCAAGAGGTCAGTGCCAGTATATGACCAAGTGCTTGCTGATGTTCACCCTAGATTTCTTTTGTTACTTCTGCAAAGGATCTGCTTTATGACTTTATCAATGTTGAGTTTGTTTTCCTTAAGGCCTGTTCTGGATGTGAGCCAGATGTGTTGCTGTATGCCTCACGCATGTATGTCTTGGATTCTTGCTAAGATAATAAATACAAAATGTTTACGAGAAAAATGAGTCACAAAGGTTGATATAACTCAGGTTTTCTTTTGTCGGTTATGAAAGCATGATTGTATTATGCAAATTCCTTCCATGCTTCCATGTCAGCATGGCAAAAGTACCAGGGCAAGAGCAGAGTGCCAGCAGGTATGCTTTGGGAGATTAGGCTTTGCTTTCTGCCTTTAAGAGGAACAAGATGTAACCATGACCTTCAAAATGAGACACCAATCCCAGCATTTTTTGTTAACTTCTGGCTGCAGAATATTTGGGGGGTATCGGGGGCCCACTGCTTCTATCAGAGTAGCTGCAGCTTTGGAAAGGAGTGTTCCTTGTAAAGGATAGACATCCAAGTTAAAGGACTTGTCTAAGATGAAGGCAGAAAGGGGTGCAGTGTTTTGTCAGACAAATTTTTACTTTCTCCAGAGTTTGAAGCTGGAGTTTGGGAAGAGCAGGAAATGGTGCTGCTTATCACAGGGGAATAGCAGGGGGATAGTTCAGAGCACATTCCTCTTCCCTAAAGCTGGGACCCACAGATGTGTCTAGGCAGAGGAGAGCCCAAGGTCCTGACCTGCTATGCCAAGCACATCAGCAGGCTCCCTGCTGGCTCACTATGTTGCTTTTTCCAGCTTCACAGGCAGAGAGCACCATGGCTGTGACTCATATTCCCAGCACAAGCAGGACTTCTGGGGCAAAGACTCTGGTTTCCAATAACCAGAAAAAACCCCAAGGAGATGCAACTCCCTGTTCTTCCCCACTTAGTCATCAGCAGAAGTCTGGCAGATTTTTACTTCAGAGGGCATCAGAGAAGTGGTCCTGAGAAGGCCCATCAGCCTGGTAAGAAGTGCTACTGTAGGTGCTGCACAGAGGTCTGGTTTTGCAAAGCTTCTACAGCAAATTATCCTCGTGTGACTCGTCAGATTTATGAAAACATCCAGACACCCTCACCTGCTTCCCATTAGAGTCTGGCTCCTCTCCAGCCCTCCAGAGCAGTGTCCAGTCACCTACATAGCATGATGATTGTAACCTGCTCCTCCCTAGAGGGCAGAGGGAAAAAAAATCCTATCACTGGAGCATGGCATTGCAAACTGAATGCACTTGACTCACCCACAAGCATCTGATATCAAAAAACCAAAACAAACCCACCTGGTGAAGCAAACTGACGGAGTTTCCACCCTAGAACGCTCTCCATTTAGCCCAGCACCTGGCTGGACAACAAGTGCAGCCCTGGGTTGTGTTTGCACCGTAGTCCCCTAGGCGAAAACCAGCCTGGCTCCCTTGGCCAGCTCATAATTTCACACCTGAGACTGGATGCATAAGTGGTATTTCCCAAAGTGCCAGACAAGGAGATACTTCCTCCCTCTTTCCCTCATGGGATGATTTTATAAATCAGCTGAAAAACAATGGCTCACACGCTGCTCATCATTTTTAGCACACGCTACTGGATGGGACTAAGTTTTATCACTTTCCTCCCAATAACAGAGGAGGGTGTGAGGGCACGATGTGCATCCATGGAGGCGTAAGGAGGCCGGATAGGAAGGGCTGGGGATATGATGTGTTGCCTTTCAGTCTGGCAGGGTTTCCCCTGAAGCAGGTGACTGTCTGATGGTGGGACTGTCAGTGAGCAATAGCCCCAAAAGCTGTTACAGATGTAAACAAGGGTCCTCACCCAAGTGCGTCAGGACATTGTCTGGCCCACGTAACAAATGGGCCACACCAAGGCTGCCCTGCCTTCTCACGCATGGGCTCTTTGCAATGCAATTCTCACCAGCCCTCTGAGAGCATGAAGGTTGGTATCACTCCTTCAGCAACAGGAGAAATCCCATGAAATGGCAGTGACCACAACAGTTTCAGCCATTTCGTCTTTGGTGGCTTTGGTGTCATTCCCTGATCCCTGTGAAAAGATGGTGGGAGCACCACCAGGCTCTGAGGCTCAGCTCCTCCATGCCATGATCATCATTTCAAGGGGCAAGGAACCTTTTTGTAGTCGGCAGGCCAGCTTGCAAATCTCAGAAAAAAACATTGCTTTCAGCAGCACCCCCAAATAAGGCCAATAATAGGATGCTGACACTTCCTCCCTCAGCTCTTGGGTCCTAGCTGGGATCACAGACCCCAAATGCATGGTAGAAATTAAGGGCAGCATGCTGCTTCCACCTTCCTCCTTGTGCTCCTGACAGGGATGTGACAAAACCATGACAGAGCTGCAACAGAGGCAGGAGGCCACAGTTCTGTTGCCCGGCTCGCGATCAGGAATTAGGGAGGCAATTTTTGACAAGAGCAACTGGACATTGGACATTCCCCAGCACCATCATAGCACATCAAGGAAATGGCTTTGGTATGTAGGGAAAAATCCAAGGAATTTCAGCACCAGGTACTTGTTTGCTCAGTGCAACGGTATCAGACTGATTCAGCTGCACAGAGGGGTGAGGCCAGCACACATGGAACAGCACATATCAGTGGAAAGGCAGGAACTTCTGCATTTAATATTGACTAAGTTCAGAAAATACCCTGACTGGCAGAAAATATCCTTCTAGTCACAGTTTTACACGCTATGGGGCTATGGGATGGAAGGGCAACTCCATGTCTTAGGATGTTTCTATAACACGCAAATAAACGATGTTTATTTGCATGTTATAGAAATGTTCTTTGATATGATCATTAAAAGTGAGGGGGTCTTTTTTTAAAGGAAGACATCTTAATTATTGCAATCATTATTAATTTGTGAAGTCTTTGAGCTGTGTCAAGTTCTTCAATAAACACAGCTACATGAGAGACGTGTTCATGACTGGCTTTCCCTACAGAGACCGAAACAGGCTTTTACTAAAGGCTGATGGAGACAGTCTGGTCTCAGCCATGCTCCTTACAAGAAGAAACAACTCCTTTATCAGAAGTGGTGAGGCCAGTCCTAGATGATGCAGATCATTCACTCTCTAGGCATCTGATAGCATTATGAGGCTGCTGGACACAGGAAGAAAGTGCTGCAAAAGCAGTTACACAACCCAGTATTGCATAGAAAGGAAAAAACTCAAGCACCCAAATGCTGGACCAAAAATTTCCCAGCACCAGGCAAGGCATGGGCCAGGAGTGGCAGCAAGGAGGACATTCCACCTGTGCTCTGTGGCTGACCCTGCGTGGCCATGGGCACCAGGAAGTGCAGCCCAGGGCTGTGGTCTGGGAAGGCTTTACCTCCTCTTGTCCTTGCAGTGATGTGCTGCCCTGTGGCATCACTTGCCTGTGTTTGTGGGTGTCATACCCAGCCACCACCTGCCCTGCTCCTGGCCAGCCCTAATGCCAGGATGGCCTGTGGGAACCCTCTCCCCAAGGGCTCTCCTTCATCCCTGCATGGGAACTGTGACCATTAGCCTCGGGTTAAATGGGGTAAAGTGTCACTTCTGATACATTCATGGAAATAGAGATGAAAGAACAGACACACCAGTATCACAGATAGCATTCAGTGATGCCAACAGGGAACAGGAGAGCAGCAATACTCCAAAAATGAGAAATGAAATGGAACTTTTTAGGTTGAATCACATTTCAAGTTCCTCATTTGCCCATGCCCTAAGGCTTTCACAACTGAGCGAAGTAAACATTTTCTAGTACTTCACATGTCTCGATGGATAAATGAAGTCACATGTACTAATCCATTTACAGATTAAATTCACTGTGTCTTCTTGCTTTTATATTCCTCTTTAGTTAGCTACTGACTGTAGCAATTAAGATTTAAATTAATGATACTCAAGACTAATCTTACAAGAGCCAGACTGCTCTGAGGTTTGAGCCCTGCTGACCCCAGCTCAGGCCATGTGTTGGAAAATCCAGGACAGACAGGAAGATACAGGGGACGCAGTGAAAGAGAGGAGATGAGCTGGGCTGGCCCAGTATTAGTGACAGCAAGGGAGAGTGGAAAGGCAGAGGAAATCATGACTGAAAACTTCTTCCTTGTCCCTGTGAGGCTCTGGGGGAGAAGCCAGCCTCCAGCTGGGGACAGATGTACTGAACCAAGCTTGAGGGGACTGCAGACACCATCCCACACCTTCCTGTCCATCCCCTTCCCACTCTGCTGGTTTTATGCCTTACATTTTTATGCCTTGCACAGTCTTACTGCACAGCAGCACAGACTCTGCAGCATCCCTCATCATCAGGGCTGTGGGTAAGGGAGAGGGATGGGGAAAAAAAGGTGCCAAGGCAGATGGAGAACTGGGAAACCACAAACTCCTCCTCTTCCCCTCCAGCCCAGGAAAGAGTCCATGTGCCCAGGGGGCAGGCTGGGAGCCAGCCCCACTGGCCTTTCCCACAGGGCGAGTCAGCTGTGGGCTTATCCCTCCTCACGAGGTACTTGCAGCCTCACAGCATGGCACTCAGAGAAGGAAACCGAAACCAAACTCAGCAGCTTCTGGGGCACAAACCTGGGGATGAGGGAAATGCCCTCTGCACCAGTGGCATAGAAGAGAAAATGCCTTCCTTCCCCTTGCACAAACCTGGCCCTTTTGGGCAGCACTGTGCTCAGGAGGAAATAGTGAGGCTGCCAGGCCTGGCAGAAGGTGCAGGCGAGAGCTATGGGAACACCAAGGAAAGGCCAGGACTGCTGCAAGTGCCCAACCCAGCAGGCAAACACAGAGCGATGCACAGGAGCCTGCACTGTAGACATAGACACTCAAACTTGCCAGTCCCTTCCTCCAGCCCAGCCTTCCCCACACTGACCAGCTGACGTGCCCGTGTGCTGCCAGGCAGTGTAAGATTTTGGGCAACTCTGGCGTTCCACACATCAGAGCAGCTGAGAGGAGAGCCTTCTGGGCTGGCTCATCTTTCCATGAGGAAGGCTCGCTTTGGCCTGCTGTGCAGAGACTGTGAAATGACTTGTCTAAGAGTGGCCCACTTCATGCAAACCTCCCCAGTTTGGAGGCTGGGGTCTCCACCTCCCACTCTTGAGCTCCACTTCAGCTCCACTCCATCCACAGAGTCTCCAGCCCAGCCTGTTCCACCAGCTCACAGTGGCTTTGAAGGGAATTTTATACCCAGAGCAGGTGGGAAACTAGAAGCAATACAAGGTTAGGCCTAGTGGTATAAAATCATTCTTCATACATAGAATCCATTCCCTTAACAGCCCAGGGTCTGGGCAGGAGGTACAGTTTATAGGCAATGCGCTCCAGGGACTGCTGCTTTGGTGAAAACTCAGTTTCCTAGAAGAGGGACAGGAAAAATCAAGATACCAAAGCACATTCTATAAAACACCTCATACCACTTCTTAAATGCCTTAGTCCTCTTCACACTGAATGGCAGTTTTTAAGAGGGCACTATTTTAGTTCTAGCTTAGATGCCCACCTGGACAGCATTTACACCAAGTCTTTGGCTGCTCTCCCTGACATCCTTGTCCCTGTGATGCCAGTTCCAACTGTGGACCAGACAGACTCTGGCATAAGAGAATTAAATATCTAGAGGAGTACTAAGGATACCATTTATTTTCAAAATCACTAAAAAACCCAAGCAAAACAGTTTATGGAATACAGATTGACATAGAAGAGACAGAAATCAAAAAATGTACAATCTATTTCATGTTATTGCACTGACTTTTTTATAATATACAAGGCATATTAAACAGTTTTCATTAAAAGAAGTTTTATTTATATAAATAAAAGTGTAAATATACAATATCATACAATAAGTGTATCAGACTAACACACAAAATCTACCTACAGTGGGATCCCCATTTTTCTCATGAGCTAGTCTACTCTTCATCAATATTTTCACTTGTACATTTACATAACCTAAACATAGAAACAGGTAAACATTCCCATTTGGGAACACTTCCTTCAGAATTTAACAAGAACCACTGCAGAACATTTACCAGGGTTAATTTTAAGTGAGGGTCATTAGGAAATATAAATCACCTAACATTTTCTTAATACTTATCTGTATTATTTTTTTTTTTAAGTGAGAAAATGATCAAATGTTTTTCCCTCCCTAATCTCAGAGTTTTCAATACAGATGCAGTCCCTACAGAAGCTGGAAAGAGCTTCCAGGTACAAAAGATTGCAGAATATGCAATGGCAGCCTCTCACTGCTGTCATATCCATGATGTGCACCTTCAGCTGCCCCAGGCCTGGATGCACCAAAGCCTTCTACTAAACCTTCTCCATCTAGGAGCAAACTCCCCTTGTCTGGAATGCCTTCAGCTCCCTGGTGAAGAAGCGCATGATTTCATCTTGATTTTTTTGGTCTTCTAAGATGCAGCTGCCAAGTCTCTGGGGAGTCACTGTTCCCCTAGAGATTGGCCAACACTGCAGCAGGGTGAAGAATCACCACAGGGACTGATATGCAAACAGCAAGGCCAAAAATGGTCGTGATCCTACTGAATACTGATGAACTAATGCAACGTCCTCCGTCATTTTAGTGCGACCAGGCTCTCAGAAAAATAACATTTACTTTGCCAGGTGTGTAACCAAAAATTTACCACATCTGCTTGGTCTACTTATCTTGCCTGTAATAAAGCAGACACCCACACTGCATAAATCCTGGAGCTTTTTCAGGGAATGTCACCCCAAGAGAGATGTCAGGAAATGCTACTGTAATCATACCAACATCAGTGAAGATATTGTTCTTTCACAAGGAGAAAAAAAAGGTATTTTCAGGAACAGAAACAATCAGGGTTAAATACAATTCTTTTGCTTGCTCTAATGTTAGTAGAGAAGTGTTATCTTTCTACCCATAGTAACTATTATCAGATTTAAAACATTAAACCTATTTTTAAATTATAGCCACTACTGAATCACACACGAAAATCCCCATTTCTGTTTGCTGTTACTCAGCCAACACTTATCTACGTGCATGTAAAATAAAATACTGAACAGTATCTGATTACTGAAAAAAAAGCCTTCTAAATCACTCACAATGAACAGTACCTGCAAATAAGCATCTGAAAATATCCACCACGTATCATCTTAAGACACCTCAAATTAACTTTAATCTACAAAATGAAGACTTTACCTTTGAGCTCACACTGGTTTAGGAGTGAGGGAGACTTACGCCTCCCTGCGATGGAACCTCCGAAATTTTAGACTGCAGACTGAAAAAAATGCCATTTCCTAAAACACAACTGTGATTTACCACATTAAAGTAGCAAGAAGTCAGTACTGCACTTGCACGTACTATACGTATACAGGTATGCATTCACTACGTTGCATTAAATTCCACATGCATTTTATGTATCTATTATACACTCTATTACAGTCGGATTTTGGTCATTCCTGAACAAGGCCTCACCATTCAGTTGTCATTGCCGAATTATCTTCTCCCTGTTTTTCAGCAAATATGCAGGGGTAACCTCTTCTATCCCATCACAGGCCTGGAATCTGTGTGGTCCTCCAGCCCTAAGAGCTGCATCCTCCTGAAGCCTCTCCCACCACGGAGGTGACCGGAGGCATGGACCAGTCCTGACAGAGTGGCTGAGCTTTGGGTTCGCAGGGGACCCAACTCCACAGTCATCTCACAGCACTGAACCTGAATTAGTGCCAGCAGAAATCCTGCAGACAAATGAGCTGTAGGACTATGGACAGTATTGCCTTTCCTGTAACCAAAAGTTGCATCTCTCCCTGGATTCACGTGCTAATACGTCACTGAAAAAGAATTAAACCTATTTATTCATTTTTAGGCAAGCATTGCACAGCTTTTCTGTTCACCTGGTCTCAGGTTGCCTTGCAGAACTGAATTTTCTTCTGCTCATCATGAGCTGCAATCTAATGAAGCTGTCACAGAGATGAACCCAAGCGAGTGCTCCACTAACCTGGAAGCAATTGCTTCAAGCACTGCTGAATAAATGTAAATAAACTGAACTACAGTATGATCTTGGGGAAGGGCCAAGTGACAAGCCCAGACCTTTTTGTAACTGCTACGCAGTGTCTTGGCTCACTGAAAACAGAGGCAGCACTTCAGACTTGGACTGGTTCCAGGCCAAGAGCTCTTCACCCTGGGCATGTTGGCTGCAAGCAGTCTCCAGCCTAATGTGATGAACAACCTGAGCACTGTGGAACAAACAACTTGTTCTCAGCTGATAAGGACACTGGCCCATTTCCTCCTGTATGTATTTTGTGTTCTTTAGCTATCCCAGATGTAGGAAGAGAAATAACAGAGTCTAATCTCTAGCACCCATACACTCTCCTCCCAGCACAGCAGACTAAGCAGCATGGCCCACTACTGATACCTCGTCTGTGAGCAGAGGTGAGAAAATCCAAACTAAGCTCCTGTGGCATTGCAACCCTTTCTCTTCTGCTGTACCAAACACCATGGTTTTTTCCATCTTCATAAACAGTTTTCAGTTTCACCACCCAGGACCCTCAGTATCAGCCCAATCCTGATGCAGCTGGGTGTACTTGCATCATCCACACACATCCTCAACCCACTCTCACACAAGCAAAAATAAATACTGGACAGGAGAAAACAAAGAAGACCAATTAAAAGCCACCACAAATATGGCCAGCTCAGATTTAATCTGTTATAATCCCCATTTTTAGATCACCACTTTTCAGCTTGAGTCTTCCAAGCTGGGCAGCCTTAAACCTCTTGAAGACAAATAAAAGCAGCCCAACTTGCAGACGTTCTTAGCGGTCGCTGAACTCTGTGGGATCTGTAAGTGCTCAGCACTTGAAATTATCCCCCTTTTAAAAATATATATATTTTAAAGGTGCCTAACATTAGAAGCCTAAATTTGAAAATTCAGACCCCGATTTTTTATCGCCCCCATTTTAATCACAACTAACAACTCAGTATACACCTTGGTGGACAATCACCTATTATTTGGACATGATTTTCCTACAGATTTCTACCGCATTAACACCAAGTGCCTTTCAGATACAAGCTGCACCTAGAAGTAGATTAAGTTGTAGTGGATGCTGAGTTAGTTCATTAGTTTTAAGAGGATTTTTCAGCTTTGCAATAAAATGCTTGTATTTTAGGCATACAAGTTGTGCAAAATTATACTTTTTTGTCATGCACTTTTTAGCAAAACTGCACTTAGAAGAATAAAGTGAGATTGTTCCAGACATTCTCTTATTACAACAAAAAAAGGACCAGACCCTAAGGAAGTGTCCTTAAGTCTTATTACAGCTAAGTGATATAGTACAGTCTAAAACCCACCCTTGTCAACAGGATGGCAACCAACAAGTTCTACTACCAACACTCTGCAGATACTAAAAATATCAGGGACAGGCACAGTGTTATTTATCTCAGACAAAATACTTTAAATCAAACCCAGGAGAGGTCTTGAAGTTCCAATAAAACTGCCACATAATACAAAATTGTCTGTAACTTTTGGCTTCCTTCATCCCCAATCATTAGGTGAGATTTTTGAAGCTCATCACATGCTTGCTCAGTGGTTCTCCAAGGCTCTTAGCACCTCTCTGTAAAGCATTAAGACACTTCTGTGTGGCTTTATAAACAAAGACAGCTTTTAGACAGTTTTAAATGGTTTGTCTTAGTAAGTGTGATTAGATGTAGTGCTTCCATCATACTGCAGTTCTGTGTTTTCTGATCAGCAACTGAACAGGCCCCTCTGGCACAGATTTAATGATGTTCCAGGCATCGTAATGCATGAGCCCAAGTAATGACTTCCCACTAACAGCAAGGATTTCATCTCCAGTTTCTATGTTTCCAGATTGCTCTGCAGCACCACCTAGAAGCAAAAGGGGGGAAAAGTCAGTGTTAAAAGAAAAAGAAGTGAGCCCACAAAAATCTGCTTTCCACTGCGATGAAATAAACCATTTTTCCAACTGTAACAATTTCAATACAAATCACTTATGTTCACCTCACGCTGCATCTCACAGAAAAGGTTCTTTTAACCAAGATAAAGCCTTGCTCTCAGAAAAGATGTCTGGTTTTGAAGGAAACACTGTAAGTGTATGAAATATGCTGAATGTTATCTCTGTAGCTGTAAGAAAACCTGGTTGATAAAATAACCATGAAGGTTGAATGTGGCATGGATGTACTTTCTCAGTTTTAACAGGGTAATAAGCAGATAATGCAGCAGATAGTAAAACCTGGGATGAACAAATTGAACAGTGATAACAAGCTTTGGACAAACATCATTCACAGAAAGCTTCTAGAGAGAGGCACACCCTTCACTGCTGATGAAAGTAAGTTTTCTGTAATGGTAGTTAAACTAAAATGAACCATCACAGGGTGGGGGGAAGGACTGTATATAAGAATGTAAATGAATAAGCTCAAAAATTAAACATGGCCTTTACCCTAAGAAGCATTTTCTAAAGAGGGGAATAACAAACACACGCACACACACACACACACAAGAACTGATAAGCAATTCAGTAAATATCAGTTTGATTTCTTATCTTGATGAGGGAATAAACCACTGAAAAGTAATTCTGTAAAATGCTGTGTACATGCAGTTTCATCGAGAGTTTCAGCTGACTTCAGAAAGGGCCTTATTTTTCACTAAATTGACATGGGACATGTGAAAGTCCCAGCATAGTTCTGGGATTTGTTTTTTTCTGTGTATGGTTCATATAAGTTTAACTACCTGCTGACAAACAAAGCACCCAAGACTGGCAGTTTTTGAATACATATATCCCATATTCTTAGCAAAAGCTAATATTAACATTTAAAAAGAAAAAAAAAAAAGACAAAAATATGGTAAGATTCATAATTGGGCACAATGCATGGCAGTGCTTCAGTACCATACTGATTATATTCATTTCTTAGCAAAGAGAACTGGATGAGGCATGAATGTCTCAGACCACTATATAGATGATTGCTGCTGTAGTCTAATGTTTAGAGTAGTGGATAGAGCCATACTTAGTAAAGCAGATTGATCCACAATAATTTACTAGCAGATGCAATCCCTAGCCATTCCCGGGAGTATTTTTTCTTTTAATGACCACTTTGGCCTAGTAAGTGGGAATAAATGACAGCCACAAAACCCACCCTTGCTTCAAAAAAATGCTGAGTACCGTAATTGAAATGGCTGCACAATGCACAGCAAAAAGGAAAACTGGGATAACATCCACTGCATGCATGTAGTACCTTTAAATATCCTTTTTACAAGCAGGGGCTTATCTCCAGCAATGGAAGCTTTTCCACCATCGAGACTGAATCCCAAACCAGCAGAAGTTTTCAATAATTCAACACAGATGACACCACTCATATCCAGGTTTGGATCTGCAATTAAACATATACAGCATCTTGTTATGCAGACGACAGTAAAGTGCAAGTTGTGTTTGGTTGGTTTTTGCTTTTGCTGCAGTGACAAGACAATTCAGAGTTCAGTTAATCAGACTAGGACATGCCACCAAGTTCCTCAGCAGTGAATATGTTCTACGGTAGCTGTGAACGGGAAACAGTAAAAAATGCATTTATACAAAGGGACATTTTAATTTGACATGTTCAACAAAAACCTGCCAAGGCATCTCTTCTTGTGCAAAATTATAGGTAGTAAGTTTAGCAAATATTCTAATCAACAAAATAACTGAAAACTTACAAAAGTGGAGAACATTATTTTTTTTTTCATTTGTTCCCTTTGCTTATTCAATGAGCCACATCTTTTTAAGCAACAGGAATGAATGAAATGTTTCATTATGCAAACATTCCATTCTCTTATGCAAAAATTTTTAATCTCTTACTTGGGTGAAAAATTGTTTCTGGTCTCCTATCTGTGTATTTAGTTATAATTAACTGTAGTTGCACCATGCCTCCTACATAGCAGATATTTCTGAAATGCAATATTGCTGCAGCTGACATAAAACATGATTTTGCTTAAGAGGAAATAAATCTGCACTTTTGGAAAACAGGATCCTCTTTGGCTTGTGTGAGTGTGGTAATTATTCAGTCTGTGTTATCACAAATTACTGTTGTCTTGGGCAACTTTAAACATTATCTGAAACATCTGGAGATGTCCTTTGCCTGGAAGGGTGGAAAGATACTCTGAAGAAGCCAATGCTGTTTCGTTTATGAGATAATGTTGCCCTCTAGTGCCTGGACCCAGCAGACATTCTGCATTTGTCAGGGTGCAGGATGTAGGGAGCTCAGGGCAGAGAGGGATTCTAAAGTAATTACATAGATTATATCCATGGGAGCAATTCCAGAAAGGCTGATCCATTAATTAACAGAGTGCTTTCTTCTTCTTCTTTTTTTTTTTAAAGCTGTGTTACAAAGTCATATCATAAAACTCAGTGTAAGCATAAAACAATAAAAACTGCTTCAGAAAAAAACCCAAACCCTGTGAGAACAGTAATGATTACAGCCAATACATTAAAAATAACTTGAGTAGCAGCTCTGTGTCCTGGTTTTGGGGTGGACAGAGCTGAATGCCTGGTGTTGCCCAAGCAAGCAGGGGAAGCCACCTGGTCATCCCCTGCTCCCAAGCAGCACCATCCAGACAGGTGCTAAAGGGGTTTGGGTCTTAAATCTACAAAAAAAATTTCAGAGATGTCTCCTTAACACCCCAGGTGCAACCTTCACACCAAAATGCTGACTTGTTCCCAAATAGGAACCTAATATTCCACTAATACATTTCCACTTAAACCACTTGTCCCTGCTTTCCTATGGGATGGCTAACTTCAATAAGGCTTACTTCCATTTACTGCAATATAAACATATTTTTTTCTATGTTTCTAGTGCAAACAGTATGAAATCTGCTTTTAGAAAGAACAAGCTCAGTCCCCGTGCTTAATAAACTGCAGGACATAGGGTTTTCCTGGAGCTTTCTAAAATTTTTAAAAAAATATTTCTGGTTGTTTTCTTTCTTGCACTGTTATTACTTACAAGGAGTTTATCCGGGATTGGAAGAATATGCGGAACACTTACCTAAGTAGATACTGGATTCGGCCCTAAATTAAGCCTTCTAAGTTTGTGCGTAGTTACAATAATTAAAAAAAATCAAAACAAACAACCAAACCCCAAACTGTATTTAGGTTCCAAAGAGAACAAATAAAATTTAAAGGTAATTTCATTTTCCCCCTTCAATCACATAAGGCTCAGACAATTTTAATCTAAAACACATGCACATTTTTTCCTTCAGTCTGCTCTGCAAAGGAATCCTTCCAACTGCTCTTGGACAAAGATCATACCTGTTCCTATTTCCATGGAAACATCCTTTCCAGACCCCACACATTTTCTGCCAGTAGCTGATATCTCGAGTCTGGAGGAATTGTTTGTTTTGTCTTTTTCCTTCTGGATGACAATGACTGCATATTTGTACAGCCTTGCATGATGAAGAGTGTTCAGGACATCCCCATGCACTGAGCTTGCCAGAGATTTGCCATTGATTGACAGAACAAGATCTCCTCGATGGATAGACCCTTCTTGAGATGCCACTCCCTTTGAAAACACTCTGTGGACCTACAAAAAAAGTTTTAACAAGGATGTTTTAATCTCATGACCACACACAGCATACTACAGGCCAAAGGGAACAGAGACACTCTACCAAAATTTGCAGGCAGTGCCCACTGCCTGGATATCAAGCACACAGCATTTGCTCCAGTGAACACCCTCAAAGTGACTAGACAGAGCTGCATTTGGGAATGGGGGAATTCAGAGGAACAGATGCTATTATTGCATGGTCCTTTCTAAGCCAAAGACAACCAAAACCAGCTAGGGAATGTAATATCACAAATCACCTATGCTTTCACTGACCTCCTCAAAGGCCTTAAATTAACATATTTCAAGTGACATAGAGATTAAATCCTCTTCCATGCCACAGCAACCAGCAAGAACACTGTGATCTGCAACACCCATTCCCCCAGTTCCCTGGCTGGGACATGCACCCTGAGCTGTTTTCAGACGCTAATTTCTAAACATCTGCGCACAGAAAGGCTCTGACTTACAGCAGCTGTGCAAGTATTTAATTGTTTGCCTCAATCTGGCTGATCAAATATCATGCAAATAGATGGAAAGGGATGACTTAGCAGCTTGAAATGCATTTTTCTAGAGAAAAAAATACTCTGTTCAGAGGGGTTTAAACTTTGAGAAAACTTGCACCAAGTTTAGATGTGTGTCATTTACAAAAAGGAACTAACTAAAAGACTCAAGACCCAGTATTTAAGGACTTGCCTATTAGGCACTCTAATTTTAGCAGCCAGAATATGGTTTCCCATGGAGACAGTACTAGGTCTGTGAAGCAAATGTTCAAGGCAGCAAATCTGTGGACACAATTCTGCACAGCATTATCTTCAGGAATTTATCCTAATACCCAGACCAACAGCAAGGCATCAGAAGCCTTTTGGCTCCTGTTCTGTCTCATTGTAGGGCCATGCTGAGGTGGGCACCTGCTACAATCCCACAGATCCAATGAGATAAATTTCCAGTCAGTCTAAGCAGGCATTCAAAGCTGGAGAAACAGCCTCAATAGCAGATGTAGGCATGCAAATGCAAGTGGAATACAGGGGTCATGTCCAAAAAATCTGCTGCCTTCCCTCAGTTGATCACCTCCTCAGTACCTTGAAGCTCACTAGGCATTTCTATTTCTGCACTCAAGTGTGGATATAACAGCCTGTCTAAGCAGCTCAGCACCCAGTGGCAAGTCTAAATCCAGCTGGGACCCAGAATCCCATTAGTTCATTAATAAGATCCCTTTACACCCTCTGAACAAAAAGCATTGGGAAAGAGCAGGAACTGACACTCTTTTGGTCTCAGAATTCAGGAAAAGGATGTCATCAGTTCCTCAGTCTGAGAAAGCTCAAGATCTTATTTTTTAGATAGAGTCACAATCTCTAGGTAAGGAACCCTGTAAGGAACTCTCTGGGGTGGAACCCTGTCGAGCCTTTCTCTTGCTCAGACCTGCCAGTTTGGGCCAGAGACAGGGAATAACTTCTATAATGAGTGCTGTCTAGATGTTGACCATATTCTAACTTAATGACAATTCAATAAAATAAATAAATTTTATCTTGGTCTTGTCTAAAAGCAAAACCTAGAAGATTCCTGGAAGGGCTTCTGCAGGACCCAAAACTGAGGACATACCCCTCTCTAACCCCAGCATTTAATGGATCTCTCTATTTCAGGGCATAATTCAAGTGCATGTTTTGTGTTAAAGAAGCTGTCACAGTTGGATTTTTCTGTCTCACTGATCAGTTTTTGAACAGTCACTTTTTACACACCAGTATCTTAATAGGTGTGTAAACTATCTTTGGTTCAGAATGCTGCTTAATACTTAAATAAAATCTAACCAGACAACAACTTTCATTTACTGACCACCCACAGGTCTTACTAACTCAAAACAAACTTGTAATGTGAAATCCATAATGTTTGCTGAGGTCTGCAACAATCAGTCTCAGGATCTGAAAAATCCTTCAAAAACTTTGCTGCACTTTCGTTTCCTTTCAAGGGCTGGAAATGAAAGTCTCTCCTAAAAGGCTGTGTGCACTGCAGCTGCATGCAGAATTTTATTTACATGCATAGGATTTAGATCTAGCCCATCCCATCCAGTAACAGATTTTTAAAGCCTGAAAGCATAATTGTTATCCATCTCCAATAATAAAAATTATGCTTCCCAGACACTGATTTCAGTAGCAGATGGTAAGCTGCTGCTTCTGAGAGACACTGTGAATGACTTGCAGTGAGTCTTGATAAACGAGCACTTGATCTAATCACCATCCTGCTTTAAAGTTAGCTTTGTAGAAAAATGACTTGCAGCCATCACTTACTGTGACTGATTTCTGTTCCAAGTCTATTCCTCCAGCAACACTAAATCCCAGGCCAGCTCCTTCTTCTTTGTGCAGGACTACAAAGTATGTGTCTTCTTTGCTCTAGCAGAAAAATGGAGGTGCACAGGAAAGGGAAGAAGAAACACAAAACCAAATATCAAGACCAAGTAACCACATAAATAACGAATTCCAGTACCCACAGATTATGGCAGGTGAGAAAAGGCAACCCAGGGAATTAAAACTGAGATATTAAATGCATTTCACTTCATGTTACAGAATGAAGCAGCCACCTAGAAACAACTCAGGTGACAAGAAGCGTTTCTTCAATGAGTTCAAGGCTAGCAAGCAAAGTCAAAATTAGAGTAGTAAAATGGCATTAAACCTTGGGCAGCCTGATTTCCACAGGCTGTAGTCAGTTTTGCATTGTTCAACATTTTGCAGCCAAAATGCAATATTCCCATACACCTTTCTGGACCGAGAACTATACTCTTCAGGGAATTACTAACACTTTTGTTATCCAATTTCTTCTTTCTTGAAAGAGGAACATAGATACAATGCAAGGCAGTTGCATCAGCCTCTTCTCAGTATTGCTGCACAATCCTGCAAGGGGCAGTGGTTTCATTGCTGAAATTTGGGAAGGTGGGACAGCAAAAAAACTTTCACTTTGAAGATGAAAGTAATATGAAAGATGATAGTTAGTGTCCTAAACAGGACTAAGCTGTGCTGTTGTAGAAATGGAGCATGCAGCACAGGAGAAGGATTGGTGCAGGTTTGCATCCAACAAGTCTGACACTGTCACAGAGACCACATTTTGTGGTGTAAGGGGAACTGTAGGAAGTAATTTCGTGGAGCAGGCACATAGTACCTATCTCCGGGGCAGATCATCAGATGTGGGGAGTAGAAAGCAGGTTTCTCAGCTCTTCCCCAGGATCCCATCTAACACCACTTATTTCTAGAAACTGCCAATACTAAAAGTAATAGCAAATCATTAGAAACCAATCTCTTAATCTATTCAGCATGAAATATTTAGTTCACTAAACTCAACATATTAACGCAGCATTTGCCTTTTGTTTCAGACAGCATAGGGAGCCACAGCTCGTTAGATTTTTTTGGTGGAACAACAGTCAAATTCTTGGTCTCACTGTGTGTTTTTTTGCCAAATAGTGTCTGTGAAAGATTTCCTACACTAGAGGCTACAGATGCAATGTCAGAAACTGATGTCACCCTGCTCCACATCACTGATCCATCAGCACTCAAGGACAGAGGAGCAGCGAGGGCAGAACATCTTTGTTCATAGCGTTTTGTAAATGCTAAGACCCTGCTCACCTGTACTCCAGTGAGAGCTGCCTTATGTTTGGCTAGAAATAATAAAATCAGTTAAGTAACTAGCCTAGCCTCTTTCCAAGTGCAATGAGGGCAATGGAAACGTACACATATCTTTGACTGTTAAGTACTATAGCAACCCTTCTTCTTCAAGAGCTTAGGCTTTTTCCAGCCCTGGATATCTCAACTTAATTTGCTTACCCTGGTGAAGGAAAGAAAGAAAGTTCAGATGTTAAAAGAAAAATCCAAGGATCATATGTGTGGGGCCAGTCTGGATACCGGCTTCCCATTCCCAAGGTGCATTCCCTCCCTCCCCAGACCTCAAAGCTGCCTCTTGCCAGCACATGTAATACTGGGCAGAGACCAGGCTATGGATGCTTTCTGCTTTACTTGGACACACAAATCACCTCTGTTTAGACTGTTAGTCAAAGATACCAGCCATAGAGACTTAATTAAAACGTCCATTTAAAAATTAGTAGTAGTAGCATTTATTAAATGCTACTGTTAAGAGCAAATGATGGTGACAAACTCTTCCCAGAGAAGCTCTCAGTCCAAATCAGGCAGTCCGTCTCATTTTTCAGCAATTGGATAACTATAAAGAGCTGTTCTATTGTACATTCAAAACCCACCATTCGAATAGCATAAAATTTTCCAGAGTATGTGCCGCACTGGGCTTAAATATGGATAAGAAACTATGCAGACAAGGAGCGCATTCCAAAAAGCATTCAGCTTTATAAATATTTGAGCTCTTGGGCTTTGAAAAGTGGCATAAATAAATAATCTCTCCAAGAACCCATGCAAAATACTTTAGAGAACACTTAATTACCTCTGTCCAATTGTGCAATTCAATCCTAATTTTATCAATAAACCTAGCTAGCCTTCTTGGCTCACCAAGCTTTTGAGACTTGCATGCTTTAGTTATGCTGTCCCCTGGAAGAAGATAAAGCTGGATATTTTGGGGAGGTCCTTTCCCCCTCAGCCTGTTTGAAATTGCAATCTTTGTGAACAAAACTCAAGAACACTCTAGATGCAGCTCAGCCAGCAGTTATGCAGACCAGATGGCAGCTTCCCTTCCAGCACTGTCATTATTTTATCAACTTCTGTTCTGATTTAAAAAGGATGTGGATGTATCCCATAAACAGAAACACCGAAAGCAGGGAAGCAATGCTCTGGCAGGCATTTCACTTTGGAAGCCTTTTTCAAACACCTAGATAATGAAGCAGGTTATCTTGATGCAAAAACCAGTTTCCACAGAAGAGAAAAAAAAAGGTTACAGGAGTCTCTTATAAACCCTTCAGCAGCTGCATTCTGGTGTTCAAGTTCAGTATTAAACAAAATAAATTCAGTTTCTGTGATTGCAGCTTCTAGCGAAAGGCACCAGGCACAAAGAGAAGCAGAGCTTCCCTTGCACAATGGGGAAACTGAGTCTGACCCAGAATGCTGGCAGAAAGCTAAATTCTCATGTGCAGTTTCTGGGGAGCCCAGATGGAGAAATATTCTTTCACTTAAAACAGGTCTATTTATTGTGACTCAAAACTGCTTTTGAACTTTCTCATACAAAAAGTGATTCAGAATTATCAAAGGTTAAAACAGACATTTAAAAACCAGCATTAGTAAAATTAGCATCAACTGCAGTTGATAGTAATAGCTTGTCATGGGACAACGGGAGGAAACCTGAGACCATTTGGAAAAGATTTTATCTACCCTTAAGAAAACCCTCAAAATTCCACCAATAAACCAGTTTTATCTTGTGGTTTTTACCTTTACTTGTGCTTTGACTTCCTGGAGCATAGCAGCAACATCACATTTTGGTACTACCACTGACAAAGCAGTTTGCAGTTTTTGCTGGTCCAGGCTTGAGATGAGCAGCTGATCCAAGCTAAAATAAACATAAAAAGACAGAAGAGCTCTATATTTCCCAGCTTTGTAGAGATACATTTCACACATATGGTGTAGGCTGTATCAGGATAAATGACAAAGAAGGAATCTTGAAAACTGAAAAAAAAATGGTGTATGCTGGGAGAATAGGAAGTGGCAGAGATTTTTTAAGAATAACTCTGAAAATCAGTCCCTGTTCTGCTCCCCTCATCCTTCCCCAATGGTTTTAGCAACAGACATTAACAGGAGACAGCTACATCTGAAGACTGCTTCTGGCAGGACAACAAGCTCGTTTGTCACCACAGGCTGTGCTGGCAGCCACTGCTGCGCAGCCTCCCCTCCACCACTACTGCTGTGCTGTAACATGGCCAAAAAATGACCAAAACCAGCTAGAGGGGCCACAGAAAAGGAGCCCATCCATGCCAGGATAAAATGTTTCATCCTGTACTGGAGCCAAGACACAGCAGCATGGCAGCTCCAAGGCATCAAGGGCATGAATGGCACCCCCAGATTGTGAGAGGAAGTCAGGCTGGGGCCACAGCTGAAATGTGCTATGGGGCAGACCTACAGCACAGAGAAAGCTTTACCTTGGACAGGGATGAAACAGTAATAGCAAAGCTGCCACCAACCTGATAGACCAGCTGTTTCCCCCATCCAGAGAGCTGCCGTGGGGCACGTCATCATCCGAGGCAGAACCCGGCGTCCCTGAGCCGCTGTCCCGGGGGCTGCAGGCTCCCACTCCCATCGCACCCAGCTCCTTGGCAGGCATGCCGAGGGATCTGCGGGGTGTGATTTCCAGCTCTGTCTTGAAGCAGGCGGGCTGTGGGGACTCCGAGAAGCCCTCTCCACACAGCTTGTCCAGGTCGGGCATACTGAGGGCTCTCAGCTCCCGCAGCCTGGAGCGGGACAGCGGCGGCCGCCCCAGGGCCCGGCTGCGGCGCACCTGCGAGGCCGAGGTGGGGAAGGCAGCCTCGTCTGCCCCAGCGCTGTCCCTCTCGCTCCTCTGGGGCTTTCCATCCCCTTTGCCACCCTCGGTCACACACACGGGCTCTGTGCTGGGGGGAGACTTGGCCACAGCACTGGCTGGGCTGGGGCTGCCACCGTAGGAACTCAAGCTGCGCCGCAGCGCCCACGGTGACTCAGTGGAGCTGGATGTGGTGGTCAATCCACCACACGACCTCCTGGCATGGGGCAGCCTTGTAGCTGAGCAGATATCAATGGCCTTCACAACGGGCCTGTCAAAATTTGCCAGGTTTTCGAAGGATTTGATCCTCTGTTTGACAGAGAAGGATGAAATTGACTCATGTGGCCAGTTCAGCTCATAGTAATAGTAATTCCGCCTGAAGCTTCTCAGTTTATCAGCAGTGGGGTAGCTGATGTCACTGGCTGAGGGGGACGTGTCATGGACTTTCTGGGCACTTTTGGAGGTGTACGCCTGCTCCTTTCCACTCTGGCTGTTAGGCAGATTCAGGTGAGCCATCTTTAACATCCCTGTTGCTACCTGTGGGGATTTCTCCTCTGCAGTTTGGTCCTGGGGGCCTTGCACCTCTGCAACATGGCAGTCCTCCCTCAAGTGACCTGCTAACTGGGATGGCATCGAGTAGGTCCTCGTCACAGGTTTTGACAAGCCACAGAGATGTCTGTCTCCAGCAGTATCTCCTCTGGAGAAATACTGCATGGTCCCCATCTCCTCAGTCAGCTGAGGCACTTCTGCGATCCCCTCTTCTGTTTTCTCCAGCAACGGCAGCCGCAAAAACGATGCTGGTGAGGAAGAGGCAGAGGAGGAGGAGGAAGGGGACGATGAGGAAGAAAGCTTCACCTCAATGAAAGTGCGTTGGATCTCCTGCCCTTCCAGCTGCTCCTGCTGAACTGAGGGGCATCCCAATGAAGAAGAGCAGGCTCCAGAAGACGTCCCTACATTTTGCAGATCTAATTGCCTAAGGTCATCTGCACTATAGATGCTCTTGACTGTGTTCAGGTCTCTTCCAGGGTTATCAGTCCTTCCTGTCACATATTCAACTTTTGGCATCCCCTGAGGAGGTGAAGTGACTATAGACTGATTTCTGGCTCTGAAATCATCCACCTTAGCACCCTTACTCTGACACATGGAAACTTGCTTCTCTTTTGGCTTTCCCCATGATAGCTCCCCACAGCCACATTTCATTTCACTACTTGTGGTTGGACTGCTGCTGCCGTTCAGGAGAGGCAGAAGTGAATCTTCAGAAATTACCAGAGATGGTTTATTTTCTAGCTCTGATTTCAGAGTCTTTGAGGCTCCTGAAATGCTCTTTCCAGGATCTGAGTTTGTAGGTGAATTACGGGACAATGGTGTTTTCTTTCCCAGGAGTTTGGGGGACATTTGTGGAGAAACAGAAGCCCTTTTCTGATCTGCCCCATTGACTTTGGTAGGAGTAATGCCAGAAGAATCTGAATTAGTCTTTGCTTTGCTTTTGATGCTGAAACCTTTTAGCTTTGGTCCTGCTTTAGATTTCTGATTATTTAAAAGGGTGTCCATTATACTTTTTTGTGCCATTGCCTTAGGCTCCTGACAGGATTTTTTCTGTGAGGATGGGCTGTGCGGTACTGCAGCTCCTTTGCAGTGATTTGTGCCTGAGCTTTGGACTTTTCCATTTGAAGTCCTTCCTGAAGTTACAGAGTTAATTTTCTCATTTTTTCCTGGCAATTCATGAGTTGTATTAGCCTTTGGATCTTTAGATCTAGTGGGAAAGGGTGACCTGAGTGATATTCCTCTTGTTGAAGATGTGTTCACTTGATTGCTTTCTGTTTTAGACAAGGTGGACACACTGTTGGTTTCTTTCTTCACCAAGCAATAATTAGCAGCATGATTACAGTCATCAACTGCCATTTCACTTTCAGATTTGGATCTCTGCTCATTATGACATCCTTCTTTCTCAAGCAAGTTGTTCTCCAAGACACTGACATTTCTAGCAGAGCAAAAGCTTGCCTTTTTGCAGTGCAGAGACCCTTTTTCTTCAATGGATTCACAGCATTTCTTACGTTCATTACTGTTCCCTAAATCCATCTGTTCTTCTGTACGTAAGGCACCATTGTTACAGAAAGAGTAAACTTCAGGGATACTGACTGAATTCTTTAGGATGTCTTTTTCTGTCAGGAGAACTGAAGAAGAACACAAGGATGCAGAGGACACATCTGGACACTCTGAGGGACAAGGAGTGGGACCACCACGATCTTCCAAACCCAGTTTGTTGATGCTTGTCTCCAGTGACCCACACATTGCACAGCCCTCATTTTGCAAAACTTTGCCACTGTAAGGGTGCAGTGAGGATGGGCTAGTTCCAGAGGTGAGATGCTGCTCCTGTGTGGGCTTCTGCAGCTCGTCATTCATGCAGCAAATCTCAATTTGCTCCTCATCTGACTCTGTTGCTGTACAGCCTGCAGGGGCATTAGCAGCAGCACATTGCCCAAGCAACACTTCACTAGCACTGTCAAAGGCTTCTGTGACAGACTCTGCATCCGAGTGAGAATCCTCTGCAGCCCCATACATTGACTTCGGAAACGGGTCACTTCTCTTACCTTCCAGAGAGTTTGCCGCAGGCAACTCATCCTCATTCAAACTGCTAAAATTCCTAGAATAGTTATTTAAAGAGTTTTTATTCACAGTAAAAAGTTTGCCTGTGTTAATGGAGTCCAACACAGACAGCCCCAAAACCCCTTGTGCATTAGCTCCGCAATTCACAGTTTTTTCCAGCGGCTCCTCCTTGGCTGCCCGTGGCTCAGACCCGGGGCAGCCTTCGTCAGTGCCGCAGCAGCACATGGTGGTGTACTCGTCTCGGAGGGGACTTTCAGCCCGTGATGGGGTGCGTGAGGCCCTGCTCTCGGGGACAGCCATCTGGCTCAGCAGGTCATCGATGTCGGTGACAGGGATGGCCGTGATGTCCTCGTCGCGACTGCCCTTTGGGGCCCCTCTGTGCACGTCCCTGCTGGCGGCATCAGGCGGCACTGTTGCCCTCTCGGCCGCGCAGCCGCCGGCAGCAGCCTGCAGACCTGCTCTTTCTCGCCTCCCAGAGCTCTGTTCTTCCTCCGTAGAGAGGATGCTGTTGACATTGGCCTGATTTTGAGTGTCTACCCCTGGAGACAGGATGAGGTTTGTAAATCTGCTGACAGCTGCTTCATGATAAAAAAAAGAAAAAACAAAAAAGAAAAAAGGCAAAATTCTGTCAAATGTAAGAAGTGATATAGAAAACACCAGGTTTTATTACAAAAATAGACACCCACATAGACTACATGTTTTCATTTTGATCTGCACTCCTCCTTCTGTAACGATGTTTACAACAACTCAAATTAATCATAACCATGTGTATTTGAGTAGTGCACAGAAGGGAGCAATCCACTTATCCAAGGTGAGTAGTCATGATCTGTTTAACTCTCATTTTTGAAATTGCAGCAGTCAAGCAACCAACTACCAAAGTGTCAGCATGCAGTAAGTCACGCTGAGCAGCACTGCTTCTCATCACTTGTTTGATCTCTGAAGTCTCCAATAGAGACTCCGGGGAGCACAAAAAGCCCTGACATAGCAAAGGTGACCAGATAACACAGTGACAATCTGTGCATAAATAACTTGGCACTGACCCCTCAGCACTTCTGCAGGTGTTCAATGTGACACGCATGGATGATGTTATGCACACATTAAGCACATGGGCTTTACTGCATTTCTGGCACAGGCCTCTCCTTGCTTCCAGTACATATTTAACCCACTCCTGGGCAGCACACTGAGCTCCATGTCACTGCTGCACTCTGACACATTCCTGCTCATCCATATCTCCACATCTTCAGTTTTCACCCCATACACCATTCCACCTCTCCATACTGCTTTTGAGACATGCATCACATTCAAGCTGCCTTCCAGAGGCCAGTTACTATCACATGGGGCCCAGAAAGTGTTTGGACAAGGAGAGGTTGCTCACAGTGCCAGCATCCTTTCCTGCTCATCCAAACATGCCCACGCATCTCTATAGTTCTCACATGAACCTGCAGGATTACCCACACCACTTAACTTAGGTATCCATGTTAAGGAGTGCTGATTCCTCCTGGAGTCAAAAAGGGAAAAATACCTCAAGAAGGCAAGCTGAAGCAGTCAGGTTAGAATTTGAAGTACTGCCCTGCTTGGTGGATCATCCGCTGAAGAGACCACCTTTTTTGCCAGTGGGACAGGGCAAGGGGAAGGGGAAACTCCCTAACAGAATAATGCCAATGTGTCCTTATCCCAGTGCTATTGGTTTGAAAAGCCACAGCAACCTAAGGAAACAAGAACAAGATCCTGCTATGCCTGGAATTCCTTAAAGAACAACTGGAAGTCAAGCATCTGGAAGCACTTTAGGCTCTCAGGTATTAATAGGTACACAAAGAAGATCATAAGCTAGAACAAAGAAAAATATTATGTTCTTCTTGATTCTGAAAAAGTATGCTTTTCTTTTTCAAACACTCATTTCCACACCACATAATTTGTACAGTCTGTGGGGATTCATATACTGCTGTAGCAGCATAAATCAGCCCTGAGCAGAAAGCAAGAAGGTACAAAGTATTTCAACTCACACTAGAAAACTTTCTGTAATGAAAGATGTAAATAAACATTTTTATAAGATTTTCGTTTTTTGGGTTTTCTGTTTCATCTTCCTGCACTTCAGAGAATTCTGACACATAAAAGGGAAGGAAAGAAAGAAAGAAAGAAAAGAGGCTTTTCGTGTCTTACTGTCCATTCATAAAAAGATTACTAGAACTTCAGATTTAAGAGAGAGAGAGAGAGGGAGAGAGAGAGAGAGAGATTTGACTCTAAGGGGCCAATATATTTAATGAACAAGCATGGCAATAAAACGAGTTGTCAAGATAAGGGTCAGCACCATTTTAGCTCCACAACTACGTCAAATGACTCAGACCTCTGCAAACACTGGCAGGAGGAACCTACTCTATGTGGGAGCTTTGAATGCTTCACACAGGAGTAGGTCTTTTCCCCTTTTCATGTCCTGGAGAGGACCCTGAAGGTTGGTTTGGTGATGCAGTGCTTTGCTTGGCTCACTGATGCAGGCGCCATGTCCCCCTGTCATTTTCTCTAAATCCATGCGGAAAGCTAGGACAACAGAAGGTCAGACTCAGCTGATCTAAGGACGTTTTGTTCACTGGTATCCAGAATAAATGGCACAAAAGCAAAACTACTTTCTCACCTGGTGCTGCCTTCTGGATCTCCAGGGTTACGGATGTGGGAAGACACTGCATTAGCAAGCAGATTTCCTCGTACGTCATCTTGCTGACGGGGATGCTGTTGATGGTGGTAATCTCATCTCCTACAGCCATCTTGCCCATTGATCCCTGATGTAAAGAGAGATTCGAGGAAATTATTAATACACATCAGAAGCCCTGCCACAGGGGCAAAGATTGCAGGGAAGCAATTAATAGCTTATGAGCAACACCCCCCATTTCAAGTCACTGCAGAGCACAGGTATCACTGCTGTCAGTTTGCCAGCACATAAATAAAGAGCAGATTGTGTTTCTGCCAGGAGGAGAATTAAAGATCAATCTAAAACAGGAAGGTCAAAAGATCTGCTGGTTTCTCTGGGAGATGAGTATCAGCATGGAGGACACAGCTCTCTTAGTGAAATGAAATGGAATGAATAGGCCTTAGCTTCTTCAGGACTGGGACACTGTGTGTCATTTTTTTAACTCAATGCATGAATTACTTCTCTTTAAGAGGTGGAATTCTCTTAAACCAGTGAAAAGACATGAACTGAGCTCTTAAGGTAAAGGTTTGTTTCTAAATACTGCAAATTAAGTCTGAGAAAAAGGCAGGAACAAAACCCAAATCCCCAGAACTCACAGCCCCATTCAGGTTGCTATGCCATATCTCCTCTTACTGCTACAGCCAGGTTTGGACACCACAGTATTATTCTTTCTGCACTTCTGCACCTAGCAATTCCACAGCCAGCATGAAGCACATATCCATACTGGCATGGGCATTATGAGAAGCAGAAGAGCAATGTGTTACTCGTACTACTGTGGCTCTTGGCAAACCTAGCCAGCACCTAAAGCCGCTTGGCTCCAGATCCCTGTAGTACAGGGACATGTGCATATAAAATAGTAAAGCATAATATACATTTGTTATCACCATCTTCTGCCACCAGGATTTACTTATTTTATCTTTGCCCATAATTAGAATATAAATACAAAAATTGCATTCCCTCATAACTGCAATTGCAAGGGAGGATGAGACCATCTCAATGGATCTGCATCCTGCCTCTCTAAGTTTTGAATTAGCCAGGGTGCACTTCTGAACCAGAAACATTTTATTCAGCAGCAGCTATAGAACAACATGGGGTGAGACATTTTGCCCAGCAAGGACAAGCTCTCCAGTTGCACATACTCTCAACCGACCTCTTGGTTAATAACAACAATAAAAATAGTAACAATCATCCCCACAGTGGGAAAGCACATCACTATAAGGCAACTCAAATTACACATTACCGTTTCTGCTGGTCCACCTGGCCGCATCCCCGTGACAACAACCTTTAAGGGCACGGCTTGGATTTCCAAGTCCAGGCCGAATGACTCGTGCTCATTGCGAACCAGAGTGACAACTTCAACCTGGCCCTGCCCGACTGCATCAGGTGCTTCACACTTCCTGCTGTGAGGGAGCATCCTGGCAACAGGTTTGTTGTAAGAGCCATGCTCCTCTGTCCTGTGTCTCTGAAGGCTTCTGCACTCAGTGCTCATCATGCTTTTCACTCTGGTGACTGCTCTGTGCTCAAGTTTTGGCGATCTCTTGGATTCAAGTTGTGCTTCTCGGAGCTCCCTCAAACTCAGGCTGCCAAGACGGACTTCAGGCACACTTGAGTAATCGAATGCTATGATGGGGAAAAAAGGAGATTCAATTTGCTCCAGCGTGCTGTCTGCAGACTCCACAGAGTTGCCAAAGACAGGGGAAGATGTCTCCATGCCGCTGTATCTCGATGACTCACTGTCCTGGCTCTCATCATCAATTTCTACAGATGAGGTTGTAATGACAATGCCAGCATCCTCCTGGCTCTTGGCCCTCTGGCTTCTGTGCAAGTGGGAACTTTCATCATCATCACTGCCATCACCATCATAGAAAACAACCCTCCTCTGTCGGTGAAAGGGGCTGCGGGCAGATTTGGGGCTGTCGCTGAGGATGCCGGGTCGGACAGACTCCACGTGCTTGCTGTGATGGCCAGACGATCTCCCACTAGCTGGAGAAGCCAAACCATTTGCTTTTGTCCCTCCTGCATCTCTAGCAGCTAGGAAAAAAAAAGAAAAAGTACTTATGGATGATTTTTAACAGCATGCATCTCACTACAGCAGAATAGATGTGGCTCTGTTTGCAGAGGAAGCTTAACTCCTTTCACAAAGCAAAAAGCAGGCTTTTCATGTCCTCTCTCTTACTACAGTAAACAAGAGGACTGCAGATAGCACTAGAATTGATGGGTAATTCCCAAAGTCAGTTCACTGGCATGTCTAGTAATAATTTATTTCTAAATTATGACTATGACTCAAAGAAGAAAGGGATGCAAATTCAGATGTGTATTTTAGTTTAAACAACAGATTTTCTTACACATTTTGCTTAAATCTAAGCTCAGCACTCCTGCGTTAACTCACAGACAGTAAAAATTCCTTTCTTGAACAAAGACTGAAGCCTACAATCAATTTCAAACTAGCAACTAACAAGCCCAAGAGCTCTTTCCATATTTTTCTTAGAAAGAACTGCATTTTACTTTGTGGGAAGTTATTTTGTTTTGATTGGTGGCTAGTTAGAAATGTAAAAATTATTTTCAACATTAAATTGTTTCCAGAGAAAATAATCTGTAGACAAAAAAATTACTTGAGAAACATAGGAAAAGGAGAAAAACTACATCCTTTGAATTTGTGATCAAGTACATGTCAGTAAGGAAATACAAGGTTTGTTCAGTCAATTACTATGGGGAGGAAGATACACATGGAAAATATCTGATGTAAAATTGCACATTTATTTGTTTTTACACATATGTTGACCCTTTCAAAGTTTTTATGCTAGCTATGAACACTTTTTCATAAATGTAATAAATAATATGATCAGTCATTTGAAAAAAAAACCAAAAAACCTGCAGTGCTGTCAATCTAGTTTCATTCAAACCAATCAAAGTCATTTTCACATTATCAGAACAGCGTTTTGAACAAAATATCATGGAAGCAGGCATTTCCTGTGGATTGCTATAAAATTCCTTCAATTTTACAGAATTTTATGCCATCAGCACTGGCTTGCACTACACTGCCTGGCATTTCTTACCAGCACAGGGAGCATCACAGCTCTCCTGCATAGGAACCCAGTGCTCAGTGACTCTCTCCCCACTATCCCAGTGACCAGACACATTTGCACCACTTACCCAGGCTGCCAGGGAGAAGAGAGCCATCATCCAACAAACTGTTCCTGTTCTTCTGACGGAGCTGCTCTTCATCACATGAGCCAGGGACAGCATCAGAGAAGGGCAGGTGGCTCGTGCCATCGTGGGAGAAGTACTGGGAAAGCTCTGCCTCGGAGCTGACGGATCCCTGCTGAAGAGAAGTGACCCTGGTGACCAGCTGACATCGATGCTTAGAGCCCCTGCCTGCATGTGAGCACCACACATTGCACTCTTATTGCTGTGTCAATAAAGGAACTTTAAAGCCAATTTAAAAAATAAAATACTTGTCAGTATATTGAGAGACAAACTGTTGAAACTGGATGGCTGAAACATTGTGCATCAATACATTTTTAGCCAATATAATAAATAAAAAAGGGATTCCAAATCCCACTGCTTTGCAGGTGTGGTACAGTGGAGAAACAGAGATGAAACTTCACTTTTGCAGTTCCCTTTATACATGTTCTGCACTGAGAGAAAGGAAGGCTTTGTACCTCCAGACACAATGTCTGCAGCTTCCTTGGCTTCACCAGGAAAAACAGATTTTTCCACTGAATGGCTACATAGAGTGACTTAGTCTCAGCCTTCTTCCCTCAGGCTCAGGTCTCTCTTTCTTACTTTGTGTCCCACAGAGCAGGGATGCCTTGGAGGTGGCAGGAGGTGGGAGCCCACCTCCTTCTCTGCCACCCTCTGCACATAACTCCCAAAGGCTGCAGTCACACAGACAAACAGGAGCTTCTGCTGTCACCACTTAAATGTGTGACACAAGGAACAGACCCTTTTACAGAGCCCATGTGACAGGGAAGGAGCATCCAGGTTTGGTTTTGAACCCTTTGACCAAGTAAGAGTTTCAGTAAAAGCTAAATTTGAAGCATACTATTTCTATTGCATCCAATCCTTTTACCCGGCTTGCTGGCTCCAAGAAGCGTTTCATAGTCCAGCTGAGAGGAGATGAGGTCTCTCCTTGTTTGGCCTTCACACTAGGAGATGGACTTTTTTGTACAGCTCCTGTTAAACACACATTAGTTAATGCCAAAAATTAAAGTTGTGGTCCATATAACCAAAGAAGCTTCTCATGCATCTTCTGAGCTGGTGGTTGCATTTAATCCCACTTATTTATTTTCTGAATTGCTTTCCTAAAGTGAGATTTATTCAGCATTTCCCAAGCCCTCTCTCAGATCAGATGGAATGTTACCACTGAGACATGTTACACAGCCAGGCCCAGGGCATTGATCTGAACAAGAGATGAGCAGGAGATGGTCTTCCCCACCTGTTGGAGCATGCTGCTGACTAGGGGCAACCTCAGAAGACAAATTAGCAGCCACTGGCAAGGTCAACTTCAAAGCAGGTCTTAGCTGACACACATAAAAAGGGGATGATAACAAATCTAATAATTCTGTCTGAATATTACCTTACTGGTCACTCTGCCATTGCCAAAAGTTTGCTTTCATCTGCCAGACTTTAGGAAGTGCTAAGTCTGGAGTTCAAAAACATCACAGAGATGCCAGAGCACGTATTTTGACATGACTTTAAAGATCAAAATTATGTTAAAATGTATAGTCCAGTATGCAACACCTGGACTTTTTCAAATGGTCACAACACTTCGTGGGATTTTTAAAGGCAAGCATACATAGATGGAGTAGATTCCTCCTATTCTTTCTCTACTGGAACATTGTGCTTTTCCTCATCTTGAAAAAAGTTCAGCACAACTACCTCTTAACAATCCTACTTTAAGGTCATGGCAGCCTAGTGAAAGAAAGCAAGTTACATAAGCTGCAGAGCTGATCCATCTGAACTGGATGTTTGTGCTAGAATTTCTGCAGTGGACAGAGTGATGATTCTTCCTACACTCTTCTGCTGTCTTGAGGGCTCTCAAAATAATAATGCTGGGGAACTTCAGAGCATGCCCTTACAAGTTTCTGCATCTGGGAAAGAACACACACTAGAGAAGAGAACATATTGCTACCTGTGACGTGAGAGGAGCTGGCGTCCTTGCTCTCTCGGTGGGTAGTACGTGCGATTGCTTCATCCATCTCCTGCTCCGAAACCTGAAGTGGGGTGGAAAACAAAGCTCGAACAGGGTACAAGAATTTACAAGAGTCTTACCACTTATCACAAGTACATGTGATTTATTTCATATAAGCCACTATTTTTAAAGATGCAATAAAGAAGATCCAGCTGAGGGCTCCTAAGTCCTTGTCCCCTGACTCAGACTCTCTCGATGCCACTTTCCTGCAGAAACCAGGAAGCAGAAGCCTGCCAGCTGCATGAAGACTGAATCCAAGTGACACACAATACAAACAAATAAAACAGCCCCAGACTTAAAGAAATCAAATGAAGCTTTTACAGCCCAGTTTTAACTCAATTAAAAGCTGTATATTGATTTGCCAAGGAAATATGACTTTAAAACAGACAAAGACTGCTTTGTGCAAGCATACATCAGAAACTTAACCTACCGGAAGAATGCCAGACTTCCCATAATATTAAGTGTCTTTTTAATTTTCATTTCTCCTTGCTTTTAAAAAGAAAACCTAAATCAGTAATTGGTAATTAATGTTTCTCTGGTTTAAGAATAAATACTGGTTTACCATATTTGCTAATTTAGTCCTTAATTACCATACGTTTAATTCTTATTACTGGAAAACATACGATTTTACAGGAACAACTAGACTACAGGACTATATAGATATGTAAGAACAGAAAGCAAATTATTTCTGTCAAAAATACTTTCTAGGCACATTGCTTTACATGAATTAAAATTCAGCATAAATGGGACTACAAACTTGAGTCTTCCTGAACCATGAACACTTGAGAGATTCCGAAGCAAACTCAGCAGTTTAAACACAGCATAAATGCCATATTCACTCAGAATAACAAGCAGAAAGAAAATGTTGTGGTATTTCTTTTGGAAGTACATGAAAACACCAAAGCAAACATATTCAGCAGCAAAATGTACTGTGGACCTTTTGTGTTATAAGAAATTAAGTATAAAAATGTTCAAAACAACATGAACCTTTGTAAAAACACATCTCTATTTTCAGGCTGTGTCATGACCTTATAGCAAACCAAAAGTCCCCGGCCTTCTGGGGCACAGGGAGTTCCTGCAGGACATGGACCAGACTACAATCCATGGCCTTAACACAAGTCTTCTGGTAAAACACATCCCAAGAGTTAAAACAGGTCTCAGGCACACTGCAGTACTTTAAAAAAGTTAACTAAAAATCCACACTTCTGCAAACTTTGCCAACTTTGATGTTTAGCATCCTTTATGGCTCAGGCAGTTCAAAATGGAAAGGGACAAGCTAATTCCTAACTCCAATATGCATGGTGGGGTATTATTAAGAGCAAATGAAATAAAATAAAATACTCACACTTACCTATTGATCACCCTGTGCTTTCAGAAAATGGGTAACAGTAACAACAATAAATATGGGTTCCCATATGGACACTCCTCCAGAGACCCAGTGATGAGAGATTATGGATTCAATAATGTAAGGATTATGGATTCAGTACTGGAAAAATGCTTTAGGGTCTCTCCAGCCCAACTTTTAGCTTTTCATACATTTCTTGGCAAAGGGTTTGTTGTCATCTTAAATATCACTTATGGAAAACTGTAATAGGAGCCACTTAATAGTTTCCCTCTGTTACTGAGTAATAGCAAGCAATTAGCTTAACTCAGTTCATCCTTTCAGCAGACACCAGGTTAGGTCACTCATCAGCTTTCAAGACCCCACCACAGCAAGAAGAGAGACAGATGAGAAAGGGCAGGCTCTACAGCACAGCTTCTTACAGACTCTCCAGAAAGCCTGTACGCCTTAATAATGCAATCACATTGATTCATTGTTTTGGTTCAGCACAGCACACAGACTCACCAGAAATACTGTTATTTTAGGCTATAAGCCTAATTCTTACCCTCTCCATGCTTACCTTTAACAGAACCACAGCCTCTTTCTTTCTAGCAGCACAAGGACTTCCAGCAAAGATAATAAACTCTGGCAAGCAGACCCTTATTTGTTGAATGTATATTTGATTTAGCAGAAAATACACTATTAATTACAAAATAAGAAACCTGAGTTCTCTTAGATACGGCTTTATTAAGGTCTCCATTTGTATTTATGAGTTCAAAAGTCAGAGCTTTCTGGACCCACTAATGCAAATATTTTTACAGCTTCATTCCTGTTTAAATAGGAAGGTTTTGTACACTCATGAAATTCTTTGAAATACTGAAATAAAAGAAGCTGTTATTCCCTATAGCTTGGCTAATAGGCTTTCATCTTCTATCATCAATTTTTAAAAAATTCTTAAGAACAGTTACTTTGTAAATACAGCCCTACTTCCAAATTGACCTTGCACGGATTCAGTAGCAGAATGCTCCATATTCTCACGTTTTAATTCCTGAAGGAAAACTTTGATCTTTGGATAGATTTTACTTTATTACAGTTGATCAATTCAAGCTGTTGATACATATATTCCTGGCCTAGAAATGATATTTTACTCAAAGACAAAGTAGCTGCAAAATAACTTTTAGGAGGAAAAGGTCTTGTGCTGTATTTATGTTGCTACTTCATCCAAGTACCAAGAAAGATGGGAACGCTTCATTCAAACAGTTCCAGGAAATTGCATTTGATTAGTGGGCAACTAACTAAAAAGCACCAGGGACAGTCTAGCATTGCCGTGACTTACAAAACTGGGAAGCATCATTGCAATCCTGACATCTTGCACAATATATGCCACAGTGAGAAAAAGCCACTTTCTTAATTTTCTGCTTTTCCAATAACAAGACTTAAATTACAGTGCCAGATGAAAACAACCCAGATACACTCACTCATTTTCTCCTCACCTTTGGGTTAGGATGACGACTAATGATTAGGCTGACCGGGCCTGGTCCACACTCACTCAGGATAGCGTAGGCTTCGCTTAATGCTGCGTGACGCAGGCTCACAGAATCCGCCTCCAGGATCTGGTCACCCCGGCTGCACAGAGACACAGAGTCACCTCATCACAACCACCTTCCATGCAAAATACTTGTGCTTTCAACTGATGGCCAAGATTTTTCAAAGACACGAGTGTTCTGGAAAAGATGTGACTTTCAAAGAAGGCAGTCTTGCTGCTGCCCCCAGTGATGTGAATGGTTTAAGTCCTCCTGAGTTCATGAGGGGGGTTACTGTCAGTGCAAAAATCTCTATTAAATCAACCAAGAAAACTGTCTGCATTTGGACCAGGGTGAAAGCAAGCTTCAATTCCAGTTCTGCATTCAGATATTTATTGAGCACAGAAGAGGAAAAATGAGATTCAGATGGGCTGTTCCTTCACACCGTATTGAATTACTTAGTAGAAACACTGATAAGAAATTATGATTTAGATAGGAGCTTATGAAATGACTCTAGGAAAAAAATTGAGCTTGGTAAGCCTGTATTTGCTAAAAATTAACATTTAGAACCCATTAAAAAGAAAAAAAGACAAACCAAACCAAAACTCTCCTGAAAGGAAAACACACTGTGATTTAAAAGAGCATGTAGTGATAGGACAAGGGAGTATGGTTTTAAACTAAAAGAGGCCAGAATTAGATGAGGTACTTGGAATAAATTCTTTACAGCCAGGGCGGTAAGGCACTGGAACAGGTTGCCCAGAGAAGCTCTGGAAGTGTTTGAGATGAGGTTGGATGAAGCTTTGAGTAACCTGATCTAGTGGAAAGTTCCCTGCCCTTAGTAGGGGGTTTGAAACAAGATGATCTTGATCGTCTCTTCCAACCCAAACCATTCCATGATTCTATGATTGTTTAGCTCTGTTTTCTCAGTTTCGTAACTCTTGCTTACGGTGCTCAGACATCTGGAACTATTCAAAAGAAAATATCATCAACTAGGGATATCATTAAAGCATTCTCCATAATTCCTGAAACATTTGCTTTGAAGAGACACTCTCAAAGAACTTACTACTGCTGGCTTATGTTGGGCTACTTGTGAGAATGACACTTTGTTTACACTATGACTACACACACCAAAAGCAAAATAACAATTGCAATTCAGTAACCTGTACTTCTGGTACAGGCTCAGGAAAGTAAAGGGTGACCTATCAGTTGTGCAGTCATCCCACTACTCTGTCCATCCTTTAGACTTACAACAAATGGAGTCACTTACACAGCCACATGACTGAGGGGGGAAGCTAAGATACAGAGGAGCTGGATTCAAACTTCCCCTGGCATTGCAAAGCCAACATTTGATTAACAACATTTTCCAAAAATCAAAACCATCCTGTAAGTCTTGGCCTATGAAGCCATAAATCACTGATGGGACAACAGAAGCAACGTCTCAAAGAAGCAAGCTAAAAATCTGGGAAGCATGCCTGGATATAATCAATCACGTAAACCTAATAAACAATACAGCTGTTACATACAGACATAACCAGCACTGCAATGTTTTCCAAAGGGGCCTGCAAGAAAGCAAGTTACCATTAAATGCTGTCTCCTGTAGACATTTCTATATGACAGGAACTTTCATGGGTTTTGGCAGCAATGCCACCATAAAATTATCTTCTTCCCTTATTCCAAGAAATCAAATTTCTCTATTGCAGTTTTCCAGGCGAGCCAGGGAACAGAAGGCACTCTCTAGCCATGTGAAAGCAAGGCATTTGCTCAGTCTCTCTGCACCAGTGCTCACACAACACGCTCAAAGTGGATCACACAGTTCCAGCATCTCTTCAGCAGTCTCCCCTCTGGAGCCATGCTTCCAGCACACACCAGCATTTATGCAGGAATGCAGAAAGATGAAAGGTTTCCTCTAATGCTTTTCAAAAATGAAGCTTCCACAAGAGGAAAAGCAAGCAAGTTTCTGTCACTTAATCCAATGTAAGGTACAAGGGAACCCTGAGAATGACTGCTTCCTAAAGACAATCCAAGTCCATGGCACAATGAGTCAGGCTGGTCAGCCTGCAACAATCTTGCCAGACTAAGAGTAAGAGCAGAAAAGCAAAGGTGCAGCCATGGGCACAGACAGCTGCAGGAACATCTACCCCAGCTCTTTTTAGGATAGTTTCAGGTGATTGAGATTTTAGCAGAGCTCTGCAAATTTCCTCTCAGTCTGGGGTCTCTGGCTGCAGCTCTCAACAAAAAAGCATGAGGCTGCACTTCTCGCTGCTCCCCTTTTTCAAAGGGTGCTATTAAGCTTAGCTTTCTGTATAGAGAATTTTTTAAAAAAACACCCAAACGCCCCAGACCTTAATGATCATGCTGTTTCCAGAACACAGAATAATGTTTCCTGGGTATTTAATACTACTTTGGAATGTCTTTATTTAAAGACGTTTTTCTTTTTGGTGAACTCTTAAGTATAAATTTCCTCCCTGTTACATCAACCGATTGGTGAAAACAAAATCTCGATTGATTTTATTGTAAAACCACTCCAGCATGTTTCTGCTTTAACCAACCTTAATCTGCCATCCATTTTAGCCACTGATCCTGGGGCCAGGCTATGAATGTATATCCCAGGAGAACTGTTTTCCAGCGTGAGACAACAGGCACCAATGCCGAGCCCAACCCCTGGCTCTGTGAAAAACAAGAAGTACAAAAAAACGTGTCAGATTGCAATCGCACAGGACACACAAGTGTTTGTGTTCCCACATCCCATCTGAGCTCAGGATTCATATCATTGTTTCAGGGCTGGCTTTAGGTGCAGTCAGTCAGGAAGCCAAGACCAACAAGTGGAAATCAGGATTGAAAACAGCCGATACTGACTGTTTTCTGAGATTCATCAGTCTCAGAAAATACTCTGTGCACTGTGGGAACCTCCTGGAAATGTCACACAAGGTCTGATCAGGTCCAAGGTACAGAGGAGTAGGGGCAGCAATCCAATCAAGATGTCACTTAAAATTACTGCAGAAAAAATAAGCACAGAAGATGCTGCCAATTTTATTTCTCTCATTTGTTAAATATCTGTATTTTATTCCTCAGCAAAGAAGCACAAAGGAAGGTAAGGCATTATCTCTGGCTCAGCGATCACCTCTGTCCACCTTTCCTTCAGGTAACAATATCCCTGTTGTAGGGATTACTGGACATCTTATATTCTCTCTCAAAATTTTGAATTCAACCTTTAAAATCACTGTATTTAAGTCCTAAAAATAGGCATATTTGTCTAGCACACATAACATATACTTCAAGCTTATAATGAGCAATTATTAATAATGAGAGCAACCCTCACAGAGGAGTTCAGACAGGTCATCTAGGAACTTTTCAACACTGTGCAGCTTTGCCTTCCCTGGAGACGTCATTTAAGAGAAGGGCACAGCCTCTTGGGCCGCCATGAGGCTGGTTTACATTTTGCCTGGTATATCACAGCCTCCCTCTTTCAGCACACTGACTGTGACCCATAAGAGACTGATTCTGAGCAGCAAAATGCAGAAAGGGGAACTCTTCCGAAGTTTTTGCATTAGAGGGTCCTTTTCCCCCTCATCCTGTGTTTCAAAGTCAAAATGGGCATGGGTGGTACACCAATGTAAGAGCCTCTGACGTATCCCCAAAAACTCCTCTAAGAAGCAGGGATTTGCTCTCCCAGCCCACTTTGACGGATCCTCACCTTTATTGAGCGTCACATCCATGACGATCCTGTCCTTGGGGCCAGGTCCTTTGCGGCTGGAGGAGGAGCCGTCGGGCTCCTCGAGGCCGGGGACGGGCAGGCCACCGCTGGCGCTGGAGCTGGGGGAGCTGGAGCGGCTCAGCAAGGTGGGGGTCACACAGGGTGTGAGGCTGGGGCTGCGCAGCCGCGTGCGCACCGTCAGTGTCACCACACCCTTCTTGAGTTGCTGCAGAGACAGCACAAAAGTATGAGGTGACAGCACTTGTCACTGAACGGTAACTTGTGGCAGGGCAAGAGTATTGAGATGAGGGCATGAAATGGCAGTGAGTAAAGAGGAGCGTGAATCTCTTCAGCACTACATCAGTGTTACCTTAAATCTCTGGATGGCCTCCTGATGGGTCAGTCCTTGTAGAGACTCTCCATTAACTTCCAGGATTTCATCTCCTGGAAAGTACAAAAAATGAGGTCAGCAATACAGAGATGACAAACACCTAAAACATCTTTCCTGAACATGAGGTGATCCACTACTATGAGGATTCCTGTTAACTATTCAATAAAAAGCAATTTTTTTCTCAATTTATTTTCACTTATACTAATGTCTCTACAAGTTACTAGTGATGAATTACCTGTTCTTCACCAGAGGTCCTTAACTTGGCATTCCCATTTTCACAAACAAGCTGAAAATGCTCTGTATTTTAACTAAAGTATGAAAATTATTATGACATGAAGTACAAAGGTACTATAAAAAAGCATTTCTTTTGCAAGCATTAACAGGAGAAATAAGGAACTAACTGAAATACTACAGCACATCACTTCAAAGCCTATTCAGAGAAAACTAACCTTGCATCCACGTGCAGAAAGCAAATGTGTTCCCTTACTAAATGCCTGCAGACAGAGAAGCATGTAGTAGCCCACACGCTGTGACAGCAAATGTCTTTTTCACCTCGAGGAACATGTCCTGTCAGATTTCTACCAGCTTCCAGGCTCTGGGTCTTACTACTTATACCCAGCTGTGCTATCTACCTTCACTTTACTAAAAGGAGGGACAGCATGATCCAGATCCACTTCCTGCAATTTTACTTCCATCGGTGCAAAATTACATAGGGCAATATCATCAGCTAAGTCTACCCCTCCTTTCCTTTCCTAGCCTCAGTATAGAAAAAAAAAAAAAAAAAAAAAAAAGAAGAGTTTGCAAGCTATGAATAGCCTGCAAATTATTGCTGGGTTTATGGGACAGCTGCTACTTATTGGCTTCCCAGGGCAAGTGCATAACCTATGATGCAGGGATGCGAGCTTCCCTCTGGCAGCAAGTGTGAGAGTTGGCACCAAAAGCAGCCTCAAATACAACAAGTGTGATAGGAGGGAAAGAAGGGAATGATGATATGAGGAGAGAAGTAACACAGGAGCAGCTTGAGAGAGGTAACGCAGGAGCAGCTTTCCGTGGAAGCAAAGTAACACAAGCCCTGCAGAAGGGCTGTAAACCACCACTCTGAACTCATGGTCACTTTGTATTTTCAGCACTTACATTAAGAGTCTCTCTGACACAGCACTCAGACCACAGTGCAGCACACACAGAGCAGGCTATGCATTTGACACCAAGACTGGAAATGCAGTTAAAAAACCTGACTATATCTCCTTCTCTAACCAGTGTGATCTTACTGCCAATCCCATTCTTTTTTTTTTTTTTGTTATGATTCTTGTCCTGTCAAAATCATACCAGGAGGCTCAGAGAGTACAAGAGCTCAAAAGAGCCTCTCCCAAACATGTCCCTATATACAACCCCTTTTCAGACTGGCATTTTGAAGCCAGATGATATTGGCTATCTATATTTTCCTGTTGGCTCTCTAAATGTTCTTGCTGTCACTGCCCGCTACAACTGAACAATTGCAGCTTACTGCCTGGACAAATAAAGTCCATGAAAAGAGAAAGGAAGAACAAAGTTCCCATCACTATTCTGTAGATCTCCCTTCTCAATATGAAATATAATCAAGTTAATTGCTATGAATGATCTTCCACAGGATGAACAAACAGGGCATTTTACATTTTTCATAGCCTCTTGCTGCTGGCCAGGTGCCTAAACATAGCCGTACTTGAATTTTCCTCCTGGCCTGAAATAAAATCCCAGTGGGGTGCTTTATGTGAAGCTGGATTCTCTCTATCATACCTTCTTTAAGTCTTCCATCAGCAGCCGCTGCTCCATTTGGGAATATAGTCTTCACAAAAATCCCCATGCGTCCACGAGCAGAATCCTGACCTCCCACAATGCTGAATCCAAGACCCTACAGAAAAGAAAGGAGAAGACACACAGCTGGCACCTTACTCTATTATCACTTGTGTGAGAAAGACTGACAGTTACATACAAGACAAGGGAAAGATGAAAACCTAAAACCTTCTGATGAATTGCACTGCCATCTTGCTCTCTCCTTCCATTTCCTCATTTACTTTCACTCTGTTATCAACACACTCATCAGCCCAAAAAGTAGCAGCAGGCAACCTAAGCTGATATAGCAAAAAATCTGAGATTTTTTTGGTTTATTTCAAAACACCAGGTCAATAGCTTTCTAATTTTCAAAACAGTAACACATTCCTTTTAAATTAAGAGACAGTCAATTCCTACCCCTAAGATCTATAATCCAGGATTAACTATAGGTTTCACTTATGTCACAGATCCTACATTTCCTCAGGAAGAAGAAAAGCTTCAGAACATGACATAAGGTCAGTAATGCAATGTCAGGAATGTAGCTGAAAGGAGAATGGTATGTGGGGGCTACCACTCACATGAACATTTTTAATTTTTCTGGAGACATATATCACAATGTATTTAAATAAATGTAGTTCAATAGAATCCCCAGGGTTCCATCCATTAGCTCTTACCTCTGCACTACCCCAGCTGGCTATGGGACCATCTTGCAAAGCTGACCCGAGAACCGATGAACACAGCAGAATGAACCTCTCCCCCTTCTGCTGAGTTATTTCCCAGACAAATCCTTGATCCACAACCCTTTCCCGTATTTCCCCTCTTGTCACTGCTGTACATACATTTTACAGAATTAAGAGAGAAGTCACTGACCAGGTGGACAAGGGATGTAGAGAACTGTTGTGCTTTAGTGATCTGAAGCCATGGACATCATTATTTCCCTGGGCAGCACTCTCCGGCTAAGGGATACTGCCAGGGCAACCACTGAGTTTACAATCCAACACAACAATCAGATCTTTTGTTTTACTACATAAATACAGAGCAGGCCACCACAGTTACAAGCTTCTAGTAATTTGATAGGACATTACTGATTTCTGAAAATGAAGCAACTCACCTCCCTTGCGTAACTCCACTAACTGTTCAACCCTGTGCAATTATCAAGGGCAAATCAACCTACAGAAAGCAGAAGACTCCTGGCCCTCTCATGCCTGGACACAAGAGTCATCCCTACAGCTCCATGGGTGGGTTGGGATAAATATGTCTGCAAAGTACAGTTCCCTCACTAGCCCACCTTCCCAGAGAAGCGCTGCCACTCCACAGCAGAAAACCACCCCTTGCAGATCTACCTACGGATGAAAACCTGAAGGCAAACACTTGGCTCCCAGACACCACCACCACAACTCTGTGGAGAAATGTTTCAAGTCCCAGGTCTGCACAGGGATAATAAAGCAAGTGATACTGCACAAATTGTACAAGGTGCAATCCCTGACAGGGGAGGTCACCCAAGAGGTGGGTGGAAGGCACTGCTTTAGGTGGTGCATGATCACTACAGTCTGCATTCTCCCAGCTGCTTCCTAAAACCTTGGAGCTAAGTGCAGAAAGGCAGGAGAGGGTGGCTTATTCCAGGGGGAGAACTAATCTAATTTCATGAGAAAAACAGGGTCAAGAAATACGTACATGAAAAATGAAGAAATATTTGCTCGTCAAAAATGACCCACAGCTACTAAACCAAGGAAAGTTAAAGCAACTGTGAGCCAGTCTACCCATAGAAGTCACTATTCCTATCTCTTTGCTAATCATAAAGCACAAGGAATTAGTTTTGCATTTGAGCTGGAAAGTCAAAACAAGTCTTCTTAGTCCAAAACAAATCCATCTGATGACTTTAAAGAGTATTTCACAAAAGGACATGCATATTTTTAGCATATTTAAATGACAGTTCCAATACTAGTGTGGATTTGATTAGGGAAAACAATATATACCTAGGTTAATGCTTATCTGTTTCTCCTTAGCATTCAGCCAGCTGGTATCTAGCAAGTGTGTAAACACATTACTGGGGGAGAGAAGAAGACTTTTCAACCCATGGAATCCTCTCAGAGAAGCAATCAGCCAGTAATCCGTCTTCAGGTTTAAAGCTTAATTTGCAGTAATTTTTTTTTTTTAATGTATCCAGATACCACAGAGGGAAAATCTGCTTTTTCATAAATAAATATGTGAACAGGTACTGTTCTGTAGCTGCACTGACTTTGCATAAACATACATATTTAGAGATCCATTATTAATATTTGATATCTTAGTAACAGAGAGATACACCAAACCAAAATGAAAGCCATCCTGTGTCAAGTGAATGACACGAACATCACCTCCTCTGTATTTTGCAGGTGTATTTTTGGCATTTATGTTTGGAAATGGGATTTGTTTATCATTAGCATGATCGCCAGCTACCCTGAGAGCAGCTAGAAGTACGGGAGACACTTCTTAAATGCCAGCTCTTGTTACATGTGAGAAACATGCAGAAATCCTCACCTTGCCTTGCCCTTTCATCAGGACGATGTTGGAAATGATGGACGGCTGGGTCAGTCTCCATGGAGATTCCACTTGGGCAGCACTGAAGGAACGGGTAGATTTCTTCACGATATGGTAGTCCTAACATCAACAAACAAGGATAATTGCTCTGATTGCTTGGCACTGATACTGGGGATGTCATACTGGGAAAATTGCATGTGTCGGGGAAGAGGGATGCAGTATCTTAGAGATATATTCCTGGAAATGTTCAAGGAATGAAACCCCAGCTCACTACAATCAAAGTGAATCTTGCCACAGTAATTTTCCCACATTTCACACAGTGGAGTAATTTTGAAATGTATCAGTCACAATTTAAATTAACAGGATTAAAGATAACCTCATGATATACTCAAGACCTGATTTGCTAAAAAAAAAAAAAAAAAAAAGGAGAAAGGAAATGAGAAGTGAAAGGTCTGCATTTAAAAATAATTAAAATAGAGAGCATTAGGATTTTTTTGTTGTTGTTGAAGTCCTCATATCTCTAGAACTGCAGCTCTTAAGATGAATAGCCTTGGGACCTTGTAGCCAGAAGCAAGTAGTACTGTCTTTCAATCCTCAGAGAAAAGTTCTCCATAGGTGGCCAACACATCCCATTTTGGTGGCCAGGCCTGGTTTCAATCCCATGATGTACCCATGTGATTCTGTTTCACAACCCTCACTGCTTCTATGAGCTCCAGGCAGATGCCATGGGACCAAGCACAGTGAGGTGCTCACAGCCAGCTCTGCCTTCCCACTAACCTGTCTGGCTCCTGCTGACTCCAGCTGCTGGGGCAGAGAGTGCTTTCTTCCACCCCGGGAATATTTCACCGCGATTTCGTAATTTGATTCACCATTTTCCACTGTCAGCTCATCATCTTCTCCCACAGACTCCAAGCGGGATCCGGCACCTAAGAAAACCCACAGAAACACATCCTGCAAACATCTGAGAGGCTTTAGCCTCTCTCACCAGCAGACAATAATCACCTCCTGCAAATCCCAAATTAAAGTGCCTTAAAACAATGCTACGCAGTTCCCAGACAGGCAGTTAGAAACCAGTTTTGATCACACTCAGCCAAGAACTTCTCCTGCTGTCATAGGTATTCTGCAATCTTTCAGTGATACAGAACTCATGGTATTAAGGAAAAGCAGAAGATAATTGAGTCGGTAGCTCAGGGACAGGAAAGAAATTCATCTGTTCACACCCAATGGCACTTGCCAGTGCACTAAGCTCTCAAGCTTCATGTATTTAAAATTAAAAGACCTGACACTGCAGCAGTATTCATTTCTGGAGGTGTCATGTCACTTGGAGGGAATTTTTTCTGGAATGGAAAAAGTAAAAATGTGCCAAAAGAATGCTATTTTCTTCCCTTTTGGCAACAATTCTAGTTGTCTTAAAGAGAGGAGTGCAGAGATCACATAAGAAACAGCATTATTTGTCTTGAAGGACATCCTGTAATTAGCCACAGAGTATCCCACTCCTCGCACCAGGGCTCCTCCAATTCTCATTTTCTCCAAGGTCCCTGCAGAATCCCCAGCAGTTCCTGCACATTTATCCTTGTCATTTCCTCTCTGCACAGGGAAGGGCCATTAACCCCTATTTTACAGATGAAAACCCAAGACATTTGCCAAATTTGCACAAGCTGGATTTCACGACGAGGATTTAAGATTACTTTAAATCAGCGTTATGTTGGAGCTGCCACAGAGACCAACAGCTCTGATTTCCTTTCATCCTCACTGCCATGTCTGTACTCCAGGAACAGGGAGCCATGGGCTGAGGTAGATGCACTGAAAATTCACCCAGGAGAGCCCCAAACACATTTTTTCCACCTCCTCTCTGCCTGGAAGGCTCTGTGAGCATTGCTGCCAGTGCCAGGGAGGGATGGAGCACAGAGCTGGGACAGCTGCTTTTTTTCACTCAGCATGAAAGCAATTCTGCTGATGCATCCATAGGCACAATTCGTATCCACTGCCCAGAGTGCAATTTAAACCTCCTCTCTGCTTTGGGATCTGAAATTGGGATCTCTGCTTTTCAGCTCCCCTTCCCCCGGCACACAGGCTGCTGCTGCTGCTGCTCACAGACAGGATGGCAATCTTGGCAGGACTGGCATCCTGGCATTCTTTCATTCCCTGGCACCTACAACTAACCCTTTCCCATCACTTCTCCCTCTCTTCAGAAGAACAGTTGTAATTCTGTGTTTTCTGCCTCTCTCCGAATGCATCTTCCCTTCTCATGCTGCAGTCTAGGCTGCTCCAGGCTCACCCACAGCACTCATGGCACATGGGTCTGGATCCCCAGTGAGCCACCAACTCACAGCCTCAGGGGCTACAGGCAGAGGAGCTCCCTGAAGGGTGCTAAAAATACCGTAGTAATTGGAAATTAGGGTGAACACAGGAGGGAGGAAGCCTCAGAAAACATTAGGATTGAGAACATGATCAAGCTCTGCACACTGGTTACTGTTAAGACTTGAGGATAAAGCAAGAGAAAATCTGGGCATTAATCACCATAATGGGCATTTTGAAATATACTGACAATGCATACTGAAATATACAGACAATACAAATAGTTAAAAAAAAATAAAAGAAGAAAAAGAAACAAACAAGCAAAAAAGAAAGACACGTCTAAAGTTTTGCGTAATATTTCTGTTCCTACAATAGCTCAGTTCAGGAGGCTGAATGCAATTATCTTACAGACGGGATTTTCCTTCCAAAATAAATTAATATGATCTCAAAGAAATCCTATCTCATTTTTAGAGGGTAAAAGTAAATATACTACACTAAAAAAATCTACAATTGCTATCTTCTATCAGTCCAGCTTTACCTTGGGATCGACTTCTGTATTTCAGTATGCCACTTGCCAGAGCTGAACCCTGACTGTTTCCTTTGGACACTTCTGCACAAGCTGGATCTTGAGACTTCTCGGTTTCCATCACCTAAGAAAAATTTTTAAAAAAAGTCTTGTAAATTACAGATGTTGACGACAATTTTCTCAGAAAATTCCATTGCATATCATCTTTGTTTCCAGAACATGTCACTGTATTAAGTCAACATACATTTGCTGTAAGTAATTTTTAGCAATGCCTTTCGACATTATGGTCAGACATCCTCTTCAAGACTCCACACTAATGTTCCCAGAATGTATCCAGCACTTTTGGCACCTCACTCAGCTGCTTTTGCATGTATTTGAACAAAATTCTAGCTCTTATTCCCATTTGTACTGCTCTGCAGGCTTCCAGAGACATCACATCCTTCTAGAGAAAACCACTTTTAAAAAGCATTATTTTACTGTTAGTGTCTGCTGAGCAGCAATGCAAAACCTCACGATGAAAAGCTTATTTAACAGGATGTTATGACAGCTAAGCACTTAAAAACCCTGGAAATGTGCAATTTAAGTTTACAGGTGGAATCACAACCCCACCACCCAGAGTAAATGTACCAGGACAGGAGGAGCCTATTTACCGACTGCGTTTGCCCAGACGCCAAATAACAAGGTAAGCAGCACGGCCACATGTCCTCTGCCTCCTGCTCTCCTGTGCTCAGGGAGGAGAACAGCTGCCCACAGGCAGGCTTTGCCCAGCCCCTGCATTTTGGAAGGTGCTGCTGAACTACTGGAAGTCAGTTTTTAAAAAAACCCCACCCAAGTAACCGAACACTTTCCTGTAAAAATAATTTCTGCTTAAGATCTATTCAATCTTAAAAACATCAGTCTTTCCCACAACCTGCCTCCCATCCCCCAGCCCCTCTTATACCCAAGCCAACAAAGCCAAAGTTTATCTTTTGTGCAGTCTAGACATCATGATTTCAGTTTGAACAGCAGAAACTTCAGGAAAACATAAAACTGGCAGAAAACAGGAAGCTGGAATGGAAACTGCTTTTTATTCCTTCCTGTTCAACATGAACTGCTACACTTAACTTACACAGTTTGTACATCCTAGCTAGTAGTGGTTGACTTTTCAAGGCATTGCAGCAACTACTTTAGAGTAGTTAGTACTTTAGTTTCTGGCATCAAATGCTTTGCATCTCACAGCTCCATGTAAGCTTAGAACTTCATCTGATTCATTCATCAGTCTGAAAAAACCCAGCATGCATGATTTGGTCATACTGATGAAGGCCTTATTCCAGAAGATATATAAGACATCACATTCAAAACCCCACCTAAGAAATCCAAACCATCAGCAATTAGGCCACAGCCAAAGTATCACAAGCTCGCCTTCCAAGAGACTTTTGGGACACCAGAAGACGGGAGAAGCATGTAAAATTGAGACAAGTCCTCACAGATCTTACAAATACACTGAAATCTACCACAGAAGTGAGAACACTATTTATAAAGTGAGGATGACTCCCTCGAAGAAGGGTAGAAATTGTTTGCACAGACTCAAAAATCATCTGGTGTTCTTACAGGTGTACAAACTAATTGATGTACAGGGCCAGTGGTGGAGAAAAGGTGAAGCATAGAGACAAAGAAAAACAAGACAAAGTCTCCCTAAAGCAGCCAGTTTTGCTGGTGTGCTGTTTAACTACCCAAACAAACAGTGATGGGTCCAATCTGACTTTTCAGGAGCTGAGCACAGCACAGCTCAAGTATTGAGCTGTAGAGCTGTTTGGTTTCTGCAGTCTGCATGGATATTGGCAATTATAGCTGATAAGACCACACAACTATCAGCCCAAAGCCCCAGCTCAGAGGTTGGGGGAAAAAATGACTTAGTTTCTTGCAGTGTACAAAGAGATGCTGAAATCATCTCTGAAAGGGTCAGTTTTCTCCCTGAGCCCAGGCACAGGGTGACCTATTCAGTATATCTTGTGCCTCTGCTACAGGGGGCTTGAGTTTGGTTTGTTGCTGATATGTTGGGGTTTTTGTTGTTTCTTTATTTTGACTGAGCCCCAGGAGAAATGTACCAGTGCATTCTGCAACCACATACATTTTCATCTAGTGAGTGGGAAGAAAAGCAGGATACAATCACCACTTGTTTGAAAACTGTGCACCCCAAGCTACCTTCCCCTCATGGCAACTCTGGAGTCTGTGAGCCTACCAAATTCAAACCCCAAAACCCCATGTATGATCCACAGAAGGTCATATGTGTGCAAACACCAATGCTAGGAAAGCCTCAAGACATTTTCAGCAGTTTCCTGAAATTATATTTTATCCAACTAGGCCCCAGACTACAATTAGGAAGTAAAAACATCTAAATTATCTGTGCCTGTGTTGGTTTTTGGTTCTTTTTTTATTTTAGCAGAAGTATTTTTCTGACACTAGTTATAAATACATAAGACACACTAGCATTTGCAATGAAGTAGATACTCTTTACGTTGTTGAGCTTGCCTAATAAACCACCAGGAGTTTTATCCTATTCAGAAAGCACTTAGAAATCTGATCTACAAAGCTTGCAAGAACTCCCCAAAGGCGTGTGTCTGTAGTCTTTGGCTCTCTCATAACTTAGACAAGAAGAAAAACTCAGCTCCACCTTATCCTTCTGGCTGTGAACATATCGCTTTACTGTCTCGAGGTGGCTGCCCAGATTTAACCATGTCATTTTAATTTTCCTCACTTTCAAGGAAATGAAGCTTATTATTTCAGTCCTGTAGGTCTCTTATTAAACTAAACCAATAAATCCCTCCCAATGCCGTCCCAGCATTAAGGACAAGGGGAGCTTTAACACGCACAGCAGTTTGAAGGGAGATCTAAAAATAGAGCCCATTTTGCCAGTTCATTAAGTAGCTCTGGGATCAAGTGACGGTGACATCTCAATTGATTTCAAAGGAAACGGCACTATCAGGGACACGCGGTCCTGGCACTGCACCAGAACGAACAACTGCCCTCGGAGTCCTCGCCTGGGCAGAGCTCCAGCGTGACCAGGCTCTTAATTAGGCAAGATGAGGAGCAGGATTATGACAGCCTGCATTGTTTAACCGCAAACAGCTTGGCAATCCCCGCCAATCTACAAAAACAAGACGGCACACAGAGGTTGATACAATTTAATAAGCAAACTGCTTTTCTGCTGCCCTTGCAGAGATCCTCAGCTGCTGCCTTTCCCATCAGCGAGCCCACCCGACTCCCCAAAGCACAGCCTGGCTGGCTCTGCCAAGGAGGGCTAGCAGCATGCAGACGGGTTTATCCTGGTGGTTTGGGAATGAAGCAGCGAGACCCAGGCTGAGAAGTCTGAAGTACCTCAAATTCTGCCCTGCCTGCACTGACATCTGCCCTCCCTCAGAACAGCCATGTGAAAGAGGAACATCCCAGCACAAACTCCATGGGAAAATTCCACATCTTCTCTGGTCCCCTTCACGCTCTGTCCTGGTCTCCAGCCATGACAATTTTTCCTTAAGCAGCACGACCCCAAACATTTAACCATTAATTGCCCCAACACCACTGTCTGAGGGGCAGCCATCAGGAGGAACCCAATAGATCTCCACAAGGAGCCAGCAGAGAATCTTCAGAGGGATGCCCAGAATACCCAAAGCAAACCTTCACCTGCTCCCTGCAGAGTCTTTCTTCCTAGTCCCTTGAGACTAGCTGATGGCCTTAAAGCCTTTAACATTTCAAAAAATTTCAAGATTTTTCTTCTATGATCTGGTATAATTCTAGTGGTTTCAGTTATTTGTGCAATTACTTATTGCTTTATGGGGCACAGCATGAGTTAAGTCTTAAATGTATCTGCTAGGCAGGGAACTCCACATGCCTCTTTCCCTTGCACAGAAAGTAAAATACCTTCACTTTTAAATTAGCTCTTTTCCACTTTAATTGAATCCATCTCACAGATAAATTACAAACTGCAGCACTATAATTTATGAGAATTAACATTGCAAGTGATGCAGAGGACAGGGATTTTCTAATCTTGGACAGCACTGAGTTTTCCATGCCTTACTGCTCTGTTTTAGGGCATTTACAAAGCTGCACAGATCCTAGAAGGAGGCTGCTCAGCTACGAGACACTGCATCAGGGGCTGCAGCACCCAGGGGCATTTTTCCAAAACACCTCTCAAGGCCCAGGGAGCTCCCTCAGCTGAACCATGGGGCCCATGAGAGGTTCAAATCCAGACTTAGCAATTTTTGGTATAAGCTAGAAGCCTTCCCTCTTCCAAAGGGCACTTGCATTGCTGCTCCCCTCTGTCATGACACAATAGCAGAGAACTACCTGGAGCCAGGGATGAAGGAAAAGAAAAGGAACATCACCTTCATGTCAGCACTGATTCAGTGTCTTGAACTGGCACCTCTATAAAAACCAATGCCCTGGTTTCTCCCCTGGTGCAAGGCTGACAGGGCAGACAGCAGTTCTGCACATTCACCAGGGAGATTTCAGGAGGGCTCAAAATTGGGCTGTGTTTAGCAGCACTGGTGAAACAAAGCCTCCAGCACCTTCCCAGAAGCTTGCCTGGGAACTTTATAAGTTGGTACCACCAGATGCAGCCCATACTTCCTCCTGCCCAGCCAAAGGGGATGGGAACACAAGGACTCCTTCCCTTAGTTTTAAAGAAAATGCTGGAAAGCTCTTGGTTCATGTGCAGCAAGAGATCAGGAAATCTGATAAACAGTCAAGAACTGGAGCTACCCAGCTTTCTGAATAGGTGGAAATGCCAAATAAACAAAACAAAAGCTTTTAAAGTGGTCTCTAAGAATGTCTAGTCTGCCACTTTACGAAATGCCTGCACTCAACAGCAGCCCTAAGATTGCAGTGTAACGCAGCAGTTGCTAGAGAGGGAATTGCTATTCCCCTCAGGAGGCACAAACCACAAATAGTTATTTTTGTGTCTCTTCCCAAAATCTACAGAGTAGTCTCACACAAACCTGCACAAGAAACAAAACTTGGCATTCACCAGCACAAAGACAGCCGCAATATCTGCCCATGCCCACTCTGTAAAGAGACTGGAAATGCACTATGGCAGAGTTGAGCTACACTTATCTTTGATAATGTTCTATTTATTTTTTACAAGACTCTCCAAAAACCTTCTTGAATGTATTTGACACCAGGAGTCCCAATGTGTTGCCCACTGTTCAGAGGACACTGGAAGGTTTTTGATGCTGCAGGGTCCCAGCTCTGCGGGATCCAATGACTCACTGGTCAGAGCTGCAGCTAAGCAAAGCACACACCATTTTCAGATATCCAAAGAGTCACCAAAATTATTAACAATGTTTTGAAGAGAAAGAACTTCTAAAAAAATATCCTTTTAAATAGGAAGAAATGCAGGAAATGGCTAACACAGCCAAGTTTTCTAAGAAACACATATCGCAGACAACACATGCCTTGGAAACAGTAAGAGGCTCCCAGCTAAACAGTTCCCAATCCTTTTTGGACCAGATTACTCTTCTTCTGTATATTATGATTTTCACTAGCAACAGCTTTTGAGCTAAAGGAAATCAAATGCACACAAACAGATCCCTGCTGTTCTCTTTTTTATGCTTTATCCTTTTTTCCCTGCAAACATCAGAAAACCAGGACACATGCTTTCCATGCAGTTTAGTCACTGCCCACGAGGTGTCTCTATGTGCTGCAGGGAGATCCCAGAAGACCAGTCTTAGTAAACAGCAGAGACCTAAAGGATTCCATGAATCTATGACAAACATGGAAATCAAGCAGCGTGAAAGCTGGTTCAGCTACTCCATTATTTTGTTTAATACATACTCAGTTCACGGCTTAGCACAAATCTGGAGCCTTTACATCACAACAAACAAAAAATTGCTTATCTTCTATTTCTTTCTGGTTTTTCTTTCTTTTTTTTTTTTTTTTAATGACTATCTTTTTGATCCCAGTGAGGGACAAAATACACAATAATCACTCCTCAAAATAAACAGCTCTCCTGAGAATGAAACAAGACCTTCTTAATGCCAACATCAACCAACAGCTGCAGAGAGCATTCCCATGACATCACTGGTGGGAGCTTTGTATTTCAGCTCCAAACTGCCATTTTATACCATCCTCAGTATACAAGAAATATATAATAGGTAAGAATGAAGTGTCTTTCATACCTGCATGAAGTGTCTTTCACATCTGCATCTTCAAGGATCTGAAGCCTCAAACATTACAGACACTGCACAGCACATCTCAAATGAGTTTTACCTGATACCAGCCAAGACTGGACAGTGTACACGGTCAAAAATTTGCAGATGTGGTATTGAGACACTCACACTAACTCAAAAATTCTAGTGCCTGTATCATCCTTCTGCTAATGTATGTGAACCGCATGGCTGTGACAGCATTTCTCTTGTTCCAGTGCCATGAGGGTGTTATTTTTAGCTTGTTAAAGGCAGTTCATCTCCTTCAAAACTGGGCAGTTATCCAAACAGCCAAAGGAGAGACAGGCTGTACTGTATCTGATGCTTTATGGGAAAAGCCCTCATTCACAAAAACAAAGACCATGCAGAACCTGTACCGTAGATAAACTTATGTTTCTATTACTCTGCTGACTCGGCTTTCAAATATATCACATGGGAAGAGCAAAAATTGTAACTCTAGGCATTGTCTACACTGTTATTTATTGTCAAGTCAGAAAGGTTATCTTCCACCAGTCCAAGCAACAGGAGGTATTTCACATTCTGTAGACAGCATCACATCTACAGAGACACTTTCAAGTACTGGTCTCTGGGCAAAAGAGTTTCCTCTGGACTTGCCTTTAAGATGGAGGCAGTAGGAAGAGGCCAGAAAGGCTGGGAGCCAGGCACAGGGAACCATGCGAGTTCTCTGAGGAGCTCCCTCCTAACATGAAGAACACATTCACGTTAATGTCTCTTTTACAGGTTAATTTTACAATGTGTGAAAAACGGTAATTCAGTGACACTGCACCCCTGGGGGCCTTTCAGCACTCCTCTTCCTCCCCCAGTTCATGTGATGTGTGCCAACACCTCCCCCCAGCCCTGACCAGTGTCACACCAGTGTCGCCACAATCAGCCCATCACTGAGTAACCCCCACTCAGCAAGTCCAACTGCAGTGGCTTATTTTAATGTGATAGGGCTTCTAGAAACAACATACACTGTGTGAACAAGATTTGGTCTCCAAGCATTTTGTCATTTTCTCTTGCCCAAATTCCTAGCTATATTTACTCTGAAAACCTGCTGCTGGAGTTACTCTAGGACTCAGTGTGCAGCTCATGAGCCACAGCATGAGTGAAGGGCCCCACATGGGCACGATATGCTGAACAAGACTGTACCTCAGAAAGGTACACTGCAGCCAGACTTTCAACAAATTCAGCATTTAGAGCTGAGCAGAAGCTCTGAGCCATGCCAGGGTGCAGCTGGACCGTGCCCTTGCCTGCCCCTTCTAAAGGTGATGTGGCACAGAGCAGGATCTGCAAATACTGCCAGCAACAAAGAGGAAAAGAGTTGTTGAACCCTTCCAAGACATAAACAAGCACCACACCAGGCCCTTCAATTTCCTCCCCTTCCCCCAACCCTAAGTAAAGCATTTCATTGCTAAGCAAATTTCTGCCAGGAAAATCTTCTTCTTGCTTTTCTCCCAGCCATGCAGGGCTGTTTGAGGAGTGAGCCATGTTTCTGCAGCATGTGTGGAGACTGCAGTGCCCTAATGGGAACAAACACTCCAGTGCTCCAAGTAACGAGGGCCCCTCCCGACGCTCTGCACACATTTAATTGTTGAGTTATGCTTCCTGTTCCTTCTCAATGCTAATGCTTTCTCTGAAATTCTCTCTCAGTGTTTCCAGAAGAACTTTTGACCCCAAGATTGTTTTTAAAGTTATGGCATTGTTATCCTCTTCTTCATTATGCTTGCATGGCTACAGGTAATTATGTATGGATTCCCTGGTAAGACAGAAAGGTTCATGGCAGAAAACAACTAGACAGCTCTACAGCACAGAAAAAAAATATAAATGGGGAGGGAGCGGAGTTAAACAAATGCAATTCTTCACATTCACCAAACAGGTTTATTTATCCCCTTTCAGCTACATGTCTTGCATGAAAACCACAAGTAGGTTTTGGCAGGGATCAGGTAACCCGGATCACGCAAGGAACCTTTAACAGGAGACATCCTGTTTCTGTTGCTGGTAGGAGGGTGAAGACCTTGCAGGGTCACGGCCGTCTCCGCGTGCAACACGCCCGGCGCTGACGTGACGGCATACATCACACATTTCAGGTCATCTCAAAATTATTAAATATGAGTAGAAAGGCCTTGATACCCCACAGCAGTGCGTCACGCAGCTGGGGGTGCTGCCAGAGGCTGTGTCCCCAGGGCTTGCCTGCATGGTGAGCCTGGGTAGAGGGACGCAAATTCCCTTCTCCTCACGCTCTCAAAGGGCAGAGATAAGATGACCTTCTTTTCTCTCAATTCTGTTCTGCATGGAATAGACTCAGCTCTGGGTCCTGCCTCCAGCACCAGGAATGGCAGATGCCCAGGGGAGAGCACAAGATTTAAGTACAGAGGAGGAGTCCCCAGCCTTCCATCTGTGCATCCAGCACCTAGAGATCCAAACCTCCTGAGGCAGACACCCTCTTGCTATGTTTACTAACCTGTTGGAATTTCAAGCCATTCATATGAAGCTGGTCACTGAAGATGAACATCGAAAAAATAGTCAGACCATCAGATATTGAACCACACAAGGCAAGTAACTTTTGAAGCAACTGAGAATGGCACATGCATCTGTCTAGAGACCAAAAATGCCCCAAATTCATTGGACACTGCAAATTCTTGGTAGATGAGCTTTCTCATTAGAGTTCACTTTCCAGGTTACTCCACCAGTCAGCAATGAAGTGACAGATTCAATCTGAAGCAACAGAAACACTAGTAATAGTGAATTAGAATTATAAATAAATAATCCAAGGCAAATACTATCATATTATCCTATTTCACACCTGGGCATAAATAGTGACATTTTAGAATAGCAGTGTCAACTGCACATGGCAAAATATGGATTGGGGTGGAGGAGTTTAAAATCCCTAAAGTCACTCAGGACTGTTTAGGACAACACAACCCTGACCCAGTGTTTGGCGTCTGAAGCTAAGGAAGATTTTGGCCAAACTACTGCTGAAAGAAATGCACTGTAAGGATATTAATGTAATCCTTTTTCTGCCTGGCAGCACCAATCTTAATAAAGTTAAAACTTAAAGGCATGCTTAATGTTAAACAGGACTTTACATAAGGAGACTGTAAAAGCAGAACTCCATTTAAATTGTATTATGTGATTTTTATTAATGAAACATAACAAGTGGACTTTCAAGTAAGACTTAAAGTGATACTTCTCTTAAATTACAGTTTTCAAGTGCCACTAAACTCTTCTGTTGTGTCCTGCAGAAGCTGATTAGCTCAGACTCTATTTCCTTGTCCAAAAATGCTGGAGGAAAACTTTAAAAAGTTGAAAAAACCCAACTTGCTTATGGGGAAATTTTTCAACCACCAGTCTCTAGAAAAGGTAATTTTCATTTGTATTGTTTGTTTCACAGAATTTTTAAGTTAGCCAGGTTGGAAGGGACCTTGTGAGGGTGTCCCATTTCAACACAGTGACAACTTACATTGTTTCCTCAAGAGCCTGGTCCAGTTGAGTTCTAAGTAGCTACAAGGATGAAGATTTGAACATACACTTTCATTCCAAGCGATTGTTTTTTCTTCAGGCAATCGGGGGCTAAAGCAGCAAGTCCATCAGGTCTATTAATAATGGCTGTGAAAACTCAGCAGTAAATTATATTCACAGAGAAGTTAATGACAGAATACCTTTGACAAACCTAGAAGTTCCTATAAGTTTTTTTAATATCTTCTAGACTCATTTAGGAATTAGACAGGCATGGTTCTGGGTCAGAAAAGGGACAATGAAGCCTCAGCTGACAATAAAACATTCTGAATTACTCATTATGACATAATCACCCAGCACCTGACAGCATCCCTTTAAGTCCTTCCAAAGCCCCACAAAGTAAACAAGAAAATCCATTAACCTCTCGTCAGAGGTGAGAAAGGTAACTCCTGGACAGGGCTGAGCTGAGAATCAGCTTCAGATCTAAGGCGTCTGATTCTTAGACTGAGATCACAGTCTCAGCTACCCAGTCCAGACCTTGAGTACCACCCATCCTGGAAGTCTAATACAATTACATTTGCACTGATTAAAAATAGTCCAGCTTAGCTCCTGCTTTAATCCTCAGTCACGCTGTCATCCCTTATCTACAGTATAGATATAATGGAATATATGTGAGAGAAAGAGAAGACACATGAATATCATCAAAAGCGTGAGAGCAGCAAAGAGCAGTGATTCCCAAAGCAATTTTGTAATAATCTATTGTACTATACATTTATATATATTTAAAAATAAAATCTTGTAATGCTTTGATTTCATACTGGCCTTGAAATCAGTTTCTAAGCTCTACTATGAAAAATCCCCCCAATCTTGCCAGGTGGAAAAAAGCCACATGAATTTTATCTTTTCCATACATTTACCTTCCTCTGTCCTGCCTGGAGGTACGCAGTATTTGCACAGCCCAGCTCAGCTCAGGCTGCCCAGACCTGATGAGGATGGATGAGGATGAAGGTAAACTGAGAGGTTTACACTGTACACACTGCCCACCCCAGGCTGCAGAGAGCCCTGTCTGCACTCGGAGGCTGACACAGCAGTTGCAAGGGGAACACAAACACATTCTGTGCTTTGGATCAGAAAAGCAATGATTTCATCTGAAGATCAAGCAAAAACAGAAGAGGTCCTGAAAGTCACCAATAACTTATTACATTCCTTTAAATTACATCCTTTCAACAAAAGAAATTAATAGAAGCAGAAAGAACACAACAAAAAAATCTTGCTGGTACTCTTCTAAAGTGTTTATTGCACCCAGATTTCTGAGACTTCCCCTCAGCCTTCCAATGATGTATTCTGAAAGCACAGAGCTATTGCCATCAGGGGTAAGAGTGCCAGACAGGCAGGAAAGTGCAGCTGGCTCTGAGTCAGTGGCTACCACCACTGCCAGCTGCAGTGGCCCTGGGATGCACATCAGGGCAGGCTCTAAACCCAAGCCCAAGATGAAGGGCTCTGGGAGGCTTGTGCAGCTGTGTCCTCATGGCCACGTGCACCTCAACCATCTTGAGCTTCCCTGAGCACTACATCAATCTGGAAAGGAAACACTTGGTAAAAAAGCCATCACTGGCAACCAGGCAAAGCCTTGTTGGAATAGGCATGAGCAAAGCAAGTGAAAAATAACTACTGTGTGCTGAGAGAGTCACTGGAATGCCAGGGAGCTTAACCCTGAAGCCACATGTAATTAAATTTTGTCAAAATTGATTTTTATATTTAAGTGCTGCTGAGCCATAGCCTTATTAGAAATTACTAGAACTGGAAGCATGATATGTAGAAGAATTCAAAGCATTTTGATAGTCAAAAGAATGCTTAAATACCCACTCAAGTTAGCACACAAACACTACACCAGCATGAGCATGCTAAGCATCCCACATTTCTTTTTTTTTCCCATCATGCCCCAAAAAAGGCACCCTGACACACAGAAGAGAAGACAGTGAAGAAATAACAAAATTTGTCAGAGTAGTGAGATGTGTGAGAGTGAGGATTGTTATAAACATTGACTCAAAATAAGTCAGAGATGAGAGGCAGGTAGGAAGTGAACACCAGCATTGTGAGACTCATCCTCGGGAGCAGCCTTTTTGCTCAAGTGTAAGTGTAACAATATAAAATCAAACAAATCACCAAACCAGTATCATATCTGAGCCATCCAAAGATTTAACTGATTTATTTTAACTGTCACAGAAAAGAGGAGGAGGGAAAGACAAGAAGGGAGAATAAGAAATAGATAAAAGCTTCAAGTGAATCCACCTGCCTTCCCTTGCTGCAAAACCAGTCTGCAAGCTCTTTAGATTAGAGGCATCATTTTATTTTTTGTCTGTACAACACAAGAGAGGCCCAGAAGACCTATGAAGTTTCATAGAACTGCGACATTACAAATAAATAACAATAACCCACTTAATCTCTTCTTAATGCAGGCCTGAAGGGAATGCAAGTGAGATTATCAACCAGCAGCATTTATTCAGCGTAACTTCAACTGTGGTTCACAGCCAGAAATTTCTATCCCTCCCAAAGTGTCTGTTGGCTTCAACAGAGCAAATACAAACTTCAAGACTTGGATCATAAACTGTTAAAGAAGTTTTGTTACAAAAGGAGGGGAAAGAAGAGCATGTAACTGCGTAAGCACGGCGAGAGACTTTGCATCAGATCCAACAAAAGCAGTAGAAGTGGGTGGAAAACAATCGAAGAGAAAAACAAAACCATGATTGCAACACAGGCTGGAGGCCTCGAGAGCTCCTGCTCCCTGTGCTGCTGCCTTGCTGCAGCTCAGAGATGGCAGGGGCTGTGGTAAATGCCATCCCCATTCCAGCTTCTCCCCCACATCCTTTGCAGAGAAGGGTTGGGTGGGATGGGATTGCCTGGTCCCAAGGACCTGCTCCATGTCAGGCTGTAAAAGAATGTGACAGATGCAAGTGGGCACTGAGAGAGAGAGAGAGTAAAAATGTCACACCAAAACCACACTTACAGCTACCAGTTTTTCAGGAGACACATTCACTCCTTTCACATCTTCTTCTTCTTCTTCTTCTTCTGGCTCTTCATTTTCCTTATTGTCAGTGCAAGAGACAGAGTCTTGGACTGAGCAAGTGCTAAGCAAGTCTGGCAAACTGGCAGATGGATACTTCAGAAGATCCCCTTCAGAAGATTCCTACCCAGGAGACAACACAAGGTATTACATCACATGCAGAAAAACACCAGTGTCACAGTAAATCTGCTCCATCTCACCTGCCCAGTGTGAGCTCCCTGGAAATCCTCCCCTTGTTACACACTTCCAGGTGCTCAAGCTTTTAACGATTATAAAAAGTAGGCTTGGTTTTAAAGTGTATATATAGTAAACATAGGCCAATACATGTTTAAAACATTTAGATTTTATAAAGAAGAATTTAAAATAAATGCTTCTTCAGCAGCCTGTTCCTCCCTACTTTAGGTTTAGTAAACATCACTGTTAGTGGACTGAGAGTTGACAGACCTCATTACTCATTCCACTGCATCCCAAATCACACCCTGTGCTCCTGTTCCCGCCCTGTGGATGTTCCCTTCACATGTTTATCTACCTACAAACATCAGAATAATACACTGACAACCCTATTTAGGATAATACAGTGAAAATTGACTCACCAGTCCTCTACCAACTCAGTCCTGATGCTCCAGCATCTGTTTCCAGTCTTTGCCATGTTTTCTGGCAGGCAAACATGTGCCTCAGCCAAAAGCAGTGGCCAGACAGACTCATTGCTTTCAGAACAAATTCTGTGTTGCTGAGCACTCACCAAGCCAAAAGGCAAAGCTGCATTCCTATACTAACAAATAATGCCCAGAGGGAGCTGCTGGGGAACTCTTCACCTATCCACACCTTTTCTGGGGCTGACAGAAACACGGCACAGACTGTGTTTCCTACTGCTTGCCTTTCCAAGTCCCTCTTCCAGGGACATGAAAACTGTCCAAGTGCACAGAGCACAGGACAAGCAAATTCACAGCCTGATCAGGAAACTGAAGTTTTATGCCCTAAGATTATGCATAATGATTATTTTGATGAGGTCACTATATGAACAAGCACTTCATTTTAATGAGAAATATATGCAGTCTACTGCCTTGTGTTTTGGCAGAATCCGGCTGTCTAAAGGAAGTACAAAATGTACCTACTTCAGGTCAAAGTGTGGTGTTTCCAGAATAAACACTTGTGGGGTTAATGCCAGACTGTGACCCTGAAGAAGGTCTGCAGTGAACTTCAGTGTTTAACAGAAATGTTAGAGAAGTCACAGGCTCCTCACTTTGCATATGGTGGAATAGAGCCTCTTCTTAAAAAAATGTGCATGCAGCATCCAGGGAAGCCTTAAGAGCATCCAGACTTTAAAGCCACAGAAATGTCCTTTGGGATGGCTGGGGAAATCTGAAGGTGAAGCTAAGAAAAAATTCTAAAATACTGACACAGTGGCTTGCTGAGACCCTGGAAATGCAGGTATAAAAGTGCTCTATTTGGGCCAAGCACTTTCCTGTCACCACCTCAAAGCCACTGGTGACCCCTACCCTACAGAGAGGTCCTAATTTGAGACTCCTGGGTGCTTTTGGGACTTGACTGGCCACCCACGAAACCAGGTCCAGGGGCAGCAGGATGTGATCCATGGAGAAGAGCAAACAGGGGTGAGCAGGATCTTCTTAAACAAAGAGCAAAAATATTATGTAATATCCCTTCAACCTCTTCTGCGATCAGGGCAGACAAAGAGTCCAACTGATAAATGAGTTCCACTCTCATTTCCCTGAAATTTCATGTTCCTTTATCTGTAAGTGCTCCACTCCACGCAATTAACAAGGACAAAATAAGGAACTCAAGCCAAGAGATCATCATCAAGAAACCTCAGGCACACAGATAGGACAGCAATGAGAGGTACACAGGCTGTGCAGGCAGGAAGCAGAAGAGGCTCAGAACAGCCTGCTTTACTTAGCATATAATTTGAAGAAAATGGTTTTGGCCGAAACTTAGGTAACGTCTGCATGAATTAATACTCATCTGCACACTGAGTGACAGTGACAGTACAAGCAAATCATTAATTTGCTCTATACTGTGCTGATTTGCCACAGATTTATGGCAGCCACTGATATATCTCCCCTTGCTGTGCATTAAATTTAGTGCAGCAAACGTGCACACGCGACTCCCTATGGAAAACGCACCCTTTTCACGCAGCACTTGCACAAACATTTGTGGATGTACATTTGTGAGGCCACCCAGGAGATGTCTGTACCTTGCTAGAGACCACCAGCTGCACCAGGCCAGCGGCCGAGCGGAGGAGGGCCACGGCGTCCTGGTGGGAGAGCCCCACCAGCGACTGCCCGTTGATCATGAGGAGCTCGTCGCCGGCCATCAGCCTGCCATCCCTGCAGAAATAGAGTGGGAACATGGAGCTGCAGGGTGGTTCTCCCACAGTGCCAGGCTCTGGCGGGACGTGGTGGGATGTGGAGGCGTGGACAACACCTGATCTCGCTAAGCTAAGCTTGCGCTGATCAATGCAGTGCTAACCTTCTAGAAAAAGGGGCTCAGAAAGGTGCACTCAGGAAATCATTGATATAACCAGGGGCATTTCACCCTCTCTGCAGGGCTGAGAACCCACAAGTCTTCTCTGTGACCCACTGATTAGGTCAGGGAACTGCAGCAAGCCCCATCTCCACCCCACCAGGTACAGCAGGGCTAGCAGTGAGCAGCCTGAGTTGCACAACCAACCCCATGGGAAAGTCACATTTTCCAAAAAGGAACTTGGGGGAAAAGCCCTACAAGCCATCAGGCTCCTTAGTTTTCCCTCTACCACCAAGGAAGTGTTTGATCAGTCTACAGTTTGGACTAAACCTTTTAGAAGAAGCTTCAGTAATCAAACAAAACTTAACTTTTAAGTTGACAATGCCATACTCTCACCCTCACACAGTGGAGGGGCAAAACCCCCTATACTCTTCCTGTGAACCCAGATAACAGTAATGGCTGTGGGTATTCCACCACACCCACCACCATGAAGGCACCACCATCGTGGCCTTACCTGTGTGCAGAGCCGCCTTCCTCCACGTGGGTGACGATGATGCTGTGAGGGGACCTCTTTGACCCTCTGCCTCCTGTTATCTGGATTCCCAGCCCGTCCGTCCCCTTCAGGATGTGCATCTTCCATATGCGGCAACCTTCTCGCTGAGAGAAAACGTGCAGAAAGTCCTTCAATTTGGATTTGGAACACCAGGAGAGGGCTGGGAGGCTATGGGAGGGAGCTATTTAGCACCTTGCTGCCCATCACCACACACCTGTATAGCCCAAGCTATACTGGTGTTTCTGCTGAGCTTTGCTATGTTAGCTGTGGTCCAAGCGAAGGAGGCAGAAAGGAGAGCACAGAGCAGGGTCAGCACGTAGAAGTTTCCTTGCAGGGATGTTTGCAGCTTTCCAGAGCCACGCAGAGGTGCTGCTCTCTTTGCCCTGATCCTTCCCAGAGCAACCAGCAGGGTTCAAACCCCTTCGCCAAAACTCAAGGATGAGCCGTGCAGGGCTGCAGAGGAGCAGGATGTGGTTCAAGGGGGACCCTGAACATCAGGTGGTGCAGCTGCTGTTGCAGCAGGGAACAGACTTGCATCACACAGAAGTGCTTCCCCCTCCAGGGGGGTTTGCAGGATTTGAGACATAGGAAAGAAAAGACCAACTTCAAATTATCAGCTGCCAGTCAAGTATTTCTTACTGGGCAGCTGTCGCACAGATTATAAATAATAAATTTACCCACTGTGGAGAGTGATTTTCAGTAGGAACAAGGTAATAAGCAATGTTCAGGACACCTTCATTGGTTTTGGTTATTTTTAATTGCTATAAAGATTTATCCAAAAAGCCATTTACAAACTCCAGAACAGTATGAAATGCAAAACAGATTATAGCTCCCATGAGTCCTACTGGCAGGACTGGGCACAAGGAAACACAAGTGTGACAGTATCAGCAGAGCAAAAAAGGAAAGAGAAATACAAGCAAGCAAGATAAGTAAGGTGGTTGCCAGGACGCTGCAGAGAGGGGAAGAACCAGGACTACAGAACTACGAAAAACTCTTGGAAGTTTTCAAGCTTGCAAGACAGCAAAATGTACAATTCGGAGGTAATTTTTAAGCCATGTGTTGTAGCCACCAGGCACCAGGTCAGCTATTTCTGACTGGGTGTGTTATGCACACAAGTAACATTCTCACAGTACCCAAACACCCAAGTAGCAAAGATGATTAAAATTTCATAGCAAACTGTGAAGAGCATGCACAAATTGCTGCTTGTTTCTGAGAAGGAGAACTGCTAAATATATCAGCAAACCCAAGGGTTGTGGCAGAAACCTGCAGATTTTAGGCCGCTGTTGTTTTCAGAGCATTAAGTGAAGAAAATGTGCTTTTTTTTCACTTGATCCCTGAAACTTTTAAAATTTTACTTTTTCAGACATAGGAACAAAGAGGTCAGTATCTACAACAATCTCATAGTAATAAAGTGAAAAATAACAAAAATAATTAATAATTATCAATACTAACATTACTAACATTAGCATGAATATTAATAATAACAACAACTATGATACTGATGAATCCCAGCCCTTAGAGCACAGGTAGGAGAAAGAGAAAAACCAAACCAGATTCCATTAAAGACCCAGAAGTTTGAGCCTGAAAATATACATCTGTGGGTAATTTGTTAACTTCAAAGCCTTGAAGATAGGCAATATCCCAGCAGGTTTAACTGGGTTTTTCAATGCCTTGATAAAAGCCCAGTCTCCTGCTGAATAACAGGACATGTCAGGACAGAGGATGCTTTAAAATAAATTAGAATGACACATGAGACACTGTGTTAAATGCAGGGGCAAGAGTCAACTATATTTATCTAGTTAAAAAACAGAACTGAACTACAGCATGAAAATGCTCCAGAGAAGTTTTATTGCTGTGAAGTACCTTGCACACATAAGGAGTACAACAGAGAAATACAATCTCTCTGCCTCCTCCAACCAAGCCCAGGCTGAAAGGGTGACAATCCATTCTCCTCATAAGATGCCACTTTGAATGTCCCGTAATTAAATCCAGTTTGGAAGCAGACCTTCCAATAAGGTTTAACAATGCAGTCATAAAATTGCCTTTAATGACTTGCAAAAGATTTTCGGAATATAAGTTACACCAAGGCCCATGATGTGCAGTGCCCGGCTTGCACTCCTCAGCTCTCTTCACTATCACACATTTTATTACAAAAAAACCCTCCAAATTTATTCTTAACTAAATTAATATACCAAGCAGTTAATAAGAGCAAATGGCAAGACCCTGCTGCTCTTGATGCAAGCACCAATCTCACTCTCTCTGAATGCCCACTAAAATCTAAAGCCCTTGCAAAATAATCAAAAGCTCTTGCAAAGTAAAGCACTACTCAGTCCAAACATGGGCAGAAGGACACATCCACAACAAAGACAACAAAACCAGCTGGCACATTACCAAACATGCATTTCTTTCACTCATTTTCAAATGCCACTGCTACCAGCTCCTGTGTAAGAAAAGGCTGTCCCTTCAGTCCTTGGTCAGCTGCAGGAATTTCACTGGGAATAAACAACTCAGCGATGTCAACTGGAAATCAGAACCCCTCACTGTTCTTTCCCTTTTCTTCATAAAACATTCATAGCTCTTCACTTAACCACGCGCTGAAAGCAAAAGCCCCCCACCAATACACACGTACCTCTGAGGGATGTCACTCCAAGATTTTGAAAGCTATGTATTAAAGAGCAGACTGCCAGCTTTTCCTTGAGGCCCCTGGAGAAAGGGGGTGTCCAGCAGAACCCCCTTTCCCTCCCCATGAAGCTGCTGTGTTTTTTGTACAGAGCAGTATGGGGTACTTCACAACTGGCTACAAATGGTGTTGCTTTTAATATCCACCTTATATGTGTCCATCAGCAGCAAAGCCTTAATAGTAAAGTTCTATGCTAATTCAAGGATTTGTAAATGCATTTAAATTTTACCTAAAGCTTATTTTTTTGAGTTACTAAGGACTCCCAGGTTCAACTACACAAAGCTTAAATATTTCAAAAATTAGGAAAAAAGAAGTGGTAATGAATATGTTTATTTTAGAAAAAATTTTAAAGTATCTTATTTTCAAGCCTTCTTTCATGAAGAAAAAGACTACAAGCTCACTTCGTCTTTAAATGAAAGCTAGAATTCTGGTGCATTCACTCCACTCCAGAGACTTGCAATACCCAAAGGAAACTCCAAGTGTAGTTAGATTTGGCATTTTGCAGGTATGATGTCACTGCCCTTGGAGCATGCTTAATCCCTGCCCAGAGGACGAGTTTAAATGCTGACTGCCCTTCTTTGATTGGCTGCACGATTCCGGTTGCTGCTCAGCTGCTGTCAGTTCCACGTTTCTATTTACATCTGAATTTTCCCATCCTCTCAGAATAATTCTCACAGCTTCACTTAAACATAACTCAGAATAGCCTCCCCCCAGCTTTGCTCACCCCTGACACAGGAAATCTGTACATGTGCTCTCACAGCTCTTGGTGCAAAAGCACTTCAAGCACAAAGCACAGATGTGCTGATGCCAGCCCTGTCTCAAACTCCAGAAATCCTCATCAAGGATGGAGAGCAAGGCACTACCAGCTCCTGCTGCAGCCAGGGACCAGGTGATATCCAGGCTTGGTTACTCCTTAGGAGACTAAACTCTATCCCTTGGGCAAAGACAGGTCACAAGCACCTGTGCAGCACTTGCCAATAGGCTCATGACATAACATGGGATGAATACTTTATACGTCAATCCAAAAAATGTAATGCAATTCACCTGAGATTTGGCCAAGATGGACACTCAGAAGGACGTGCTTGCTTTGAGAATTTTAAAGGAATATGAAGCAAAAATTCATTGTTTGAGACTAGAACAAACCTTAACTCTGCCCCAATCCACCCTACAGACCTTGCTTGTTATCCCAGGCAGCAGCAGTCCTGCCTACATGGATTCCTCCTAACAAAGGAGTACATGGACCTGATGAACCAACATTTGTCAAAGTCAGTCTCAGAGGATGAGATGAGGTTGGGTCACCTCTTGAAATCCCTTCCAGACTTGCATTTTTTAACTTCCCTCACACAGCAAGCAGAAACACAAATGGTCAAGTCAGGCTGCAGCTGGACTAATGGCTTATTTCTGTTCTCTGCGGTTACATCACTCTTAGTGACTCAACTTTCCTCCCAACTTGGCTCTCTCAAGCAGGCAGCCCTTTGGACCAGATTTTTCCACTTGAATCTGATCAACTTCAAAGCGCCTAGGTTACAAATAATTAAAATGTTTTATGAATATTCTACTTGGATTAATTGCAAAGTGGGGAGCCCAGGGGGTAGGGTCATCTTATGTAACAGACCGCAAGTGAGAATAGAGAATACAACTGGCAGCTTCCAGTGGGTCCCCACAGGCCGTTTTCTCTCCACGGTGAAGCCATTGTACATCAGGCAGCCTCTGCTGAGAGCGAGCCTACATCTGGAATAAACTAAGAGTGCTGCAGATCAGAAAGGGAGCACACTGCCAGCGCGACGTGGGGAAGCTCGCCTTCCGCCTGCTCCGAGTGCACACCATCAAACGCTCCATTTCATAAGCACATCATTAATAAAACAAAAAGGAACGTTTTTCCTCCGAGTGTCGAGGAAAAAAAAAATAAATAAATGGGTGAAAGACATTGGAGCCATTCTTTCCCCTGTTTCTCCTTCACTAGCTAATTGCAGGGGATTTTAAAGGGGTTTGACTTATTTTGCTGTGCTGTGTTCAAGAAACTGCAGATCTGTATATATAAAAGGAAAAAAATTGCTTTGAAATCTTTAATAAAAGACAAGCTTGGCAGGAGCAAGGTGTAAACAAATGGAAAACAGAAACACCGTAAGTAGTTAAAAAGCCAGACAGTAAAATGGAAAATGTAAAATAGTTGTCTACAAAAAAGCGCTTTCTGTCACAGCAGCAATTCAGATGGAGCTGATGTAAATATGTAACAATTTTAAAACAAAAACAGAGATAAGCCCTGATAAGAATATCAATACACAACAAAGTCTGTATGCACACACTGACTGACTGACTGACATGGACCTGAATCCAGCCCACGGGATGTCTCCCTCCCTCCATGATTCAACGTGGATTTTTACTGTCTGTCTGCAGGGACCAGTTCCCACTCACAAACTTCACAGGCCTTCTCATTAGGAGCAACAGAAGCAAGCAGTGAGATCTTCCTCACCAGCCATGAAGCTGCTCTGGAAACACGACACTTAAGAGAAAGTTCCAAGTTCCATGCGTTATAAAAATTTACTTCAATAAGCTTCTCAGCAGCTGGCAAACAGCATGCTGATCACACAGAGCTGAAAACCAGCACAAAATGCCCCGAAGAGAAACACATGACATTCAGATCTGTACTGCAACAACCTTCTCTACGTGAACAGGGAGAACACTGGGATGGCCATGCCTGCGCATACCACTGCCCAGCATCCTTCACTGATGTGGGATAAATTAAAAGCACAACTCCCAGCTCCCTGCTCCACCTTGGATCACATCATGCCTCCTCCCACTATCCCCATTCCCCAGCAAGTGGGACAGACAGATCAGTAGCTGGGGAATTAACTTGCACCATCACATACCAGGTAAGCAGCTTGAACGCGTCAGTCTCAAGATACAGTCAAAAGCCATCACTCTTCACATTACAGACATTAATGTGAATGACTCAGTACCAGAAAATCATGCCAAAATCTGATTTTTGCAGATTCATAACAAAGCAATTATTTCATTAGTGGATAATGAGTGTTTTTTTGTCTGATCTTAGCCAGGTTATTTTTAAGGCTGATCTGACAGCAGGACTCCTGCTTTCATCTACTACCCTGGGTTTTGTTTTCATTGTTGCACAAGCAAGCTAAACAGCTCCAAGATAAATCAAAAGCAGGAGAGGAAAATAATTCTAATTTTTTTTTATCAATAAATTATTCCAAGACAGGAGTTCTTTGTCCATCCTTGCTGCCTATGAAAATTTCTTGACACTGAACCACTGAGGCCTTAGGCTTCTACCTCTGTATGATACAAGCCATGCAATGTGTCTCATACCCTATTTAAAAGTGGAGGGAAATCCCCAAACCCAAAAAGAGTCACACAGCACTGGTGTTATAAACTCTCCATGTCCTCAAAGCTGGAGTCAGGAGCACAGACACAACTGTGATTGCGTTCAAGTGTCAATTCCTGATCTCACAAGTCCCCTTGTTTGGACAAACAGCCGCCAGACACTTGGCATCTTTTCACCAAAATCTGAGAACTTTCCCCATGAAAAGAGAAGAGTCCTAGGGGATGAAGCCTGGGGAACAGTAAAGAGTAAAAACATACCCTTCCCCAAACACAAACACATAATTAAAATACACAAAACAGGCAGCACAGCAGAATAGATGAAAATTCCACGACCTTAAGCAAGACTGTCACCCAGGGATCCATCTCCTGAGACAGACTGCTTGTTGACATCATTTCCTTGGCAAGGGCTTCAAACATTTTATCAGCCAGTGCAAGCACCTGACCTATACCATCACCTCTTACAAAAATCTGCTGGAGTCATTTGTCATCCTGAACCATCACCATCTGGATTGCACCTCTCTGAGCTGTTCCACTCTTGCCATCAACTGAACCTTTACTGTGAGATCAGACAAAGGATTTTCTCCTCTGTCTCTGACTCTTATGGGTTTCTGCCGGGCAATTGCCCCACAGAAGGTCAGGCTTTTAAGGGCTACAGGTGCTTGTACTCCACTGAGTGCCTCACCCAGGCTCATGCACTTGCTGGGCTATTGGGAATGGCTGGTTGGTTAGTCTCAAGTTTCTCAGAAAACACTCTTGCAGCCTGCAACAGATTAAAGCCCAGCCTAAAGCAGGTCACCACACTCTGGTATCAGCTGAAAAAGGGTCTCTTATGAGGACTGGTATAACATCTGTCCACAACAGGAATCTTTTGTGTTTGCTATCTGCTTTCAGAACTCAAAAATTAAGTGTATGCAGCTTTATAATTCCAACAAATGCCTGAAACATTACAGCACCTAAGCAGACAACATACTCTATTTTTAGGCATGTCCACTTGGTTTCAACTATTCACACTTAATGATTAAAACATAAAACGGTGTGAACTTACATTTCAGCTATAGCTAGTCATTTGCATTGCAGTTGTGGGTTTGCTGTATCTTTAATATGGCACACAAAATGTTAAGAAAAAAATCCAAACACCCACTTTCTGTGTAGGTGGTAAATGCTTTCATAGTGGTGCTTTCACCTATGGTTTGTGATAGCCGAGTATGGCTGAGACCTCCTGCAATAGAACCTTGAAGATTCCTGTGCTGCCTTTGGGGAAAGCTCATTTCCACGAGTGAGGACCTCGTTTCAAGGTGACACAGTAAAATCAACATCCAGACTATCTCTACATCCAAGCACCCTTGGAAAAATTCAGTACAAAAACAAGATAAAAGGACAGGTTGCTACTCAAAATTAAAATCCACAGCACCACAGCTGCAGCTATCACTTAAATCACAGCAAAGGCAGGCAGAATCTTAAGTCAGTTAAAAAAAATTGGCAGCAAGCAAATTAACCCCAGAAAATTGTGACAATTGTTATTTTATGGCAAGGTGGAACATAACTGGCAGCAAAAAATATTAACTGTAATTTCACTGCTAGTTACATCAAAGCACTTCCTAAAACCCCAAGCAAAAACAAGGCCAAGTTTTGTCAGTGCTGTAACAGACACAATTAAAAGACAGCCCTTGTCCCTGAGAGAGTTTACAACCCAAAACAGGCAACAAAGAGGGAAGACATGCTTATCACAGTGCACATTAAAACTTCAAGACAGTAGATAGCCCCAGGATCCATGTTAATGAAAGTTGGAAGAAAACACAACAGATAAAAAGACATTAAGAACTGAATCAGATTCTGAGGAAGGCCTTTACATGACTGAAAGTATCTACATTAACACCTAAAACCAGTGTTATTTATGTGTAAACTGTGCATCATAAGAATTCCATAAAAGCCTTGATGAAACAGTAATTACTGCTTAGGTTGCCAAAAAAAAAATGATGTAAAGCAGCTTAGCTTCAGTAGCTTCACTGGACTACCTTGCTCACAGCAAGTTTTTCATTTTGTTACAGCAAAAGGGTGAGAATTTTCTTTCCTATCAAGTTTAACAAAATAGTAAAATGCTTAAAGCCATTACATTATCTCAAGCCTCATGTTTTGATTCCTGTAATGTGCTATTAGCCTTCCTCTTCTGCTTGAGAAGATAAGGAACATTTTCCACTAACCAAAAGTCACGGTAATGCTGGCATTTACCAACACTAATTGGCAAGTACTGCTACAGGAAGGCTATCAGCCTTCCCTAACTGCAAAGTAAAATGCAATTCAAAAGCATTCATCCCCACCTGAGATGAGCCATGTCAGTAAGAAAGCAATAATGGACCTGAAGAATGAAGAGAGCTGTTGATAAAATGTACCATGCAGTTGGAGCAGTATGAAAGCAAGCCCTGGATGGTTCCCTACAAACACACATGTCTGTGTGCACCTGTACAGAGGGTTGTGGTCCATGCAATTAACAGTCCCTTGCCTTCCCCTTTCTCTCCTTTTGTTATTAGACGACCCACTGACTTCAGAAAAGAATCACACACAGTTTCCATCCTGAAACAACCCCACCCCACAGTGCCACCATCATGCAGGACACTCTGAACTCCTCTCATGCCATGTATCTCGGCCACTGGAGAAATATTGAAATGCACAGCCCCAGCTCCTCTCACCTGCCTCCCTTAACTATTAAAGCATTTTCACTCTGCCCAATGTCCTTCACACAGTTTCCATCAATCCCAGATAAATTTGGATTTCAAGCCCTTAGTAATTAGGATGCTTATAAAGAAGTAAGAGGATTCAAGGGCATTCTGGGGATGCCTTGTTTTTGCTTTTAACAGCTGGGGTTTTAAAGGCTTTCAGAGCATCCTGCTGGGGCTGGAGGAAGCCAAGGTGGCTAGTCTGTTCTGGTACAACTCATCTTTGTCCAAGCATCCTGTAGCTTCATCAATGAAAGCCAAACCTGAAAGCCAAACTTCTCATCATGCCAGCCAAAGCTGGATTAGTTTAAGTCCCCTTTGACAACCAGACTCCAGCCCCTCACACTGCTAATCTGGTCTTTGCAAATCTCAGTCCTACATCTGACCCCTGCCTATGCCAGCTGTATCTGGCCATCTCTGAGCACTCCTTAGGGGCTGAACAACTACAGAAGCAGTCCTCAGACCTTTCAGAAAGACCAGGACAGAGAAATTGAGAACAAAACTGAGGGATTCTGTCCTAGCAGTCAACAAACTGAAACCACAGGACTGGTATATTGTGAAGAAACCTTACTGTTTCCTTTTCTTTATCATTTTTACTGGGCTCCAGAAGCCCTTTCCCATACTCCTCTTCCATCTGTGCCTGTATAATTACCAGTCTGCAAAACTACACCCTGTCTCAGGCCACTGAATAAAAGAAGTAAACTTGGATATCTGTGTTTAAGCTCCCCAGTCTTTACAGGATGTGATGGGTCATTACTTCACTTAGAGACTGCCTAATCTTAAATCACTGCCCTTGACTCCCACTGTTGCCAGCCTGGGTCCCCTCCAAGGTCAGGCCTGGTTTCCAGATCTTAGAGATCTTCCCACCAGGCAGATACACTGCTTTGCTGCTCTGAATCCCCACACTTTTAAAAGTCATTTAGGTTCATCCTAAAAATATTGCAGCATAACTTAACCACCTGTAAACATTAAATGCTGCCTGCTAATTGACAGGTACAATATTTACTGAGGGTTACGTACCAGCAGACAGCCTAGCAGATTTGTTTATACACAGCGATAGCAATGCCAAGTGCAAGGAGAGACAGATCAAGATCTGAGAGATGAAAGCAAGCCTGAAGAAGGGGACTGGCACACACACACAAACCAGTAACACAGGAATCTTCTGGCAGGTTCACTTGACAAACAGTATTCATCTCGCCTGTCGTTTCATGATCCAGCATTGCTGTTATGAGCAGCACAGAGAAAATGGGAAAGAAAATGGCAGAACAGCTCCATGCTTGTGGAAGAAGCACCCTGAAAGCAAAAGGCACTAAAATAGCACAAGGATGCTTTAAAAGCACTCCCAGAGCTGGCCATGAGCTAGCCACTGGGATCAGCACAGCAGTGGCTGAAGACAGACAGATCAACCCAACCTCTTCTCCAGTACTTTGGTTACAACAACTTCAAACTATCTTCCTACTGAGAGGAAAAAAAAAAAAGGTATTTTCCTGGACTCCACATTTCATTTCAGTAAAGCTCCAATCTGCCTCCTAGGGTGGGAAAAGAGTGGTGGGGAGGACCAGCAAGGCCCTCCCACATCCACACTGGTCCCCCAGTAGCTTCTTAAAGCCTTTCCTCCCCCACCTGCAGCTAACCTTTAGTCTGCCACAGGCTGACTCTCCCCCCAAAAGCAAATACAGTGCTCCTCAAGGGCGCAGGGCTGACAGCCCTGGATATTCAATTACTCAACATGTGAAGGAGATGGAGAGCATGGGGCAGACAGTGGGGATGGAGCTGCTTTCCCCACGGAGAAAGTGCCCTGCCAGTGCACCCTGTCCCTGCTTGGGAGGAGATAACTCATCCTGCAGCTTGAGAGGTTTGGCTCATGCTTTGAAGCCTGGAAGGAGGCTGCAACTTCTGACAGGACATCCTGGATGCCGTTTTCAAAAGGCTCCTGACATGACTGGATCTCACATGCCTGAGTGCCAGGTCATGCTTTGACAATGGAGCTGGAAGTGAGATCTGAGGCTCCCAAGTGTATTTATTCCTTGCCTTTTTTCTTTTCTTTTTTTTTCTTTTTTTTTTTTAACAGGGCACAATAATTTTGAAAATTCTCTCCACAGTCCCTATTCAATACTTATTAAGAAACTGAATTAAGTCACTCATTACTCTGATAGCAGCCACCCCACAGATTCTGTAAGTGATGGGCTTCTAGAAGGCCCCCTGATCTTTAAAAGGCAAAGGATGAGCTAGGCGTGCTATTCAGGCTCCAGCTATTCACATTTCTCCTCATTCAAATGTCAGGAAAATGTAATTAGTACTGACACAGACGGAGGTCATATTTCTAAGCAAAATATTAGGGGGGGAAGGAAATAAAAAAAAATAGAGAAGCAATTTTACTAAATGACACTACACCACAACTGAACAGATTACAGCTCTTGAATTTTTCCAGTGCCTCAGCTATGTTTTTATGTTTTACAAAGCCATCTTGTATGTGCTTTGCATTAAAAATGTATTTATTGCTCTCATTGATACATATATGTTCTGAATTTAAGAATTTACTCCTCAGACCAAAATGATTCAAAACATCAAGGTAGCACTAGCATGAGATGGCTGTGGATCAAGAATTTCTTTCTTTTTTGCATACATATATTTTTGGCTTTCCACTTCAAAAAAAAGTCTGATCAACTTCATTTATAACATGTGTTTAATTAGAGATCTTCAGAACAGATTCAAGAAGTCTTTATATGGACCAGAACTTTCAAAATACCAAATGATTCATTTATTTATTTTTAAGCTTTTCATGTTTTCTTTCAGAATGACTACAATTATGAGGCTTGCAAGAACACACACAAACACCCTTCTCTTTCTGTTGCACCATAAAATCCAAAGTGTCTCACTGATGCGAAGAGCAAGTTTTAGCAATTACGCTTCCTTCAAAAACAGAGGTTTTTTCCTAAATTGCTTTTAGCTCCTACAAAGTACTTTAAATTAAATTACTGTAACTTTACAACCACGATCACCACTATCCTGAAGTAGTGCTGAGGAGCACTAATTCAGAGGGCACGTTTAATCCCCTGCTTTTCTCAACAGAATTTAGTGATGAGATGTCCACTCACAGTGCTTTGTTACCAGCTTTGAAGTCTTAAAACCAAAACCAGCTGCTGCAGCCAGCCCCAAGCCCAACAAAGCAGCCTTCATCTGTTTATACTATCAGTGCCTCTGGAAAGATTGGCAGACAGTGCTTCTGGTGATAGATGCATACTGAAACATGATCAAGAGTTGGGTTATTTTCTTCCATCCAGCAACGCTGCAATTCTAGACAGGCAACAAACTCCAAGATCTCCATTAGGATGAAGAGAGAAGCAATGAAAGCCCCAATCCCACTGTCGTCCCAAACATTAACAAATTGTCCATCTCATCAACTCTAAACAAAATCCACAATTACTTCCATGTGGTTACCAGACACTGGCCAAACAAGTTTTGAAACACAAATACATTCAATGTGGTCTGGTGCATCAAAAAGAGAAGCTTCAATCCCAATGTTAATATAAACTGTAAGGTGACATCAAGTCCAGGCAGAGCTAAACATGAAGCCTCAAAGGACAAAATTACCATCTTCTACTGACACCTCCTGCTCCAGTGTTGTAGGATCATCTGTTGTCTCAACAAAAAATCCTGAGGCCAGCCCTCACAGGTCAAGAGATCGAAGGACCTACCCTCCATCAGAGATGGAGTATGACAGAGGTTTTCAACCATTATTATTTAACTCTCCAATCCTCCTGCCCCTGTTTTAGGCCCCATCCCAGAGCCAATGCCCTGACAGCTTGTCTTGTCATCTACAGGCTCAGCCCAAGGTCAGAGCATTGAAACCAGAGAATTGCTGGAGAAATCAACCTAATTAGCTGCACATTTGCTGCTTCCTTCTCTAGAAGAACCAAAGCAAACATACCTGGGCAGCTTGGTCCCCAATGTCTGGCATGCCAGCATCTGACAGCCGGCCCCGGTAGGGTGCCCCCGTGCCCTGGTGCTGCTCTTCCCCGTTGCTTTCTGCTTCAGAGGTCTCTGGCTGAGCAACCTCCACCTCCATCGGGGTGCAGTGCCCGTTCCCGTGCTCCGAGCCCAGCTTCTCCTTGCTGTCCTTGCTGCCCGGCGTCCTGGTGATGACCCCGAACTTCCTGGTCCTTTTCCCATTTTGAGCAGCTCTGTCTCCAGGCTCGGGGCTGGGCTTGGCTTTGGGGTCGCAGCTGTTGCTGTTGTTGCCGTTGGAGGGAGGCAGAGGGGCTTTGCGCTTGATGCGGCGCAACATGATCAGGTAGACGAAGCCGCCATTCCAGCACTGCTCGGCCAGGTAACTGCAAGGAGAGGGAGGCGTGAGGACCACTGACCACTCACCCTGCCCACATCCCACCCAAGCCATCCCAACTCGCTGTGCACCCTGGTGTTTCTGCACTCTCTTGTTACCTGGTGTAAGGACATGTTAGGATGACTCCAGGCATTGGAAAACGCTCTCCTTCCTCAGTATCAGGAGAAAATACCAGGAGTAAGTAACAGCCCTACCATCACCCAGGATGATCCCACCACCAGCATAAGGTGACAGCTGGAAAATGCCACCAGTTTCCATGACCCTGACCTCCACACCTGCAGCACAGCAATATGCAAAGGAGGAGGAATGTTTTCAGCATGAGTATTAAATGAGAATGTTTCCAGCAGAGTATTAAAATAATTATTTTCTAAAAAAAATTGAAATCTTAGACAGGATTAATTTGTGCAGAGGCTAATAGAGCATCTGCATCTGAAATGAGCCTCCTTAGCAAAAGTAATCTTCTGCTTCAGCATACATACATTCTTTGAAGGCCTCTAGGAAAACAAAAATCAGCCACTAGGGTAAGCAGGCACAGCACCAATGTCTCCAGTACAGCAAAGTACAGCACTACAAGGTATCCCAACTGCTTTACAGGGACATGGAAATCAGGTGGGTTTCCTTCACAGCAAGATTATTCCAATCCAAACAGGGGCCAAGTCATCTCAGCTGTGCAAGGAGCAGGCCCCAGGTTCTCCTATCAGAGCAAAGCATCACCTCCCCTCCCAAAGTCTCTGGGCATGCCTTGGAGGAATTAACATTTCTGCTTCAAACAAACCCTGTGTGACCTTACAGAAACTGCACCCACTGATGCAAAAGGGGAATCTAACTTCATGCCTCTTTTAGAAAAGGATATACCTCAACCCAAATTCTTGAAATATTTGGGTTCTGAGCCAAGGGTGTAACCATCTGAGAGTACAAACAAGCTGGAATTTGTACGTAGCAGGTTTGTATGTGCCCTTTCACACTAATTTAGGCCCCAAAACTATATTGCCTTTAACACTACTGAAGGTAGCATGAATTTCCCAGAACATCAAATAAGCCTCTGCTGCAGCTGCTACGAAATTAACTCTTCAGCAGCTGCTGAACCTACAGCTTTTAGAGGAGATGAGAAACTAGGTGTGGAGTTGAACCACAGTTCATAAGAGAAAATAGCACAGCACTTGTACTTGAGATAGGAGGAACCACTCAGGAGTCTGCCATCAAGTTTTTTTCCCTCACTACTGCTTGTAGGATAATTTTACATTTCCCTTCCTTAAAAATTGTTTGGCCTTAAATAAATCCTTCAAACTTAATCCTGCACAGAGGTGACTTAATGGCAAAACAGGAAAAGCAGCTATGATAACCCCTGAAGCAAAGGAGTGAGGAAAGCACTCTCAACTACTCAAAGTAATCCAGATCAGCCTGGCAGTGGCTGGAAGTAACATGATGGGTGTGTATTTCTGTCCAGGGAAAAGAGCTGGTATTTTCACTCCACTTCTTCCCAAAGCTTCCATGTCCCCCATAGACAAGATCGGCATTCAAATCACTTGTGTTTAATTAGGAAGACTGATGTTCAAATGAATACCACAACTAAATAACCTTAATAGCAGCCCTGGAGCCACAGACGGGAAGGACAAGTATGCTTGCTGTGCCAAAGTTCCCAGTGAATATAAACTGAACTCCAACTCCCTGGACAGTCCTTTCAGTTTTCACCAGGCAATCCATTTTTCCTCCCCTTTCTCCAGACATAAAGAATATTTAAATAAAGCCCTAAACCCATCTTTTTCCAAACAGCTGAAAGCAGACAGCCAACAAGCCCCGCTGGTTGAGAAGTCTCTGCAGCAAAGGTCAACTGTCTGGGTGGCCACAAGGTGACACTTGGCTCTGGAAGACACATGAAGTTGGCAGGACCTGAAGGGTTAGTCTAGGAAAAAAAACCATCCTGAGCTAAGATGGAAGTATTTTTGATTATCAAGTTAAAAGAAGAATTCTTTTAATCAACTGAAAAGGGGCAGTTTTGTTCCAGAAACAATATGGGCTGCCTGTTTTTCACATTTATCTTTCAACTCAAATTTCAAGGCAGCCAGTAAAGTTGATTAAAATTCATGACTTTTGCTCGCAGCAATACCACTGCACTCTGATCCATCACACATAAGCCTGATAGCACTGCTTCTCCTGGCACATGGAAACAGGAAAGCAGCTCCTCTTCTCGTAGTTGTGTGGCTTACGTGGGTGCTGCCCACCCTGTCTTTACACAGTGTCAAGTCTGCCTGACTTGTTTCTATGCAGGTGCATGTATATGGGGCTTTTTGTAACATCAATCTGTGAACTAATTACTGATGTATATTTTAGTGCCAGCAACCAAGTGCATGCATATCAACTACTTGATTTAGGAAGTATGGGGAACAAGGGGGAACTTAGCATATGTCCAAATAAAGTAATTCTAGAGAGGCAAAAATAATTTACTATTTCACCTCCACTCATGGCCCATTTATTCTGTTCATAAAGTGTAAAGCTGTAAGAAAAAAGGGAGGGCTTTTTCCTATCCACTCTTCATATACAGTCAACCCTCCAGTCTGGAACAGGGTTACAGCAAGTGGTTATAGATGCAGCTGCACTGATGTCAGCAGAGCTGTGCTGATTTACTCCATATGCTGAGATGGCCTGCATGTTCCAGGCATGCAGCCTGTAGTAACTCATGGCTTTATGTCTTCTTGAGTACTTCTCAAGAGTTCAAAGAACACAGTAAGTTTCCACACACAAAAAAAAATATTCTCTGGGTTACCTATGAAAGGCAGCAAGTTACTGCATACACCAGATCATGTCAGGTATTTCTGGTCAGGCTAAGTCCTGCTGGGACCAGTGATGCAGTAAATGGCATCATAATCTCAAGAGTTTGTTTCAAGCCAAAGACTAGGAAAATCAGCACTGAGAGAACAATAAACTCATACCTCAAGATAGGAGACAAGACAAAAATCATACGCTAAGAAATTGTGGTCATTTTATTGTATTACCCTTCCAAGATAGGGATGATAACCAAGGAGCCTGAGCCACCTGCAATTTCTGCTAAGTACATGCCACCTACGTAGCTGACTTCCTTTTCCCTTGCTGTTTCTTTCTTGTTTAAGTAAAAAGTAAAAAAAAAATGCCAGGGAAGCATAGCAAGCTCTCAACACTGCAGGAAGAAGAGGTAAGGTTGTATTAAAATGAGTGAGAACCTTCAGATTTTAAATTACTTTCTCACAATCCAGGAGCATCCATGCCAGAAGGGAGCAGCAGGATAGACTCAATAAAATGTAATTATACAGTCTCTAGACAGCAGAAAACTGCAAAAAGATAGACAGGACCCCAAATCCCCCTTCTCAAGGGGTTTAGTGTGTGCAATGCAGACAAGCCTTTTTTTTTTCAGATTTGGTCCCTGTAGAACACTCAGAGATTTTAGCAATCAATACACCAACAGTGTCTCAGGCAGGGCAGGATCAGAGCTGATGAGCACATGCAGCAGCTCTCAGCACAGATGTGTGGAATCAGCTGCAACCTCTCAGTTGTCACTCAGTTTGAACACAGACCTCAGTTTGGATAGAGAAGGTGTGTGGACAAAAATATCCCTAATTCAGCTTTGATTAATCTCAATTCATTGAAAAACTAGACTTTCTGTTTCTCACTTTTTGGTTTGTAAGGGATGGAAAAGACTTTGGTGAAAGCCTTGGATCTCATACACCAGTTAAGAAAACTTGGGCACATACTCCAGCTGCCACCGAATTGCAACACATAAATCCTATTATCACCGATTTTAATAATGCAAGAGATTTTACCAGCTGACCATACATCTATTAGTATCAGTTATCAAACCAAACCTTTTAGAAGCAGAACATCCATCCACACTTTCTGTATTTTTCAGTCTTTGCAGGGTAGTGTCAAATCTCCCTAGCACAGCTGGGAGTCCCCTCAGACACTGCAGCATCATCTCCTCAATAGGATCCAAAAAAAAAAAAAAATCACTGAAATTCTGGCTTGGAAACATTTCTCACTGGCATGCTCAGAAGCAAGGACCACCCGGCTGCTCCTGCTGCTTTGATCTCTACCCTGGCACCAGCGCTGGTAAAACCCCAACCCATATAAAATGTAACCCTTAAGCAGTGGGGAAGAATTGCTCTTCTCTGTAGCAGACAAAGCACGAAAATGTTAATAATCCTTAAAACCAGAGGAAAATTGTTTTACACTTGAAACAGAGCTGGAAAGTTACCTCTTGCAAAGCTCAAAGCACAGGCTTGAAAATCAACCTGTAGCTGGTATCGAGGGACATTGAATAGCCTTTTTGTATCAGAGCTATAAAGACAGAGGCACATGTTCACTTCCTTGGGAGACTATTTTGAGTTATTCAGCCAAATCCCATTTCTCCCCTACACAGCCGAACTGACTGCTGTGATCATAAGAACTGATAAACTCACTGAATTTATTCCAACTTCCTTAGCACACACGTGAAGTGTTCAGACTCCGAAATAGTGTCTTAGACTGAGACAGTAATTTTGTCTTTATATATACATATATATATTTGACTGTGTGCATGTATAAATATAATGGTTTACTGACTTGACAAGAGCATGCTGTGACAAGCTCTCCATCACATCCTATCTCACTTGAACAAATACAGACAGCCACACTGAGCCATGGAAAAATCAAAGCAGATCCAGCAGCCGTAAGAAAGCATCTGGATCCACTTAGAGGATCCAGACTTATTGAAGTGTGTTTATTTTACACTAATAATACTATTTAGCATTTCTCCAGAAACCTTCATCCCGATAGATCAGAAAGTACTTTGGAAGTGATACACACAGAGCATCACTGACATCTTGCCAGCCAGCCCATTGTGCAGTTCACCATGACACGGAGAAGAAACCTCAGTCGAGACGACCACCTTCAGAGCCCCTGCTTGGCCCTCCCGGGACCTATAATGTCCTTTGCAGGACAGACAGACCACTAATTTTTATGCTCTTCTCTGAAGGACTTTGGCATGGTAAAATGTCTTGAAACTCAATCTTCTTCAGGCTGGAAAGACAAAGGACAGCACAGATCCTCACAGAACTGAAACCTCCAGCCCCAAGGGGGATTTTAAAAGCTAAACTTAACATTACTCCATGGCACCTGCAAATGAGCTGACTTGCTTTTCAAGTAGGGCAAATTAATTACTAAGAGATAGTGACTGATGGAAGGGCACATGGATCCTGATGAAACCCTCACCTCACTGCCGTCACTGTGCAAGAACACCAGTCCCAGTAAGGACTGATTTTGGCAGGCACCAGTGGGAATTTCCCACAGATTGCCAAGTCTTCAGCCAAGAGTCAAGCCTGCCTTAATGCCCTCAGGCAAAGGGGAACACAGACCTACACAGACCTGGGCAAAAACCTTGCTGCATCCAAGCCTGCATTCCACTTCCTGAGTGCTGCAAGGACACCCCACGACCAGCCCTCTCATCCACCTCCTTGGAGAACTAAGCTCTCCAGCCATAATTTATCTTAGTAGAAAGCAATGATATTGGTAAACCTGGCTGCTACTTCAACATGGCACAGCTCAGGCACAGAGCTGAAGCACACCAGGAATGAGCTTAATCCAATACCTCATCACCAACAAGCCCTTTCCTGCCCCAGGCTCTGCAGGCAATGGCACACACAAGGGACACAATGTTCTCTGTCTCCCTTAATAAACATGAGGAAAGGCAGAAAGGGTGAAGGAAAAGTCAGTCACGGAGCTCAGCTACTAATCTCACCCAGGGAAAACATTCAAACAGCACGGGGAACACAGATGGTGCTCCCATCTCCCTTTTCAGGATGAGTAACCCTCAGCCCTCAGCTTGTGGCCTAAGTTAAGCAGCAACACCCCTAAGTCTCGCAGAGGCCATGGCTTTCTACAGTACACTGAGTTTTTCCCAGGCCAGCCAAATGGACAGCTTTCTGAAAAACAATACTCTGAATCCAGTGGTTTTGTCTACGGCATGTTTATCACAATTCAATTTATAGCAAAGAATGCAACTAGATTTACCAAAGTTTTGAAGAGAAAACAACTTTGGGAGTTACATTTCAAAGTATATTTGGTAAGACTGGCAGGAGGCTTTGAGCAAGACCTCCTTGTTCACTGCAAAATCCTGAACTCTCAGGAGTGGTGGAAAGGGAGTGGAGGGTACTTTCATGGACTCCCTGCCTGCCTACAGCTTTTTCTGGAAGATGGAATTGCAACACAGGACCAGGACAAAGCCTGGTGAGACACCTCACTCCACCTGGTATCAACACAGTGACTTGGCTTTGAATCTGGGAGGACTGAATTCCTTTCCTCTTCCTGTGCGCCACATCTGTGACAGCCCCCCAGGCAAGTCTTTCCATGGAAAGATAGGGCCAACATCATGGCATCCCACAGAACTGCTGCAAGGTCTGAGGGGGTGAAGCCACTGGATTCAAATATTGCAGTTTCACAATCACCTTACATCTGAGATCAGCCTGCACCATCAGCACCACAGCCTCCCTCCCACCCCATATCCTGCCTGCTCAGGTGCTGGCACAGTCTTATGGGCACCAGTACAAATGAACCCAAGGAGGGAACTGATCCAGCTTGAAAATAACCCAGCCACAGCAAACTTTTAAAAACTCAGTCCTCAAGATGAGGATTTTAAAAGCAGACACAACACCCTCATCTGGTCCTACTGGTGCAGAGGCAGGGACAGAAGACTGGCAGTGGCAGGGGGCCACTCTTCCACTCCCACCATCAGCCCCCATCTCTCAGGGCGAGAGATGTGTGTGGCCACAGCCCAGAGCAAGGGAGGGGCACACACCGGGCAGACAGGAGCCAGTGTCGGGCTTTGGCTGCATGGCATTCACACCTCCCATTTCTAAAACCCAAAGGACAGCCACCCTCTCCGCAGACAAGGAAGCCCAGCTGAATCACGTCCCCATCAGAGGTGTGGAGAGAAGACAGACTGGATCATTTCAATTATGCTGGCACAGCACAAACCACACACACACTTCTGCCCTGCACGTTGTTGAGATACTTCAAAAGCTTATTGAGGGCTTTGGGAGAGCAACAAGCAGAGCAGGGACCTCCAAATTACACTGCACAAAGGATGTGAATGGCCACACTGATCCCTCTCCTCTCCCAGAACACCTGAAGAGGGGTGACTTGAGGAGCTGCATAAATTCTCCACACATTAACCCCCAAAGCTCTGATGGACATCTTAAACCTAGCAGATTTTTCAACTGCAGACACCATAAAATCCTTTGGGATTTGCTGATGTATGGCTGTGCTAGCAGGGCAGAGAGTGATGCTGCATACAGACTGCAGAGATTTTTGGACTCAAGCTTTGTAGAGGTCCTGATTTGACTGAACATGCAACTCCCACATCTGCATTTACAAGTCACAGTAGATAGAAATACATGGTGCTTTTCGGGTTTGGATCCTAGAGACAGACTAATGGGGGCTAAGGAGCCAAATTCTCTTTCTTCTTTGGTTAGTGGCAGAGTGTACAAACAGAAGTGGGCTAATCCAAAAACCATCCTGGCTTCTATTTGTTAGTTCATAGCTCTGCTGCAAACAGACATTTAGCAGGATGTTCAACAAATACAATTTCCAGTTACAATATACAAAATAATTTGAAGAGGATAGTTATTGGTTTAAAAATTACAAAAACCTTGTCTGTAACAGGCCAAAATGATACCAAGTTTCACACGGGAATTACAACCTGCGGTTTCCCAGCGACCCAAGCTTTGGTACTGCTGTTCAGACACAGTCTCTCCCACCATGATGACTTTCTTCAGAATACACGCTCCAGGAAGCTCCAAACATTGTCTTATGCAACTGCTCCCAGTTCCCAATGGCCCTCTGTGCAACTGATGTCTCACTGAACATTTAAGAGGCAGGTGGAGTTTCTCACCACTTCTTTTTTTACTGAAGAAGCCATCAATTTCCCTTCCTCTGGAAGCCCAGAGGTGGACATGCTCTTTCCTGCAAGACATACTGTTCCTACCAACATATAAGAGTCACTCCATACTGGAAAGCCCAAACAAGTTCACACCTGCAAAATATGGAGCAGAATCACAGAACTCTCTGAGCTGGAATTTTCCAACTTTCTGAGCTGGAAAGTATCCTGGTCCTGCACAGGACACAATCCTGTGCCTGAGAACAGTGTCCAAAACAAATCACCCAGCTGGAAAGCATGCACGGCTCACATGAAAGAAGAAGGAAGAGGGTCAAAAGTCATCCACGTGTGACCCATGTAGAAAGTACCTTAAGTGTGTGATGCTGCTGCCACCTCACCCTGAGCTCTCAAATCTTGCCACTGTGTTTACACCTCGCCACCCTATTTCCAGGGCTTCCTGCCTTTCCTCCATGCTATTTTAGGATCACCCCTCTAAAACAACCTCTTTCTAAGCATCCAGCTCACATCCTTCCCTCTTCCTCCCTGCAAATCTTTTATCTAATTCTGCCCCCGGTTGCAAATCACACCAGGAAGCAGTGACAGCCAGGAATAGATTTAACCAGGGAGAAATGGTTTGTATCCAAAATTGAATGAGAAGTTCAGTACAGACGATATTCTTTACCATAATCCAGGATTTTTGCACAGACACAGCTGCCAGGGAGGATGCCACAAAAATTTCCATGTGTGACTTTGACAACCCCCTCATGCCAAGATCACTGGTGGGAGGGCTGCAAGACCATGGGGTCTAAATCTGCCTCCAGTCAGTGCTGCTACAGGAGTGCAGTGAAGTGCTAGGGCAGGTACAGCCCCTGTTTCTGGGAGGCAAGATCACCTCCCTTTGGGATAAAACTGCCTGATTTCCCCATGCAGAAATTATCTCAAATGCCCAAAAGGTAAGAGAACAAACACATCTCACTAAAATACCTTTTATTCCAGCAGAAAAGTTTTACAATGGCATTTTAAATGAGGGGAGAAATTTTAAAAATGAAACAAAGCAAAATAAAATCTCTGCGACATCGTTGTGGTAAATCACATTATTTAGGTTTTAACATTAGTTGTAATTCCCAGTATACCTCTTTCCACTGAGAAGTGAAGGTTTGGATGTCTGCGAGCAATGAAAATGAGAGCCAGAAAATTTAATCAAGTCTATTTTACAGCAGGAAGCAGTATGCTGGGTTAGAAGAGGCTTATTTCCAACGCTATTGCAGGCTCACTTGAGCTCCTGAGAGGAGCCCTATTAACAGAGAGAGGCCAGGCTTCAAATAACCCTGCAACTGCTGGGGGGCAGATAGGGAAGGAACAAATTCACAGCTCTCAGATTTATTTGAGGGGGCCAATTCTAGCAAGGGCTACTCGCCTTCAGAAGACCGCTTGGCTTTGAGCATTTTCCATGAGTCTTTCTAAAACTGAAAATGGTAGCTATTTAAATCAACTGCTTGTTGATCCCTTTTTGGAGGGAGCAATGTCTGTTATCCAGTATCCCCTGATCTTGCAATTTGACCACAAAGCTCACAGAAACATGTACTTGAGATGATAAATTCAGCTCTAACAGCAAAATGGTAAACCAAACCTCCCTTGGAGAGGGGGGAGAGTTGTGAAGTATGATCTGACAACGCTGCAAGAAACTGTAACAGGTGGGAAAGAGCCTGAACTCATACAAATGTATCCCATCACACATTACTTTATGTGACTTCAGGACAGCTAAGCCCAAGGAAAAGGAGAAAAGGAATGATTTTCCACAAGTGGTGAGACTCTCAACACACCCAGGCGATGCCGTCACCCACCACCATGGTGCTCACAGGCTGCCGAGACTCAGCCCTCCCTGCCAGGCCATCAGCGTCTCCTTTCACTTGCACTGGATAATTTTGCCTTTTGAGGGTCATTGCCTGCGGGGACAGGAGGTTTATTTAGCTATTTTACATCACTGTTTTGTTCTCTGCGGTGGGGACTGGCTGCGCACTCAGTAAATCCTGGGGATGAACTGCTTTCGGCTCTGACTATGGGCTTGCTGAACCGTGCTTCCCCTGCATGCTGCGACAGGTTTCCAACCATAATAACCCTGCACAAAGCACCAGCTCTTGCTCAACAGTTTCCGTCAGTCACACCAAACCCTTTCTCTCTCCCACTGCCTAAACACATCTTTGATATTCCTCTTTGGCCAGCATGAAGGACTCGCCCTCTCTAAAACAAGCAAACCGTGCTGATACTCATTCAGTTTTACAATTCCCCGTGAGAACAAACATTTCCCAACAAGCTGCCTGGTGACAGGGCTGAGGTTACTTCTGCCCAGGCAAGTGCACTGTTTTGAATTCAAGCACTTCACCAATAGATGCTCAGGATTCCCAGCTGGAAGCAGGACACCAGCAGAAGAGCAGCACTTACCAACTTGCTGAGGCTCTCGCTGACCCAGGTGTCACCTCTGCTCAGGTGACAACTGTCCCCAGGATGACACCACCACCGACACTGCACATCCCCAAAATCCAATGCTCAAGTAAATCTAGGAACTACAGCAGGTCTCGGCATCAGAACAGCCTGCAAGGCAGGAATTGAACTACGCCAGATATACTTGTGTCTATCTCCCTGTAGGGAGTTTGCCTCTTTCCTTGGATCCTCACATAAACCAGCTCTAATTACATCCTCACTTTCTGTTTTTACCACAGTGAGTTTGAGCGGAGCCAAAAGGGAGAAGAATTAAGGAACACACATGGCAGTAGCCATCAACATTTCCCAACTTTCACTTGGTTTTGCAACAAAACAAGACAGACATGCCCTCCTCGGAGGGCCCATGGATTAGAGCTTGCAGATGACTTCAACTTCAGAACAAATGCTTTGCACACAGTGGAGCTTCTGGATTTAATACAGATTTTGCAGGGTGTTGTAACCACTCTTCCAGCTACAAAACACAGAATCACCCCTCTGGCAGGCCATGACAGGGATTAAAATCACAGAATCTGCCTTGGGACGATCCTCACCAGCACCCCTGGAAGCGAAGATTATTCAACATTGAAAAGGGTGGATAAGACTGCTTTCTGCAGCTATTCACATAACTGGCTTTTCCCAGCATCAAATGAATCTTCCCCAGCTGCTTCTGCAGCCAAAACTCATCAAGATTTGCCCCAAGTTGTAGCTTCATTCATGCTGCCAAATATAACACAGGTGCAATTCAACTTGGAACATGACAGCTAAGTTAATTTTTTTTTTTTTTAGTTAAAACAAATGGAGATAGCAAGCTCTCACACTTCATCCCACGTGAAGATGGGATACCACCCCACAACTTTTCTGCCCAACTTTTTTCTGCCTTACACCTCCATCAGATCATGACAACAGGGATAATCATTGCTCTGTGCTCCGCATGGACTCAGGAGGAGCTGCCTGCAGCCCTGACCTGGGCTCTGAGCAGGGACTGTTCCAAAAGGCGACTGCAGATGTGCCAGCCCAGTGACTAAGGACCAAATCTATGACCCCAGGAGCAGGTAAGGGCAGGAATCGCTTGCACCACCCTTGCTGAGAGCAGTCCCTGGCAGAAGCCCTCCTGCCTAAGCACAGGGGGGACAGTCCCATAGGAGAGGCATCACCCAGAACTTCAGACCCCACTGGGGTTGCTGCCCAGCAGCTTCTGGCTTGCAGGAAATGCTTGGTGCTGTGGTACCAGAGGCATTACAGATGGACGTACTCCTGGGAGCCCAGTGAAGAGCTGTGCCAGATGGTGAGGAGGTGCAGCACCAGCCCTGCTCACCTTGCACAGTGCAGAAGGGAAGATGGCCAGGGGCAACCCTCCCTCTCCAGCTGCCAGACCCTGAGGCTATGAAGGGTCTGTTTGGCAGTCAGGGCATTGCTGGCCCATGGAAAAGCCAGAGCCAAGGGAATTAAGCATACAGCACTCTGCACTGTGGCTGTGCTTCCCAATGCATCACACCATCAACTTGATCACCCAAACTAACAGGAATGACTGCCCTCCTTTTTTTTTTTTCTTTCCTTTTTTAGATTTTACAATCCACCCAGAAATCTGCAGCTCTGGCATGAGACAGACCAGCACCACGTCACAAGAAATCCCCTGTAAGCCTTTCGATGACTTTCATCTATTATTCACTTACCGCAAATCCTTGCCATTAACAAACTGCACTAAGGGAATCCGAACTTTCAAAGCCACAAATCTCCTAATAACTATGGCCGCTTTATACATGCCTTAGGATTAGCCATGTCATCTGGTTAGAAACTCAAAGCTGCTCTTCATTATTGGATCCAACCTGCCTGCAAACAGGGAACAGACTGGTAATGCTGCCCCTGATTTCAGCAATGCAGAGGCTGTCATTATGTGACATCCTCCTCCTGGATACATCCAGCCCAGTGGCACACATTTATGCTGCTCTACTGTGCCAAAGACCCAGAAACCTCCCTCGAGCACACTGACACCAGCATAGTGTAGGAGTAAGCTTGACTCCGAGCACACTGAGGCTTCACACTGGCTCCTGGTATGCAAACCGAAGGCAGTTTTACAACTATCTGCTCTGTAAATTAAGAATGCCTTTAGTTGCTTTGAAAAATAAGAGCTTGTTTAGTCAATACATCGGCTTCTTCAAAGAGCCTTCAAACTAATTAGCCATACTGAGTTACTATGAAAATACAGAGCTTACACTCAATACTCTTGACGATAACAGAGCTGGTGCTTTGGTACTGAAGCTATAGAAATAGCACAAACTTCATCAGCTGCATTTTCCTATAGGCTCCAAATTATATTTCAAACTGAATATTTTCCTTTCCTGCGGTGGATGTGGGAATTCACTTAATTCATTTGTAAGTTCAAAGCAGTAATGATTTTTAGCCCATGTGCAGATCAAGAGTTTGAATATTCAACAGTGACAGCAAGAGGGGATGGAAGACAGACATACAAGAGAAGACACACAGAAAACGAAAACAAAAGATGCAGTACAAAAAGTAAAGAGGGTAAAAAAAATAGTTGCTGTGCTACAGATGAGCTGTACAGCTGTTCCAGTTCAACTTTCACAGGACAGAGAAGTGGGGATTGCTTAATTTAATGCAAAGGGCACACTAGCCAGAGGCAAACCCTCCCTCATAGATGCAGATAGGCTGTCAAGCAAAACAAAGTTTACAAACCCCCACAAGATATGCAAAGGGCAGAAAAGCAGACTGCAAGGCTCACAAATTTTAATTCCAAGAGTTTCCTGCCCCCCCCTGCTTCTTAAAGAGCAGGTTTACTTGGCAGATAAGCCTTTGCTTCTTAAAAAAAATTTCAAAAAAGTAAAGAAAGTCAAAGGCAAGAGCATCATAGGAAAAGAAATTTCCTTTCCCCATCTGACTTCCATTTATCTGCTTTACATGCAGGTTTACTTACGGCAGAAACCAGCAGGGATGCATCCGAGGGCTCAGCACCACAGGCACTCCCTACAACCCCAATCCCCGTTCCTCTCCTGCTCCTCCTCCACTCCCTGCCCCACCCAAAGCACCCAGCTCTTCCAGCTCACTTCCCTCCCCAAGGGAATCAACACCTCATGCTCCAAAGGTATGACAAATCACAGTTCTGAATTTCAGGGCAGAACCTGGCAGCAGCTAAGGGGGAGGGGGGGGGCGGGGGGAAGCAAGTTCCTATATGGGGTGAGGGGGAACTAAAAATTACCATTACAAATCATCACAACAACTTTGTTATTAGTTTTTAACATGTCATGTAGCTGATTTCCTTCCCTTCCTTTTCCTACACTTCCACTGACTGTATTGATTGGACTTGTCAGCATGTTCTCACATAAGACTGAATTCAATTAAATGAAATACAACCAACAAGCCAGCAGGTATTCGATGTTTGCTTAAAAAAAACATCAAGTAGCAACACGTGCAGGCAGCCAGTATCACCTGAAAGGAGGATGCTCAATAACGTATTTAGTAAGTGCTATCTGCACGTTACAGAAAAAAACAGAAGCAGATTTTAACCAGCAATTCTCTGCAAGTGTCAGGACAGCAGCAGAGCACAACAACTACTGAATCTTATTTCACACACCGGATCAGAGTTTAATCTGAGCAGCAGCCACATAAATCCGGAGGGGCTCTATTAAAAACCAGTGCAATGACTCATCCCACAGAGAAAAGCACAAATTCAAACTCTGAGCATCTATATTTTTCTTAAGAAAGCCTTTTGTTTAGCAACAAGAATTTCTTTGTTGAACAAGCAGGGGGCTGGATCACATCCTTGAAGAAGGACATTTCTGCTCCTTTAGCAACACAGAAGGACATTAAGACAGCCCACACGCAAAGCTGAGACTGTACATGTGTATGCCAAGCGACTCTGCCACGGGCACTTCAATACAGTGCAATTTTCAATCCTCCCTGGCCACTGCAACCCTACATCAGCCCTAAGGCTGCCCTCGGTCCTCATCCACGCCCACTTGTAGCGGTAAAACCCTGACAAGCCCTCATTCTCCCCAAAAGGCAATGAGCATTTTGCCACCTGCCCTGCAAGATCAGGATTTCCTTCCCGGAGCACAGCAATGGCTCAGAGCCACGGCTGCTCCTTCACAGCCCTTCAAATAGCTTTGCCAAGAAGAGCAGAACATCTTTTTAGAGACACATCCATGTTCTCCTTCCTGCCAGCCAGGGCAGGAGCCCTCAGCCCCAACACCCAGCACAGCAACAACTGCCCCATGGACTTCCAGCTTCCACTTTCTTCTCACTTAATACCAACTTTCTGCTGCAAAGAGGTCTTGGGTCCACCCCCTCCCTACCAGCAAAAATTAAAGCAATTCAGCATAATACCAGCTTTTTTGAAAACAGAAATGTCCAATACCACCACAACTTCCCCAGGGCCCTTACGTTCAATGATAAAGTCGATTTGTGGGTCCTATTTGTTGGTGTTTGCTCAGATGAGAAGCACCAAAACACATGGTCTCTGTTAGCTGTACTAGTGGAGGTCGCACACATCAGATAATCTCAGCAAATTGCCACTGAGCACAAGAAGAGACACCTCGGCAGCCACACGCACCCCAGAAAGAAAAGACCCACATCCATTTTAATTGCCATTGTGCCCTGTTTCCATGACAATGATGGCACCACCCCCATTATGCATGAGAAATAAGATATTAAAAACAAAAACAGGAAAATACTAAAAACCAAAGGACACACCTGTTGATTATCTCCTTTTTCTTTGGTGCTATCTTGATGCCAAGACGCTATTAACAGCTTCATCTGTTATATGCAAAATCTTAAAATTAGGGTGCTACATCTTTTACTCTGAAATATTGTGGCAGTTGCTCTCCTATGAACAATTTTTCTTTGTCTGGGATATTTGCTCTCACACTGATCAAATATAGAAACACATACACATACAAAAATTCTGCAGTGTGCTGGGCAATTGATTGCTTACCAGTATTTCAGGTGCCAGGTCAAAGTCTGGGGTCTGGATGATTAACAGAATACATGTTAAATCTAAAATACTACAGGACATAAAGCTTGGCAAGAAGTGCAGCATAATGACATAGATATTTTCTAAAGTTACATGATATTTAAAAATTGAACAAAACTGTTACCCAAAACCATTATAGTTATCAAAATTATTATAAAACTCCAAAAGATTTATTAAATCTGATGTGTTCTACTGGATTTTGCACTTTTCTTGTACATACATAAAACACACATATTCCATGCAGGAAAAGAGAAAGCTCTTTATTATACCGTGAAGGCACTGAGCCACTGTCTTCTCGTCATGATGTTTGCAAACTCGTATTTCATTTGACCAAGCAGAATTGCCCTGCTACAGCTGTTACTGATTTTTCATGTAAGACACCGCATATTCCCAAAACCAGAACTGGCCTAAGCTGCCTGTGGCACAAGAAAGCAAGAGGGGACAAGGGGCAGCACTGTACTCACAAAGCCCTTCTTGTAATGGCTATGACTAAAGTCCCTCACTTTGGGGAAGTTTTTGGCAAGGACCCTATGGAAATGTGCTGGCTACTAGCAGAGGAAGATGCTGTCAGCCCTTCACGTGCCCCTGGCCCTTGAAATCCCAGCCTGCCTCCCAGTTTAGAGGTTAGCCCTCCTCTCCAAATGTTTTTTTCCTCAATACCTCCAGCATTTTCACTTTTTTTGCAAGGGAAGAGAGGCACAAGTTCTTCTTTTTCTCTCTAGCTCTAAATACATCAGCAGATGTCAGGGTTTCAAAGCAGCTCCTTGCTCAAGCAGGAGAACACAAAGCCAAAGCATGAGGCCAACTATTTGATCAATACTATTTGATTCAATTAGCTTTGGACCACGCTTGAAGTTGATGCCTTAGAGGAGCTGCCACGGGCAAAATTCAGTTTGCAAGAGGGATTGCTTTCACCATCTGAGAAATAAAAAGAAGATCTAAACCTTGGAGGGACTGAGGACAATTTACCACCTGGAGAGACTTGCCTTCAGCAAAGCAACAGTCACCTGACTTACCTAACAGTTGAACTACACAGAAAAGAGCTATCACACCGAACTTATGTATATATTTTGTGCCATTTGACTTTCATTTTCCAACTTACTTAATACATTCTACTTATCTTCCTTCTGTACCTTCCTAAGTCAGTTCTTTGGATAGGAAGCCACTACTGCCCAGCAGCCTCCAGTATAAAACTTCCAACTCACTCCAAAATAGGTCACAAAAGCCATTTGCTACACATGAAAGCTTGTCATATCCTCCAGTCTTTTCAATTTTATCTAAAAATCAAGACCTTGATGCATATATATGAGACAGAACTGTTAACAAAGCACACCAATATCTCACTAATATCTACCATATTTTAAGGTCTATTTACACTTGCCAATATACATACATTAATCCTAATGCACTGGATCTGGACCAGAAGCTAAAAGCCAGGACTGAGGGATTGAAGTAGCAGTCTGAATACAAGTCCAAACTTGGCAGTTTAAACTCATATATAATCATCATTACTCAAATTCAATGAAGGGAGGGCAGACCTTAAATCCCTATTAGATTTACTGACTTACTGATTTATTCAGTTTATTAATTTCTTTCGTACCTTTACATATCCTGTCACAAAACGGAGATCCTTAACTTAAGGAAATGATGACTGCAGTTGAACACTTGCTTTATATCATTAATGACACCTCCAAGATGGGTCAAGCACCCCTGCAGAATCGAGTGCCAGACCCTGCATTTCATCCCCAGATGAGCAGTGAAGCCTGCAGTGGAAACTGAGTGGAAGTCAGGAGCTGGCAAGAGTCTCCCCACCCATCCCATCGTACCCTTTTACACACTACTCAATGTCTGCTAACACATCCTTGGCACCCACATCACAGTTTGCTCACTGCTGGTCAAAAATATGCATGACAGAGAGCAGCTAATGAGTTCAATGTGAAATAAATTAAATCAAATCACGAACTCACAGCATCAACAGTGCATTAATCTCTTACACCAAAGCTGTGCAAGGATACAGCCGCAACACCAGAACTCTACAGGCACTTGCTGTGAATCCCCCTGTACAGACACCGAGGGCAAGCCCAGCTTTTGGATGTGCTCCACTCTGCAGGACCACACACAACCTGCATCCTTGAAACTCAGCTCCATCTTTTGTGTTTGACACCATCTGAGGAGCAGCAGGAGCAGACTCACAGCTCCCAGCACTCGGGGCTGACCTTTAATCTTCTCACAGGAGCAGGTAAGGTGTGAACGCAGCACTGTGAACAGCTCTGGTCTCAAAGATGTGCAGAGATGCACAGATGTTATAGAAGAAAACATAGGGACATCTGCAGTTCTGCCAGGGTCCTGACTACCAGCTCTCCTTCCAAGCAATCAAGGGGAAAACCCCCAGATATGCTACATGAAGTGTTGCTGCTGGAGTACCTGCCAGTTTTAGTCAGACCAAAGTTTTCAGTGTTTTCAGGACCTCCAGCTCATCTAACGAGGGCTAATGCAGGTAGGCCATGGATCAGCTGGGCTCTGCTCTCACCAAATCCAACAGCAGGAGAGCTCTGCCAGGCAGCCAGAAAGGACTGCAGGCAGGAGACCCACCATGGCCACTGCTGCCTAAATGTGCCTGTACGGGAGCAGACTAGGAAGGAATGATTCACCTTTCATTTTCAGGGTCACACATCATCTTTACTGCCAAGCAGGTGGTGGTAAGGTCAAACTACAAGTAGGGAAAGGCAATTAAAGGAAAGGAAAAAAAGGAGACCCACCCTAGTAACTAAATGAAGGTAATTAGAACAGTATCTGATCCATAAAGTGAGAAATGGGACCACTGGAGGAGGAGTGGGGGACTAGGAATTACAGCCAGCCTCAGAAGTCAAGAGAACGTGGGAAAACCCAACTATTTCAAACTTGCCTAGCACATAAGAATTGCTTTTGTCTGCATTAAAAGCTGCACTGCTTTCACCACCAACGTGACCAGCAGTTACAAAAGGAGAAATCTCAGCAACAAAATGCTGAACTATGCCATGCCAAAAGGCTGCTGTCCCACGCCAGCAATATTCAGAGCTGGACCGTGCTGCCCGCTCACAGCCACAGCCACTGTCCGCAGGACAGAACAAAAGCTGTGTCACTACCCTGTATGCAGAAAAAGAGACAATAGCTCCCATAAAAAGCCATGCAAAGCTTTTTAGTGAGATTTCTGGTCTGGGATCTGATCTGATCCACCCCTTAAAGCTTTAATCAGTTGTGCAGTCAGTTGGCATACCACCATTTTAAATATTAACTCTTTTAATTATCTATCTGAGCACTCTTCCCCAACCCCAGGAATAAGGGCACTGACCCCATACTCTGTCCCATATTTGTACAATGCATCAAAACATTTTGGTACAAGGTATCATGTCTGTATGGGAAATCAGCTGAAACTGCTCTCATCTCATGTCTTCAGGCTTTTCTGTATGCCTATTTTTACTCCACAGATCTCTTCAGAGCCTTGCTAGTGGCCAAGAAAGCTGCTTGACCACAGCAGCTGGGCAGGATGAGTCAAGGCACATGAATGTCTTTTAACCCCTCTGCACCTGTGCACTGAGAGTTTGGCTGCTCAGCTGAGCACAGCTGGGATTAGCTCTCTCCCATGGAGGAAAACGCATGCACTCCCAGCAAGGTCAAACCTTCCTAATTCTCAACACCCTTCAACAAGGTTTAAGGGAAAAAAAAAATAAAAGAGAGAGAAAGAGACAGTGAGACAGACAAGCCCCAAACACAAAGTAGGCTTTCCAAATGACTGACAAAGAAATGCGACCATCAGAGCACAAAACATGTTGTGATAGCGCAGCACATAATACGATATAAATCGAGCACACACCAGAGCCTCAGCCAGCTTTATGCTTTGCAGAGCCCGCAACTTTTGAATTCAATAAAATAAGCACCCTGACCTTAATGCAGTCATCAACGCTAAATAAAGCCAAGCACAGTTGTGCTCCTTTGATCAGTCTTTTCATAAAGGCAGTATAAATAGTGTTGCTGCTTTTCCATATCCTAAGAGGCTTTTACATTTGGAAAGTGTTACATGGGCACACCAGGAAAATAAGTAGTGTTTTGTTTCTTCTTCCTTTTGGACTTTTTTTTGTTGTTGTTGCTTTTCAAACTGTAGAGAGAAAAGTTAAACAATCAACTCCCAGTGATCCAAACATTGTGTTTACATAAGGGTTTACAAAATGAAAAAGCAAGTTACTCCACATTCAGATATTCTGTGGTCCTGCCAAGTGTCTCAACAGACTAATGTCCTCTGAGACACAGACTTGTGCTATAACGTTTCTGGCCAAAGCATTTGAATTTTAAAAGCCAAATACAAAGAGATAGAACCAGAGCCAGCTGTACAGCAGTGATCCCTGGTGTGAAGCAAACTGCAGGGTTTGGTTTGCTTGGGTCAGTGTTTCTGCTTCCTTGCCATCATTAGGAAGGCAGGGGTGGACCTGACCGCTCCTGTAGCCTCAAGGATTTTTGCAGTCTGCTCCATTACCTGGATCAAAGAGCATCCTGCATGTTCCTGTGGCTGTCAGCCAGGCAGGACTCCCATACTAACCTGGTCCCTTGGCCATGTTCAGCAAGCTGTCTGCAAGCATTTGGCAGCTCCAGCCTCTCCAGAAATACCAACCCTCAGTGATGCCAGCTTAGGTCTTCAAGCCAAGCTGCTTTCTTCCCACCTAGTCTTTCCACAGGTTTTCACAATGCCCCAGTAATTCAATTAGCATTGGCAAAAAATTAACAAGGCATTCAACTTCTGGGTTTGTGTCTTAAAACTAAACGTGGATGTGTGTGTGTTTTAGCCAAGGGTTGTGGCCTGGCCTCGCATGTTTTGTGCAGTAGTGTGACCGAGCTTTATCTCGTTTAACTCATTTCTGCTAATAAGAGAAAAAATACTTCTTTCTGTAACAATTAATATTACAGCCATCACCCTTCATGTTGATATGCTCCAGAAAGAAGCTGTTATGAATGTGGTATTTTAAAATACTACCATGCACAGAAAAGAAATCTAATCACAAAATGGAGATGTTTTACACTTGTCATGACTAAATACATTGGTCCTTACCAGGGAGTATTGAAGCCTGTGACACTGCTCCATGTTTTGATCCAAGCCAAACAGACTACTCAGAGACCCAATGGAGCATAACAGTGAAAAATCTTTAGATGCTGCAATACCAATGATCTTTATAAAGTTGGGTAAATAATACATATAATCCTGGGTAAATCACATAAAAAGAGCAAGGAAACAAATCTGGGTTTACACAGCTCAGGTACCTGAGTGACCTGCCTACTTGGGCTAACTTGACAGCATATCAAGGGTCTGAAAAGAATGTCTGAGTCCTTTCCTCACCCGATGGCTTAAGGCAGCATCAAGGGAATATGGAAAGGAAGTTATTTCCCCTCATTTGTCAAATGTCTCTGTGTTTCTATATTCTCCATCTCATTTTCTCGTTTCTCCACCCCAACCATGAGTCCCCTGTGCCCAACAACCACCTAGAGACAGTCTGGCCTCTCATCCCTCTGCAAAAAAATACCTTCAAGCCTCACCAAGGATGGAAGAAGAGATCTTTTAACAGGAAATGTAAGGGCACAAAATGCAGTGACAGAAAAAATAACCTGCAAAGTGTTTGAAGTCCCCAGTCCCAGACTCAGAGTAGAGGGGCTACATTGCTGAGAGTAGCCCTGTTCAACAGCAACTCAGCCACCAGTTTAGCTGAGAAAACTTTTCTCAGGAGCAGAATTTCAAAGATTCACAGCCCTGACAGCTGCCTGTCATGCCTTTTGGGAGCTCACTTCACCCTCTACTTGTGGGGAATCATCCTTTCAAATTGCAAGTCCCAAGAGTTTTTTTTCCCCTAAGAGCGATTTTTCCATTGTCAGTCCTTTAACAATGCTATTTTTTTATTTTTTTACAAAGGCTTTATAATCCTCTTCTTTTTCATCTGAGTGGAAACCACTATATGACAGCTTTAAACTTTTCTTTCTTTAAACCCAGCACTCCCTCCTCAGCTATAATCCTCCTATTGGAAAGATCAGTTTGCAAGTCCTTGCCTCCAGGCAGCCACATCACAGCAGCGATTACAGACCCAAAAATCCAATCAAACCCCCTCATCTTTTAGCTCAATGGCCATGACTTTAATTGCATGACAATAACAACAAGAAAATTAAGTGACAATTTGAAGTTATAAGCCGCTCCAAACCCACGCCACTCATTTTGGCTCCAGGGTCCTTGAACTCTGAGGATGGCACATCTGAAAGCACCAAAATGGCTTTGACATCAGTGTCCCATTTTTAAACTCTCCCAGGCACACTGGCTTCTGAGACCTTTTGGACTTTTGATCACCCTCTGGCTCAGTCTGGCTTTTCCTCCTCCCTCCAATTTTATCCACAACAGCAAACGTTTAATAACTACAGGGGCACACTCAAGTTCTTGCATCTTCTTTGTAGCGTGATATGAATGGTGCCTGTATAAAGTGCAGGTAGAATTTTAGCTCTAAAATTAGAAGTAAATTTTACCTCCAATTCTGTAAATTCAGAACTGAAGAATTTTTTGTGGAGAATAAAAAGATAGCAAGTTGGCAGTGCCTGAACTAAAGCTGGATTGGTTTACCTCCTCAACAAAAATCAGGGGCATATATTATTTATATTTCAGGGACAATGCAGTCAACACAATTTTGCAATGGATGAAAAACACAAACCCCTCCTTTTTTTAAAAACTGCAGTGAAGTCAGAGGAATTGCCACCATCCAGAACAAATCAATGACACACCCTGAAATCAGCCAGTTCCGAGAGCAGAGCTCCGGCCAGTCTGCTGCGATCACAGGGGAAAGCTGCAAAGTTCAGCTCAGGATCCCATTAGTCGCAGCTATGCTTCAGGTCTGCTTTTCTCTTGCAGAAAATACAGGGCAGAAAAAAGCCCCTGTGGAGTTCCCTGTCTACTCCCTCCTTCACGGTGCATTCCAGCCCCAGAAATTTTCACTTCTATAGCCCAAATAATCCCCCCTCAGTGCAGTGTCATTTCTAGAAGCACCTGGCACAGTTGTGCTGCACAGCTGTAATGGCACATTCACAGACAAAGTTCTCCCAGGTGTGTTCTTCCCTACAACCTTGAATAATCAGGCACCAGGGCTTCCCCTGACTGGAGGACCATGGTATCCCCAAGCTGTACACCCAGCCTAAAAAGCCCTGAAATCACTTTAGATGGGAAGCAAAAATTAATCCTCACCATCCAAACCCTTAAAATTACAGTTTTTCAAGGTTTGGGTTTTTGGGGGTTTTTTAGCTACTAATTCACACTGAGGCTTTTCCTCACAGAAAACAGTTAATAAGCAAAGAGGGAAAAGGAAACATTCCTTTGAAAAAAAAGTAAAATTCTGGAAAGGAATAGCATGAGATACCAAGGCAGTTGTTTGAAAACTCTCTCCCAATACACACAACCCAGAAGCCAACTCTTACTTTCACAGTACTGCCCATTTGGAACAATGTTCCCAAAAATGGGGGCTGTTTTTGCATTCTTATTTCTACTTCTCTCCTTTTTCTAACTCTTATTTTTCATCCTTTCCTAGAGAAGAAGTCTCAGTCTGCACTGTTGACCCATCCCCATTCTAACTGCATGGCAGACAGCTGCATGCCTTGCTGGATCTCTTCCAGACATCACAACAGACAGCACCACTCCCTACACACACCCCCTCTCCAGCAATTTGTTTTGCTAATTATTAATCTGTCTTCGGAAGAGACAGTAATCAATGAGACACAATAAACATACACAAACCCTGTACCTCACAGCCTCTTGTCAAACTGATGTGGCAAAAAGGCACCCCGATGACACAAATGGAAGCGGGGAACATTATAATACAGAGATCTTGGATGCACTTGTGAGCAGGCTGAAGTGTCCAAGCTGGCTTTCTGCACTACAAGTGTGTGGATTTGCCCACAGCATCACTTATTCTGCTCCCTCAGGGCCACAGCTTAGCTAGAAAGTAAATTTAGTCTTGAATCCTATAAAATAAGCATAAAATTGCGCCAACCACACGATGCAAAAGGGCCAAGGTACTGCAGCTACAGAACCCGAGTCTTCATTCTTAAGTGTCATAAAACAATCCAAAGATCACACTGGAGTTTTTTGCACAGCTCCATTTAAGTAGTCTCTTGAGTACATCTTCATGTCTTTCACACAGCAAATTCAAATATAATTGAAAATGAAACTAGTAAACAACAACTATTAGAATCTAGTTCCAGAAGCAGCTTCCATGAGGAGATGCTACATGTACAGAGAAGGAAACAGTTCAGAAGTCCTGAACAAGGATAGCATCCAAGTGGAAAGAGATGTCTGGATTTCGATATCCATAAACTGAAGTATTATTTGTAGTGCCTTCAAATTTTGTTTGGTACATCAAAGTCATCAAGCATCACCGTATGAAGCCCCACAAGATTTCCAGTTCTTCAACTCATCTGCTTGTCACATCATCATCCCCTATACCTACACTTTGCAACTGCAAAGCACCCTTCAGGTGAGATGCAATGGCTGATTTAAAAGCTTTCACCATCAAACAAAGGACATGCAACGAATACAGAAGTGAGGAAGCAATTAGTATTGCTGAAGAGATGTTGTTGAAACCTCCAGCTTTTTATTTGATTGTCAAATTGGGTCTAGGCAGCTTTAGTCAAAACATCTTTGTGCTTGTACTCTAAATATCAAGTACATGTAACTAAATCTAACACTTAAAAAAACCCTCCCTATACTTTGAGCTAAAAGTATAATCACAGTGCATCTGGCATTTAAATAAAATAACCATTAGCACAGGAAACACACAGCATAAAAGCATCAGGTCAAGAAAAGACAGATGAATAGAGAGAAGCAGCATGGGCTTGGATATAATGCCATGTTTACTAGGGATCTGCTAAGTTGAGAAATGTAGAAGACTTCCTCTGGCAGGCTGAGTTACAGGATTAAAAATGCTGGCTATGACTAAAAAAAGGAAGATTTAATTATCTGGTTTAATTGGAGAAGGAGGAAAACCAGCTCTAACTTCAAGAAATCAGCAGACTAAGAGCAGCTAGGACACCTACAGAGCTCTCAAAGCTTGAAGGGTTTTTTGTATTTCCCATTAAAACATGCAGGTATCTATTTGTTAACTAAAGCAATAGAAAGGAGCACTAGAATTTAAAAGTAGATGAATTGGATTAAACCATACCAAGACTATGGATGAGCATGAATTAGCCTCTACTGTCAGCAAGTCCTGGCAAAACTCCGACCCATCATCAGCAAACAACTCCGTAAAATTTCAAGTCACATTCACAATTATTAATCAAATCACATACAGAACTGGCATTGGCAGACACAAATCAATGATAGGAAAACCATCCTCCTCAAAGCAGACATCATGCCCAACCCCATTGACTCACGAAATGCCCTGCAGCAGGTTGTTTGAGGGTTTTGTGCCTCAATAAAGTAAGAACAATACTTTTGTACCTTCATACTAATTGCCACTTTAGATTTATAGATGAAAACCACTATGGAAGTGATTACTAATAAATCACATGATGATATCCACAGCCCAAAATTCACTTTGCTCATCACTCAGCAGTGAATAAGAGCACTTTCCTCTTAAGTGTAATCTACTTTGTTGTATCTATTTTCACTGCAGCTACACTTACTTTCACAGTCAGGTAGGGTTTCCATGATGTCCTTCTCATCACTGCACACCATTCAAACAGTCCCACACCCTGGTGCCCTATAGGGACACAACTGACAGCCCAGGCTGTTTCAGGTTTCATCAACGGGATGCAATATAAATGTACGTCCCACACAGATGTAGGCTCCCCCAGAGCCATGAGGAGATAAGAAATAAACAAGTATTTCACCAACATACTGGGCTCAGCTCTCAGCCCTTATTAGTCCACATGCTAAACTGGATTACCTAAAGCTGGATGCATCCCTCTGCTCCACACAGGTCACTAGCATTAGCTCTGTTGTGGGGAAACCTGCGATGGGATTACAGTGACTGCCTGAGGGCACTCAGCAAACCCATGGCAGAGCTGAGAGCAGAAGCAAGATTAGGACAAGCAGAATTGATGCCACCACGGTGCTGAGCATGTACATTTTTGCACACCCGTCCATGTGCCATGGCCATGCATCAGCAAACCAGGGATAAGATGCAACTGAAAACTGCAGCCTCCCCAGGGATGTAGGAGAGTCCATATTGCTGGAGGTTTTCAAGATGTGAGCATGGAGGGTGGCAGATCAATAAGCTCATCCAATCTCCTATTGTCCTGAAACTCTGGACCAGACGATGTCTCAAGTTCACTTCCAGACTATTGTGTGAAAAAACCAACCTGGGAGTGTAGCACAAAGGATTTGTTTCCAATAGCCCTGGTCCCTTGACCTGTTTGGCCATCCACACCTACCAACACTGGCATCAGCACAGGGCAGGGTGAGAAAGCACGGCCACAACCAAGGGAAAGGGAGGAAAAACACGATATTCCTGTTTCCCTCTGAAACGGCTCTCAGGAGTCTCCAGAAAGAACACCATGTGCTAATCCGTCCCCAAGTTTCTACAGGAATATAGCAAGTGTGCTAAGAGGTCTGAACACTGCTTTCACCAGACAACTGCTTTCCCACTTGTTGTGCTGCTTGCAGAGATGAATCACTGCCTCCTGAAAGCTGTAATTTACTGGGACATCAGCTGGCTCTTCGTGGTAGGCAGGTGAAACTGATGCCTCCCCACTTAATTGCCTGTTTTTCTTCAAACTCAAACCTGGTTGACTAGTAGCATCTCCCAAAGATTTCCAAACCCAAGAGACAGATTTAGTAACACCTCGCCTTGCTAAAACACTGCCCAGTTGAAAACAAGGCACCTCTGGAAGAGTTCCTTAAATTTGAAAGCTTTGCTTTGCTTCCTTTCCTAACTGATCCAAATGACCTGATTCCCAAGAAATAAAATCTTGTCGTTACCAAAGGTCTCAAATGTGGGCTGAGGAAGCATGAGTCAGATCAAATGCAATGAAACATCCTCAGCTAATTAATAGGATGCATCTAGCTTTCCTCTCATTAAAAAGAAAAAAAAAAACAAGAAAAAAACCCAAAAAAGCAAAATCTATGCCATGAAAGAGAAAACATTTGGATTAAGGCTTTAATAAGGGCCTTCCATGCAATTGTCCATGAGCAAGTGCCCCAATCCCAGAGCCTCAACCCCAACAAAGCCAGGTGTGACTTATTCTAGCCACTTTTTGCTTATTTTTTATAATTAAAGAGCATCCATAAGAGCTCACCTGCATGCTGTGCCTGTTGTGCATATGCACATGACTGGCTGGCACACCCAGAGATCACCTCACTGCTCAGACCTGCGGGGAATTAGGTCTAACAACATGCAGTTCACAAGTCACTGCAGCATGTCCAGGCATGAGATCAGCACTGAGCTTCCTGACCCAGCCACGAGGGCAGTGGCATCCAGCACGTGCTGCTGCGAAGCAGCTGAGATGCCCTGGAAAACACAGCCTGAATCCAGGCCATGTGGGTGACTCACAGTGTGGAACACGCCTGGTGCTAGGGCAGGACAGAGCTCTGTGCTGGCAGAGCACATAAACCCTTCATGGTGCTTTCACACATCTTAATGTGACTCTTGCGCAAACTAAGCAGTTCCCAGGGGAAGGGGAGCAGGGGACACTGCGCCTTATTTCCTAGATTGTAAGGGAGATCAAAAGCACTTCCTTGGTTTAATTTGTGCATCTCATTAATCCACCATGCATAATCGGGTGCTGCAATGCTGAGAGCCATGCAGATGGATATCTGAGCTGCTTATGGAATTGGAACTGAGAGCAAAATCTCACCCCAAAGCTTGGACTAAGTGATTATATGTTTCGAACATCACTCAAGAAGGTCTACAGCTACTTTTTATACACAAGGTCAGACTAAATGGAAACAACTGCCCTTCAGACCTGACAATCTCTCTTTTTGCATACCCTATAATTTCTATCCCTTTCTCCTTACAATTTTCTTCTGTTTCCACTACTGGTTCAGACAGTAGAAATAATCAGGATATTTAGGACAATTCAGCTTAGATCAGCTAATTCATTGTATCCTCCAGGCTAGAGGAATCACTATAGACTAGAAAATTCAGAGATGTCATTTGTCAAAAGCATTTCAAGTGAATTTATTGTAGAGATACAATGAGCTTATCAGGTGTTTCCCAATGGAGAGGCTATGAGTGGAGATCCATTTTCCCATTACAGTACAATGCCATTTAATGTAAGTATATAAAGTGTCTATGTCACACCATCACACATTTAGCAAAGGAAATTAAGGACACAAAGGAGAGAGGAGCCATGAATTCTCCAAATGCAGTGCTGTCCAGACAGTAGGAAACACTGAAAATACTGTCTCGTGCATTTGGAGCTGAGCCTTTCTGAATAAATTAGCATTCAGCCAGTGAGGACACATGGAAGGAAACTTTGCGAAGTGCCAAAAAAAGACTTGTCTAAAAAGAATTCAGTAAATAGATTCCAGTGTCTGACAAGTGTAAGCTGCACTGAGTATTATCAGAGAGCAGTACCTCTTAACCACATGGACTGATTTGCTAAATGGCAGCTCCTACCAGTTGAAGTCCAAGAAAGATAATCTGAAGGGTCCCAACAAGGCAAGACAGGAATGATCACAATGACAGATGCTGCCCAAGCAGGGTACTCAGAAGTCATGGCATGAACCATATCAATGTGTTATTTATTTTCACAGACTCATTCCAGATTGTATTTCTGGCACAAGGGGTAAGATCAAGAGCATTTCTCTCAAGAAACTAAGCTAATGAGGATAATTAACGCAACTCCTAAATATATAAACTGTGCAGATAACGAGTCTCATTCGAATTTTGCTTTTCTAGCAAAAAAGCAGATGGATTGATCTGACCTGTTTCATGAGACTTTCGCCTTGCCAAAAAAAGACACTCTCCCTTCAGCTAAAGAGCCATAACCAGGCCAAAAGTCCTCTCCAGAATTTCGAGGACATTTTAGGGTCCACTTTAGGCTACTCCTTGACTTCTGCTTCTTCTGCCAAGCAGCTGGCAGCTGGGGGAGAAGAGGACCCCCCCCCCCTCTCACTGGCAGCAGCACCCACACTGTGTGCCCAGCCCAGGTCCCACAGAAACACAAGCTCCATCCCTTGAACAAAGAAGCAATGTAATGGGACTTTGATTAAAAATTTTGGATTTAGGACAAGTTAGCACTTCAGCTGTGAGGTCTTCAGAGTGCAGGACTTCAAAAGATCAGCAGATACTAGACAACCATGTAATGCAGGGAAAAATGAATAATGCAGTATTTCATTTCTCTGCATGGATGAGAAAAAGATCCAGGAAAATAATGTAGTACTTACGATCAATAATGCTTCAATTTGAATCAATTTTGCTATAGGCCAAGAACCAGATAAATGCTACATGAACAGGGCTCCTCTCATGGGGCCAATAAGAATCATGGAATCAATTAGGTTGAAAAAGCCCTTTGAGTCCAACCATTAACCCAGGACTGCCAAGCCCACCACTCAATCATATCCCTGAGTGCTGCATCTACATGTCTTTCAAACACCTCCAGGATGGTGACTCCACCACCTCCCTGGGGAGCCTGTGCTTGACAACTCTTTTGATGAAGAACTTTTTTCCAAATGTCCAATCTAAACCTCTTCTGAACAACCTGAGGTTGTTTCCTCTTGACCTGTCACTTGTTACTTGAGATAAGAGAGTGGCCCACACCTGGCTACATCATCCTCTCAGGTAGTTATAGAGAGGGATCAGGTTCCTCCTTCAGCTTCCTTTTCTCCAGGTTAAACACCCCCAGTGCCCTCAGCCACTTCTTATCAGACCTGTGCTCCAGTGCACTCACCAGCCACATCACCCTTCTTCAGAAATGCTGCAGCAAGAGAGGAGAGGAGTAGCTAAATTGTCACAGTACAGATCAAATGCTTTTGGATGGCAACAACTCACCTCAACTGGCAACTGTTAAGCAGATCTCAGAGTCCACTATAAGGAGCTCCTCACCTAAACCTTGCCTGCATGAATAAACACACAGAGACACATATTTTTGGAGTCCTCTCTCATGAGTATTTGCTAAGTGGCCCAATATCCTCAGTATGGTGGTGTCTGAAATTTTTGTCCTGGCCATTACCCACCAAGCCCGCCCCAGCCTCCTGTAATGGTCACTGAGCTCACACACACCAAATGTTGGCAAGTCACCCACAGCAGGTCTTCCAACGCCAGCAGTGAGGGGGAGACATGCCTCTGTAACTGCTCATCTCTTCTAGTCAGAGCAATCCATCCCACTGCAAATACAGAGAATTTACAGTACCCAGATGAATATCATATCCTGCGCCGAAACTGCTCTGAACCCCCTGACCGCCAAGAAAATATCCAAAAGCCTCATCTGCTAACAAATTTTGGCATCTGATGGGAGGCAGCAAATGGCACGCTCCCAAAGTCTTCTCTCTCTGTTCTCAGTGCTTTTTAAAAAGGCATCCATACAGTCAAATTAATATGGATTATATTTAAACAGTTTTTAAAATGCTTTCAGTAGACACAGAAAAAAGAATCTATCATGCAGAATCCCTGCCATTTAAAAGATATATTAAACAGATCAATATAGACTGCAACTGTCTTTATAAACAGAGAGTAATTCTGTCCAGATGTCGCAGCAAGGCAAGTGATCCCTCTCAAGTTCACACCTGGCATTCAAGTGGGTCTGATCTTTGCACACAAACCTGTGACTATATTTACTAAGCAGGTACATAACCATGCACTCCTGGAGCAGCACATGCTGCCAAGAGACAGAAGCCGTGCCACATTAAATGCACTGCTTGTACATAGCAGCTGTCATAGTAGACCTTTATTCACTTAGAAGAGGTCACATATTTTCCTCAGTTTAATATTAAAATGGATTAAGATGTAACTTTTGAATGGGGATTCCTAGAGTTGGTTGCCACAGCCCAGGTTTGGGGCCACCACCTCAGATGCTCAGATCCAAAGCAGGTAAAATCCAGTCCCTCACCCACTTCCATCACCAGGGCCACAGTCACCACTTTCATCTTTTCCCCTTGCTAACAGATAAGAGGACTGCTGTACCTGCCTAGTCTGAACTCAGTCCTGCCTGCAGGATTTGGGTTGAATGAAGGAGCAGACCAAAGCTCAGTATCATCACCAGCCTCAGTACTAGACACTATAGACCCCTTCCAGTGCAAAAAGCTCTCATTCAGCAGCCTTGCCTTGAAAGCCAAGACTGAGTCAGCCCTATTTAAGGCCCAAGCAGCATTTATGCATTTTTCTCCCATCTGCCAGCCCAAGACAGCAACTGGCCTATCCTTGTGGGGTTTTTTCCATTCCCTTTGTTTCTCAATGTATAAAATGCTTTTCATCATTTTTTCCTCCTATGCATTATTCCACCCATTTCAAGTCCTTTTCTCTGCTCATTTCGTACATGATGCCCCAAAGTTATAAATCTACAGTGCTTTCTCACAGACGACACTTTCACAAACAATGACATCCCAGTCATTTCCGCTCTGGAGTTCTCTGGCGCATCCTGTTTATTCTATATCTCACTTGTTTGCATTGCAAACTCTTCAGAATAAGGACTTTCCATATTTTGTGTCCTATACTCCTGGAAACATGACTGGAGCTACTCAATTCGAGGCTTTCAGGGCCAGAAGAGATCATTGCAATTATTGAGATTGACCTTTGGCCTACCACACAACAAATTTCATCAAGTGACTTCTGCATTAAGCTCCTGATAGTTCTCACAGAGCTATGTGACTAATGGATGATGATCACCACAACATTTTTTATTTTACATTTTCCCCAATTTTGTTGTATTGTCAGTGTTTCTCTCCTTCATACTCAAACCTTTCCAATACTTTCAGCAATTAGCCCATGGTCAAATTTTAGGAAATATTCTAAAATACATATGTCCATTATTTCTATGACGTCTGCACTTCAAATGTTGTCATTAATTACTTATTATACTTTTCATTGTCACAGTTTATATTTAATGTGCTTTTGCCAAGATCAGATATATAAAGAAAATAGAACTTTATTACAAATGATAGACTTACAATCCTGCTTGTAAGAAGGTACATCTGCAAAAGATTAAAGAACTGAAATGATCTGAGAACAAGGTAAAGGGAGAGAAAAAGCTGATGGCATTGCTGGCATGCAAGGTATTTTTGTGTTAAAAATGTATGTACAAAAAACCTCTCATACACTGTGAATACCTGTATTAACTTTAATGTTCAACATGCTATAAAATGATCATCTTCTGAAGGAAAAAAATATTAAATTCCTTTGAGCCAAGTATTAAAAGCATTCTTAAAGCAAACAGACACAAGAAGAATGCTCACAAAAAATCTGTTTTTCATCTGTCTAAAATACGTACTGGCTTCAGCTAAAAGCCAATCAATCAATATGCAAAGAATAAAAAAAATAAAACTTCTAGCCAGTTATAAATATTTTTTTAACTACAGTCATCTGGCAGTGGAGCATCACTGACCTAACTTCATGAGCATCTGTCAGCTGGTGATGGCTATGGTGCTGTCAGGAGAAGAAAACAGACATTTTGCTCATTTAACTGAGCAGACTAGAAGTGATCCACCACAAATCACAGCAAGTGGCATGGTCTGGAGGGGAAAAATACCTAAAACAAATGTCCAGGGAAACCAAAGAAATCCTGCTCTGCCAGTGCACCCAGAGGCTGCAAGGCACCAAAACACTGCAAGTATGAAGTGCAGCAACTCCATCACCACTAGGTGGTTATCCATCAGACTCTAATTTCATTATTTCTCCTAAAAAAATTATATTATCCCACCCAGAGCTGAAGTTTCTACGAACATGGCATCACACAAGGCATTATACAAGAACGACAAAAGTGATTCTCCAGTTTTCTTTTAATTGCCATGGCAACTCTGTTTATTTGGATTTAAGCATCATCCTGGGATGTTCACAACGCCAACAGCACAACACCGAGAGGCAGAACGGGAAAGGGAGAGTCAGTGAGACACTCATGTGGCTAACTCCTGTCCAAACCAAGTAATTCAAAACCCCACATGCAATGGCTGTAGTGAAAAACACAGGGGGTTTAAGAATCAAACAGAAATAAGCATTTCTTGTCATTTGCATTTTTTTGTAGAGGTGGCAGTCCTCTTGCAACTCCAGCAGCTTGGAAAACAGAGAGCTCTAACTGCTTGCCCAGCTGCCTTTCTGCATTTTCACCTGTCTGCAAAAGTGGGGTTTAAAGTTGTGGCATCATGCAGCCCGTTCTGCACGCGGGCTTTCAGGCGCATGGAAGGCACACCAATTAACTGAAGACACACTGCACCCACTCGAACAATTTCTACTTGGGCTTTCTCCCGGATCATTCCTGTTTATGATCCCAACAGCCTGACAGGACACCAGCAGTACCTGCAGCATGCTTAAACCCCATTTCCCCACAAGATTAGGCTAAAATGATATAAGCAACACTCAAGACCACAGTGAAACTCATGCAGCAGCACTTAACTGTTACAACCTGAACTGACGAGCTCAGGATGCTCTATTTGTGGGTTATGCTGAATAGACAGGAACTCCACAGCAGTACCACCCTGTAATTTCACAATAAATCTACAAGTACATGCAAATCCTAGCAGGCAAAAGTTAAAGTGCACGAAGAATCACAGAACACATCAACTTAGAAGGGGCCCACACAGATGGCCAAGTTCTGTTCCTCACAGAACTGTCTTAGTTTTAACTAAACCCAGTGGTTCCTTGGTCTCTGAGAGGCACGGTGCCACTTCCATGGGGTATCTGATCCAGGGTTAAACCACAGGGGAGGCAGAATTACCAGCTTTCCACCAGATTTATGACTCAATGATGCAGTAAAAAATAAAAAGAGAAAAAGAAAAAAAAAATAAAAGAAGAAAAAAAGCCAAAACAAAACAAATCACCAACTGACCAAAAAAAAAAAAATCCAACAAACAAAGCAAAACAAAACAAACAAACAAAAAAACCAAAAGAAACAACCCCAAATAAAAGAAACAAGCAACCTAATTTACAGTCTTGCCATGGTTAAAATGAAAAACTGAGCAATTGTTTTCAGACACAATAGGCAATTGCTGAAAGAAATCAAGAGAAGATCCTGCAATCCATCTCGGAGACTGTCCAACAGCTTGGAAAATGGACTGTCACTTCATACATCAGGAATTTCTACCACCCAACTGGCTACAACGTGACCCTGGCTGGCAGGGAGCAGGACTGACGTCTCTAGGATTCTGGGAATAGAATAGTTTTACCCTCCTAAACACATACCAATTTACCTTCACATTTTCCAAAATTACCAGCACAAGGAGACAGCTTTCAGTCAGATACTCTGCACGCAAAGAAAGTTTGTCCAAAGCAGTGCAGAGAATTGGCAACCATTAGCTGATTGCCCCAAGCACAGTTTTCTCTCCTGCACCAGGGGCTGGCTACTACCCTAGCTTCAACCTCTCCAAGCTTTTGATGAAGGAAGGATGTTTGTTCCACCCACACTGATGACTTTTATTACCTTGGAAGAGCTGAAGAGATGTTTTGTACGCACTAACAATCTCACACGCCAGATGGGGAATACGGCAGAGGTATGGTGGGGTCCAGTCTGTGGTGAGCACACTCTCAAATGGCCTCTGCATTAGGATTCAGACATCCAGAGTTTAGGTTCCTCCATATAAACCACATGGGTGCTATCCACACCCAACATGAAAGAAAGAAGAGAGTTTATTCAAGTGACCCTTATTCCCTCAGTGCAGCAGAAAGGAGTCTAGATAGTCTCCAAGCATGGCAGCAAACATGGGAAGTACTGAACCTGCAATTACAGTGGCCCATAAGGACAACAGAACCACCATTACTCCGGGAAGATCAGAAACCACAGAGGAGTTCCAGCTCAGCCTCCCAGTGTACCCAGGGGCACAAAATCCATCGTCACAACAGCAGTGTCTTGCTTGCTCAACTACCCACACAGAACCAGTTCTGTTCATGGAGAGACAAGTCATGCAGGCCGAACGCAAATGTCTAAAAACAGCAGCAGGGTGGGGATTATTTTTTAAATTATTTTGGAACTGAAGTGCTGCAGCAGCCTTTCTGACACACAAAAAAAGGAAAAAGTTTTCCTCAGCATGCAAGACTCTTAAAAGAGTCTGCCAAAATAACATATAATAGATACAGGTGCATAAAAAAGTACCATTAGCTTCCAAAGTGACTTTTTAGTAACTGGTCAGGCTTGGACTTAGCTGCAAATTGCAGCAGTCCTTTCAAAAGAAGAAATCGCTTCAAACTGCATCTGTGAAACAAATGTACAGAGATTAGAACTGCGTGCAGAACTGCTTCTCTGACAAACCACCCCAAATATTTTGAACGGTGTATTTCATTTTAGCCCCATCTCTGCAGAACATGGTTAGTTAATCTCACATTTAACCCTCTGTGCCAACATTTGTATAGTTTCTGTTGCCGCGCTGGAATCTGCAGATAATGTGATCTGGCTCAGTGCTCACGGTGCTCCGGGGATCAATTACCATTTTATACATCAGTGTTTCATTACTGTCCTCCAGCCAATCAGACCCTCAGCTCCACGCTCCAAGACTCTAATCTTTGAAAATTAGGTATTTGGCAAGATACACTGTAAGAAAGAAAAATTGCTGGACTCATGCTGCTTTGAATACATCCAAGCTCCATTCACAAATACTGCCATTGCAGAGGCCACTAGATGTTTTCAATGATGTGATTAAAAAGGAAGCAGTGATAATTGTGGAGTGGAAATGCACTCTCATCTGTCACTTCTCTTGGAAAATAATGAGCTCTCTTCCTTGTTATGTTCACTGCAATATATCTTTGGAAAAGTCTTACAGAGATTAATGCTCAATTGCTCTAAATGAGCTTAGCTTTATTTATTCTAGGAGAAGATCTGGTCCCAAAGTCCCAATAAGCCATTACTTCACTATCCTCATTAAAGGAAAATCCTATATGGTAGCTAAGACAGGACTTTGGCCCTGTGTCTCTCCTGTAAATTCATCAATGGAGATTTGGCATGGTTTATATCAACAAGCCATGCCTAAGTGCGTACTTTAAATGAGGCTAAAATACACAACAGCAAACACTGTAAATCTTCACACAATAAGGCAAACACATTTCTGTGCTCATCTTCAGCTTTGCTGCCTCCACCCCATGCGCTGCCACAGGACAGGGGACTGAGTTGGCAGCACAGGAAGCTCATCTGCAGCACTGTAAATACTTGAAATAGTTACTTCTTGAGCAGCAGCTCTCTAGCAGAGACTTTGGGGAACAGAAGCACCGCATGCCCAGACAGACTGCCTGGGCCCCTGCTGGACTGGAGGTACCAGGAAGGGAACTTTGTCACCAAGAGGAAAACCCTGGGGGAAAAGCAAGTGCGCTCTTAAAACCCACCATGATTCCAGTCATCTGTTTTGAAACTGCAAGTGCTGTAAAGTGACAACGCACAAGCCACAACCACATGTTGGAGAGTTTGTTTTAAATCACGAGGTGAAAATAAGAATCCATTATAACTCTGTTTAACATTCCCGGGCTGGTATGCAACTATGCAGCCCACGCAACGCCACAGCTGTGGTAGTGAGGTCTCAAAAAATCTGTTCCAATAGATAGGAGAAAGCATCAGAACCAAAAATTAGGACAGTGCCAAAAGTCTCAGGCAGACAGCTGCAATCATCCCCACAGAGCCTTCCCTCTTCCATCACCACTAACACACCAGGTGAATCCAGGCAGTGGGACAAAAACCGGCTGGAAAGTATTTTTTTCACAAGTTTCACAGTTCAGCAGATCTAAGGGCCAAAGCCTCTTATACTGACCACCCAAAGTACAAATATTCCCTTTAATAACCGCTGTTGAGAACTGGGGCTTTCCACACCTTGTGGAAAGTAATTGGACTTCAAGCAGAAAATTTTTTAACTAAGTGATAAAAACCCTCTGTCATGCGACTTAAATGGATCAGCCTCCATAAAGGCTTCAAGAGCCTTATAAAAAAAAAAAGGAAACCATACACTGCACAACTGACACACAACTGACTAAACACTAACAACCCAATCATATGACCTTTCTGACATTTCCATTACTTTAACAGAGATTCTGTGAACCCAATGCTGGCATTCTGATGAGCAAATATGTGCAGAACAGCAGCAGGGAACATATGTCAGGCATTGAAAAGACATACATTTTAAAATCCTACCTTTGGATGATTTTTTAAGAGAAAATGACCCATTTGTGTACAGACTCCACCACCAGATACTAATACAAGGACAAAACTCTAAATTGTCTTTTCAAATATACACACATGGAGCAAGTTGTCACACATGGATTTTGTTTCAAACAAGTGTAGTTCAGACTCTCACTACCTCAGCTGAGTATCTCACAGACACCACCGAGTTCCTAAACCCCCTCTGGGCCCAGGAATGGCCTGTTTGCTTCTTTTATGTCCTAGAATTCTCTGGGTGTGCTTTAAAGACACTGAACAAAGGAAACATAGCAGTTAGGAGTGAGTTTGTAGTACTTCACCTTCCTCAAACACTGATTTTAGTGAATATCATGTGAATTCAGACTTCTCTCTCTGATACATGTATTCACAAAATGTATAAAGCTGCCCTAGATCCGTTGTGTCCTCCATTAATAATTTAGATTATTGGCCATTTTAGGCATATACAACATATGCTTCAAATTATAGTTACTTTTTTAATGTTTTTTCATCCATTCTGTAATGACCCACTTGGTGTGTCTGATGTTTTTAGAAATGGCTGTGCTGCTTGTCAAAGCACCACAGTAATCCTCTCCCAACTGGAACTGGACTTCTATGAGGCTCACAGAGATGATCTATTCTGGTCATTTGGCACTATCCATAAAGGAAGATATAGATTAAGGTTTTCAGGATCATTTCTGCCAGAGACACACTCAAATAAGTAAGTGAGACAGTGACAATTCTATTTCAGTAATGTCTTCAATGCTTAGAGATGACACAACTGATATTTTCAGTGCTGGTCATTCCTAGAGTTGATAAGAGTATAAATTAAAAATGCCACTCCCACTTCACATTCAAATCATTGGTTTCAGGTAGCTATTATTTTTCTGAAGTTGGTTTTTTTGGTTGGCTTTTTTTTTTTTAAAGATGAAAATAAACCTTCTCCAGGAACTGTTAAGTGTTGATAATAACAGACTAGAACACAAAGCAATTCTTCTCTGTCCAAGAGGAAATATTTAACATCACAGCCCTGACACATGTACTTTTGTTGCCAGCACCCTGCACACACAGCGCCTGTCTGCGTGTGGATCACCCACCAGCCCAAGCTCCACAACCCATCCTGTTTACTATTTAGGACCAGGATTAAAGCCAAACCAAGCTCCACCTCCCAAAAGGCAGAAGAAGGGCAGCTTGTGCAGATGTTGAAATTCTGGTGAGAAAGACAAACTATAAACAGATTTCCTAAAAGATCTGCCCTGGGACAGTCTTATCTAGCAATTCCACTAATTCCCTTGACAGGGAAAGTAGGGGACTGTGAATGAAATCTGCAGACAAAAGATAGCTGGGAAAGTCTGTCAACTCAGAGGATGGGCAGAAGTGTATTCAGAACATTTGAGGACTAAAACAACTGACAGGAGGTACAGCTTGTAATAAAGCCAAGTGCAGTCATGCACTTTAGGATTAAAGAAATATGTTCTGCAGCTTGAAAGCTCAACAGTTGGAAGTGATATAGAAAGGGAAAGATTTGGATGGTTTAGCGGCTCATGGCAAGAGTGTAAAAAAGACAGATGTTGCTCTAGGTCTCAGTGAGGAATGGGAAAATATGCAAGGCACTAGTAAGGTCTCAGCTGGAACAATGTGCAATTTCAGGTCACAGAGTTCAAGAAAGGTTATGTGACACTGGAATAGTGCAAGGAAAGGTCAGAAGGATGACCTCTCCCATGAGACAAAAAGGCAATGTCTTTGCTACTAGAGCAAGGCTCTCTTTGAGGGGGCAAGAAAGGAAAGATACAGCAGTACAAACCACCTAAGAAGAGGCTTAGGCTGACTGCTCAGTACCTCAAACTCTACAGGACGGTTGTTAAAGACAGCCAAAAACATTGCCAACCATGCAGGAGATCCAAAGTTGGTCCTGATAATATACATCCTCACCATCTACAGCCCAGGGAGCCCACCAAACAAGGTTTAGAAGCTGCACTAGTACCCAAGAACCTCTCAGACCTTCCCCCACCTGCCACCAGGTCTTGTGCTGCTTGTACTACAGAGACATAGTATTTAAGATGAGAGCCCACTCTCATGACACAGACACAGTAGAAGCTACTTTGGCTTCCCAAATCTCCCCACAGTTGAAAAGAGGATGACTTTTCCCCAAAAAACTTGAGGCTATGCCCATATCAAGACAAAAGAAGACAACAAAGGGAGGCTGGTGAAAAGCACAGCAGGTCAGTCAAAACGACTGGGTTAGAAGAGAAACACTTCTAAAGGAAAGGAGGAGGTTGGTGGCTGAAGGTTTTAGAAACCATCACTGTGATAGGAAACAATTCACCCTCATGGCTGAACTCCCTCACTATACCCCAGCACTGCCCAACAAAATGAAGAGTGTAGGCAGGTTCAAACAAGGGCAGTTGACTATCTTGCTACTCCAAATTAATCTCTGTTTCAAAGGAAAAACATGAAGTTAAAAAGGGGACAAGGGTGAGAGAAGGAAAACATAGAGGCTAATTAATGTCAATCAGTATAAAGAGCCATGACTGATGCTTTTGACATTACCCTTCCAGACAGTGTTGCTGCAGACACTCGAGTGAGCGTGAGGCGAGTGCGAGAGTACCGCATCAGAAACGGGATTAGGCAGGAGGTGCCTGGAAATCCACGCAACGCAAAATCATCTTTCTCAAATATTTATATACAAATACCTTCTCCGTATGTTGCAGTATAGAGACCTGTGGATGTTTATGCCTTCTGCAGCATCTCAACAGCAAAGGCTTAAAATACCTCTGTAGCAGGATAGAAATTAGACTTCATGTTACTTCCACTAACTACTGTCTCTGCCACAGGAGATGTGCAAGGAAGGAGAACTACTCCTATGAGCTCTTCTTCTTTTGGGAATTTACCATCCCACTGCCACCTTAGATTTAGAAAAGACACAAAGAGAATGACTAGCTCATTTTTTTCCCTACAACCAAATACTTTGCCCACAGAGGGGCTTCATGTGTACATATTTTTGCAGTTACGGTACTCTACTAAAGCTTCAAACCTTACAACAAAACATAGGGTATTTTAGGTCATCTGAAATCTCTATCCATGAGAAGAAAATGAGTCATTAGTCAATTACATCGTTTATACAAGCAGAAATTACCAATTTCCCTCTATTCTTTGGATCATAATCTGTTGCTTTCACTGTGCTGCATATTTGGACTGACAGACCCGACATCCCCTTCATTGGGCAGAATTCTGAAAGTCATCCTTGTAACAACAAAGACGACACTTTTGTGCTCTTAACCAAGCACTGGCAGGAGGTTTTGCTAAGGAATAGGAGTACAGATTGGAAACTATTCTTATATCATAGCTTTTGAGTTCTAAATTAAATGATAATCTGTTCTTTGAAGTGTCCTTTAAACTATCAATGTGTGTTCCCACATATTCTGAGCACTCTCTTGCAATTCACCTGAAACACAAATAACTGCCTTTGGCCAATTCTGTGTTGTTTTTACAGAGCAGCTGAGTTCACGCAAGACAATATAAAATTATTTTTCCCTGTTCCTCCAGAAGTGCCCTGGCTGCTCAAGCCAGCTGCTGCACTTTGCAGGCAGCTGCACTCTCTTAAATTTTAGTTTTAATGGCAAAACTAATTTTTCAGCCATGAAAAGTTCTGCTTTCTGCATCCCCAGCAGCTGTTTCTGGAAGGCTGCTCAAGTATCATGGCTGAGTGGCGGCTTTTGTAGAAGTTTCTTTGCTTGAGTATAACTCAGCAAAGTCAGCCATCTCGGCTGGTCTAAACTTCTGCTTCATGGAAGGTGCATGATGGTTTTTAAGTGAAAGCAACACTTTAAAAGACTGCAGCAGCTGGACATAAGAAGAGATGAGATGCTATCTATCCTCATCCAAAGTTTAAAACAGAGCCTGCAGCTAGGAAAGAGCAGACACATTCTTACAGATTGGTGTAAATCACAAACAATTTCATTTAACTCCAGCCGGAGAGTGAATACCCTGGAAAGAGGTATATTCCTTTGAAGCCCCATAACTTCCAAGCTCCCTTGAAGGAGCCCAGCAATATCTCAAGCAGACAGAAAATGTTGCTGCATGGACACACAACATTTGTGTCTGCAAGACACAATCCACCTGCCTAGGTTTACTTCCACTTCTAGCAGGCACTTTTCAAAGCTTTTCTTTCGCTTTCACATATTTGTCCACCACCCTAGAGGAGTGTTCCATTCCCAAGTCCTTTTTCACTCTTTACTCCCTACTCTGCTATTCAAACACCAGCACTGGGAATTCAGCAGGGCAGCACAGTTTTAGGTCTTGCATCACTGCTGGGTCTTGTTAAGCAGGTGGTGCCTACCGAAAGCATTTTACTTTTTTCACCTATATTTCATGAATAACATGAAAAAGCTGAGGTGACTTCATGCAAAAAGCATTTCTACATCCTTCACAGCCTTCTTCCCAGGAGATATACAGGAAATAACTTCTCTTTGCTGAAGAAAGCAACTTTCCCCAATTTCTTATCAGTTGGCTCATCATCAACCAAGCAGTGGAGAATTTACACCGGAGATGCCACTCAGTCAATAAACAAATCTGTTTTGTACTCAACCCCAAAAAGCCTGAATATCAGCTCAGCATGTCACACTTATCCCTAGGTCACTGGTCAAGACCAACAGAATCAGGACATCAATTTCAATAAATATTTTCACATTAAAGAATCTGGGAAAGAGCCAGGAACTTCAGCCAGTCGGATGAATACACAGCACAAGCCAAGCAGTCCCCTATGGTTATCCTGTCTCTGGAAACCGGCCTCTTAGCAAGTCATTTACATCTCACGCTCATTCATATTTTAAAAAGGTCTTTTAAAAGCTGTTTCCTACATGTCACTGTGTTTAAGGATCTCAATAACTTTTTGCTTTCATTGCTGCATCCCCCCATTCAGCTTTGACCTAAAAGAGCACCAGAACTACAACTGGATCAACCCACAAAATATCCTGCCCCAAAAGAGGAAGGTCAGTGTTCAAAGACAAAGGACAAAGCTCTTTTGCCTGATATCGTTACTTGACTGCAAGATAACCTGAGAACAAACAGCACATAAGTCGGACCACACCAAAGCATTCTTGACCATCCTTATGGACAAGAACTTGAAAATAAGCTTCCTTCCTGTTCAGTAGGACAAGATTCCTGTTCCTCTCTACAACTCCTGTGTCAGCAACATCAACACTGCCCTTGCTGCTTTCCCAGTTCTTCAGCAGCTGCAGGGATTTGCAGATACATCCTCTGTCTATTTTGTATATACTCACAGTAGTACTTGGAAACCACAACAGTTTCTTGAGACAAAAGGTCAAATTCTGCAAATTACTGCAAATTTCAGCTCTGGCAGAATTCATCTGCAGCCAAGACCTTCTTCATGAAGAAGAAATTGGTTGTGAGACAAACCAAGATGTTGTGGGACAAACCAAACAACCTATACCAGTGTGGATCTAAATCTTTAGAAAGCAATGCTGGCAGCCATGCCAACAGCCTTCCCCCCTTGCAGTGCTCAACTTCTGTTTCAGATTTACATTGGATTTACATAACATTAGTTTTAGTCAATCATTTACTGTCAGGAGGAGACTTGTATATGAAAAAACAAAACATGAATGTGACACGCCCCAAAGCAGCACACCTGGGCCAGCTCACTCCAGTGCAGGGCTAAGCAAACACAGCCACACTGCATCCACACATGCAGGTCTGAGGGTAGCAGAGCCACCTTCTTCCAAGGCTTTAGGGGTCTACTTGACCTGAGCTGAGACAATACAGAGTGCTTTGATCATCCTCCCACAACCACAAGTCCTGCAGATCGGCCTCTGAGACATCAGATGGACTGGCGTTGTGTCCTCGAGTCCGAGAATTTCTATACACCCCAGGTCTCTACAACTCTGGAAAACAGACCAGGGCTTGTGCCAGGTTTTGGCTCATGTGACTTCAACCACTGATCACTATCAACATTCACAAAGCACTCTGCAGAAAAGACAACATTTTCCCTGAATCCTGGACTAAGCTCTTAGTCATTTACTACATTTTGGCCTACAATAATAGAATTCCACTGTGTATTTTAACTGAATATATTATTCCTCATTAGCAGTCTCAGGCTGTTACAAGTCTTTAGCCTAGCAAAACACTGAGTGCAACTACTCCACGAGTGTGATAGCATTCCCATGATGAGCAAAATATTTCTTGCTCATCAGGTAGAGCCAAGGTACCAAATCCTGCTCCACAAGTTGTGAACCATTTCAAGGGCAGTGCAGGCTCTGCCTCAAACCCAGCCTCTTCACTAGAGCGACAGCTACCACAGGGCAAGGGTGAGGGAGGAGGAGGAGGAGGAGGAAAAGGGAAGAAGAAAAATTACAAGACTCTGAAGAAATGTGTCTCAGCCTACACTGAATGGAAGTGCATGTGTCTGAGTCTGTGTGTGAAGTCAAACCTAACTAGGATCCTTGCAGCCAGCATTCCTCAGGGGCTGCTGCCTTTCTGCAGTCCCTTGCAAGCACACAGTACACACAGCAGCATCTATTTCTACCCACACGTGTCAAACAGGCTACCACCTCAAGTTCCCTGCAATCACAGCTCTAGCAAGACTGTGGACCTTAAATTAACTCACAGAACCAGCGAGGGAGAAGAAAACTTGACTATCATATCCCAGGGCTAGGAAGGAGAGTGGAGAAAAAACCTAACACCCAAACCAGCCAACAACTCTTCACGCCAAATGAGCAATTTTATTAAAGGAAATAACATCTGAACAAGGCATGCTGCACACACACACGTTCTGCAGCTGGAATCTCTTGAGCTGATGCATCTCTTCATGATACATAAGTCAGAAAATAATTCAGCTCAGCCTTGGAGAGCTGATGGTAGTGGCTCTGTGATCCTATCAAGCACAAAGCTTGCACAGACATTAGGAGATATACAGAGCTAATCTGCTGAGAATCATCTTTTTTGCCCCGTCCAGCGGACTCTGTGGACAAAAAAAATTATTTCAGAAAGTCGCCAATGTTCATCCTCAAGGGAAGGGCTCTGGATGACCAGAGAGAAGCTGTGAGCTACCACAGCTGACAGGAGCTATCCCCTTCCCTGAGTCCCCCTGCTGCCAGACTGCATGTGTTAGAAGGAATGTCTCTGCATGCAAACAGGGGACACTGCACCAGGGCAGAGAAACTGCTGTCCACTGGGAAGGTTGTAAACACCTCTACTGAGAGTGCCCCACAAAGAAAAAACATAGGCAGCACCCCAGACCACACCACGCTGCCTTGGTAAATTCCTACCCTAAGTCCACAGGATTTAGGCTTTAATCAATTACTTTAGCCAATAACAATGAACAACTACATGGCACTGACATACTGTTTGGCACTTGCTGGAATATAGAGGACATCTATATAGAAAAAAAAGAGATCTTCCCAGTTGCACACAGCTGACCAGCATTGCTACCCCCATCAGCACCTCAAATACTAAACATCAGTGACAGAACAGCCCAACACCTTCCCCTTTCAGTTTGGGGTACAGTGGGTGGACACAGAAATCTGGCTGTCACAAGCAGAACAAACACCCTGGCTATCTTTGGCATTTGAAGGAAGTTGTTCTCCACCAAAGAGAGGGCATACAAAAGATGCTTCACAAAGGAAAGTTCCCACCATCTGACTGTACTTGAAGAATAGGATTCCCTCTGCTCATACACAAAGTCAATCATAGTCATACATCTGCTAAATCACAGCAAGATCCTTCCACAGCACCACAGGTTTTCTGTTTCAAGTGGATTAATAATTTGCAGGCAAGACACTTTCCTGACCATGCAGAAAAATCCTGACATAAAGGATATATCATTAACACATTTCCACTAAAAGATCACACACAGAGATGTATCAGGCAAGATGACTAACCCTTCTGTTGAGAGCAGATCCATGAGAGGAATGAAATTCTAAATTATGCTTTTCTAAATACCATGATAATATTTAGTCACTAAGTAAAAAATCTTTCCAAGATATAAGAACTAGCATAAGAGACAGGCTCTCTTTTCAGGAAATAAAAGTGAGAACCTAATTTCCAACATCCAGCAGAGTGGAGAAACCTTGGTGTAAAAGATCCCAAAATCACACAGTCCAAGATGAAGACAATGCCTTCATCACCCTTCTCACCCACTTATTACCAATACCACCCATACCTTCCCAATGAAGGGGGATCCTCTTTTTGAGCCAGGAGATGGAGCCAAAGGGACACTCCCTACTGTGAAGAAAGGGTGCGATGCAGGGATAAAGAAACTGGGACAGAGAACCTCAATTTCTATTGTTGAGGGTGTTACTATCAATCTATTGCTATCAGTCAATATGAAACAGCAATTCACAGGTGCTGTACAATACAAAGGACAGATGCATAACTCACAAAACAGCTCTAAAAAAGTTGAGACACGACCACCTGACCTAGCAAACACCAATCACTCCTCTTAATCCTCAATTTAAGAATATCTTGGAATTAAAAACTTAGGATATATACAAATTTCTAAGAAACATGCTGACCAAAGGTGTCAGGCATCAAAAGTACTGTCAGAAGAGAGGCGAATTAACCTTTATCATCAGAACTGCTGCTGTTTCAGACACTAATGGATGATATTTCTGAACAGCACAGGGTCCAGTTCAGATTGTGGCTGCATTCACAAACCCCAGTTCTGGGAGCCGAATGCACACACAGAGAGCGCACTGTTGTGCAACACAATACTTAAGAGGCTTCCCATCTGCACTCCATTTCAAAGCATATTTTATTTGTTAGCTTCATTTAGAAGGTCCCCCGGTTCCGCTGCAAGAGAGGACCCTGCCAAAACTCAGCTGAGCAGAAGCACTGAATTTGTATCACCACAAAGTAACTACGAAATAAGAATGAAGTACGGCTCTGCCCTCCATGTACCAAACACACTAAACACCAACAGACTTCTGTTTGCTCGGGGATTAGGAGATATTTAAGGAACATGATGGCTGTGGCACTTGAACGCCACCAAAAGCTCTCCTAACTGAAAGCCATGATAGATTTAGGAAGTAATAATTCAGCTCTATTTTTTGCATCCAGTTGAAAGACTATATTTTCCTCATTAAAAGCCTTCAGTACGCAGGCTTGCCAAGAGAAGCTCTTCTGCAAGGCTTTCAGCAGCGCTTTCATTTTAAAAATCTGGTGTTCGTGTGTCCTACAGGAAAGCATATTGTGCCTGGAGTTGTAAAGATTTTCTCCAAACGAACTGTTTAGTGGTTTTGAACCGAGTCCTGTCCCCACGGGAACGCGTACCCTCCTGCCAGATCCCAAATGAAGTTTGTGCCCAGCCCCGAGCCCGGGGCCCCTAGCACGGGTTGAGGAGCGTCCCACAGCCCGGGGGTCACTGCGGCTCCCAGCGCCCCGCACGGACCCTCCGGACCCCGGC